>JARUPZ010000002.1:8382829-8488145 GCA_031213475.1 Nereocystis luetkeana
AGGGAGAGGTGATATTGTTTTCAGCTCAAACAGCATGGTCCGTTCGCATGTACAAATACAGCAAGACGTTTCACCGCATGAATCAGAATACCAGCCTCGCGACGTGCATACACCAGCGATAACCCAGAAGAAGGGAATACTTGATAAAAGGGGCTTTCAGTCTGAACAGAGGGCCAGATTATCCCACCTCTTTGCGAATCGGGACAGTACCGAGGCTGCGGAAGGTTCAGCGCAGCAGGCTTGGTGTGAGCAGAGGGCCAGATTACCCCCTTCCGACCGAAACCGAGACAGTATCGGCGACGCGGAAGGCTCACACTACAGCGCAGAACAGCTTCAGCAGAGGGCCAGATTACCCCACTTACTTTCACGCGAATAATACAGTGTCGGTACCGCAGAAGGCTCAAATTAGGAGGGCCGTCCGTCCATTCAGTACACTGAAATCCCCGCAGCAGCACAGACGCCGAACCTAGTTTGGCAAAGAGAACAAGGGTACGACCAGTCACCCTTGCAGCAGTCAGATGAACCCATGCTTGTTTCGGTCGACGCGCGAGAGAGTATCGAGTCAGCACGTTCACGGCTTCCTAATGGAGAGTCGCGCAGTCGGAAACGATCAGACAGCATGGTGCAGCAATGGCACGCAGAAAAAGAAAACTCGGAAAGAACGATCTGGACGCCCGAGAAAGAGAAGAACTGCTGTATACGCTCGCGAGCATGTGCACAACCGTGATGCGTGATAGCGAGGCGTTGTGGGAGACGTAGTTCGAGCAGTAGGAGGATCGCTGGTGCACCACCGATAGCCCCTGTACACATACAACGGTCCTCCGGAGACTTGAAAGGGTTGGGGGCAGTCGACGAGCTAGTCAGGATAGTCACAGGAGGGGTACCTGTACACGCAGCAGCGACGGGCGCGGATCTATAACGCACATTCCAGTACGGAAACCACCCCAGTGTCAACGAGCATTTGCCAGCGGTTTGGAAAACAAAATCGGCGAAGATGTAAGACGACAGAAATGCTTAGCCATGCAAAAGTCAGCCGCGCACGAAATCCCCAACCTAAGAGTGTCCCCGTTGGCGGCCGCCGCGGCCCACAAGATCAGGATCATAAACGATTTATCGTTTGATGAACAGCGTCGAGGGAAGAAAGGAGGGCTTAACGGAGATACTGATCCTGACACTGTTCCCCAATACCTGTGCGCACACGCGCTGCCCAAGTTTCTTGACGCACTCGTGGCACTGAGAAAGGAGTTCCCAGTAGAGAGGATACTGATGAGTAAGGCGGATGTGGCGGACGCCTTCAGGAATGTGCGGGTTGACCCCGACCAAGCTCACAACTTTTGCTACTCAGTAGGATATCTGGTCGTGATTGATTTTCGATTAACCTTCGGATGGCCCGGATCGCCGGGCTTATGGGGCGTCATGTCTGCCGCGGCCGAACACGCGCACTGCAACACCACTTTGAATTCGACTCAGCTATTAGACAAAGGGAAAGAATGATTGCTCACGTTAAGGTGGTAGATCGATGGCAAGAGGGTACACCCACGCCGATTCCGTCGGACGAAAAAGTCAGAGCGCATAGCGGGGGAGAGATTTCCGAGCCATTTTTCGCAACCGTGTACGTAGACGCCTACCTCTTAATCAGGGTACAACATTCGGACGACGACAAGACGGCCTTAATTGCATCGGTCTCCCCCTCTTCGGATCACGTGCGCTTACTCGGACCGGGGGAGGAAGGGGTGTCGCCCATTTTAGCCCCGAAGAAGAGTACGAAGTGGGACTCCACGAGTGACGCGTTAGGGTTCACTATCAATTCGCACACAATGAGAATCTCGTTTCCGCGAGACAAGGCCAACGACATAAAAAGGTTGCTGCTTGACCAGTGGCCCGTGAGCAGAAGGCGAGCGTCGGCGAGAGACGTTCTCAGCGTGGCCGGGAAGTTGTGGAACCTCACGTACGAACAGTAGTGCGAGCGGGCAGGTATTTCGTATGGAGGCTGTTGCAACTGACCGGATTACACGATGCAAGCGCTAGAAAAAAACAGAACCGCGCCGTAGAGCTTGGTAGAGAGTTCCATGCGGACCTCCTCTCTTGGAAGTGGGCGATAGATCACGAGCTGCTACTAGAGGGAGAGGCGCTTAGCGCGCCCTGCTACACGGCAATAAAACCACCCGCCAAAAGGCACTATCTGTCTGACGCAAGGTTTGAGGCGGTGAGAGGATTATGTGTTGAGAAGAAGGAATGTTGGAGATACGACCTGCCGACTGAGCGGACTGCAGAACTTAAAAGGAAAGCCGACCTTCAAGAGACTTGTACCATCACAATCAACCTTCTAGAGTTATTGGGAATGGTCGTGACCGCGTGGGTGATGCTTGAATTGGTAGGAGACAGGCCAGACGCGGCAGGCGACCTGATTCTGATGCGAGGCGATAACATGGCGGCCGTCTCGTGGGTGTCTCGAAGCGGTGGGGCCACAGACAAAAGGGCCTGCCTACTCATGAGAATGCTGGGGCGCCTTGAACTCGCAGGCGGATGGAACCACACTGCAAAACATATTCCAGGCGTGCAGAACTCTTTAGCGGACGGGATTTTACAGTGGCCTAGGGAGATGTTGGCAGACAAGGTCAGGGAGATAACCCACTCCAGCGACTGGCGCGAACAATCCATTGGTCCGCGGGGGTCGGGGATTTTTGACATTGTACTCCAGACAAAGAACATCCTCACAAAACACGACGACGTTTTATGGACGCTCATGACGAACGATGCAGAAGGACTCGCTTGACTCGCGCGCCCATTATGATGCATGCCTCGTTCAACTCATGGCATGCATACTGTACACGCATTTCATTACAGGGACAGGGGACAACAGAGGAGGAAACAAGGAAGAGGTGGCAAGATTGGTTTAAACGCTCGTGCTTGGTTCGGTCGGGAAGAGTACTCTTAGGAAAGTGGAACATCTGGGTGAAAGAGAGAAAAGCGCAGGGTAAAGGGCCTTGGTTGCATACTGTCGACGATCGCAATGAAGCGCTGACCGAAGTGCTCGAATTCACGACGTCTCGTTGTTTTGTCCACAATGACCAGCACTCGACCGTCAGAGGGTACTTAGCAGCGATTAACTCTTTCCCCAAGATGTTCGCAGAATGGGAGCTTCCTTTGTCGCATTGCATGATCGTCGCAGTGGGAAAGGCGATAGACCGGGCGCACGGTATGTCTACCAAGAAAAAAACAAGTTAGATTGCCCTTGACGTGGGCAATGCTTGCGGAAGGGCGACAGGCAGTCGTGAGTATGGAAGACGGGTGGTACGTCATGTGGTTAGGACTCGTCGTGTCATACTTTCTCTTGTGCCGAGCGTCGGAGTTGTGGGCGTACGCCAATGGGCAGGTACATCCCGAGTTTTGTCTGACACGAAAACGCATTTATTGATTTCACGAATGAGTGCAAGTGGCGTTCGAGAACAAAGCGATCGCTACAGCAGTGCAGGTGAAGTGTTTGGCATCGAAGTGTGACAAAAACGGGCAGGGTGCACCATCACGCGAACTCGCCTCGCGCAGGAGAAGAAGACGGGGGGGGCGTCAATAGGAGCGTTCGAAGCTCTGTTGGAACAGCTGGATGTAACCCCACTGCTACCAAAGGAAGTGCCCTTGACGGTTAGGAGCACCCCGCTCGTGTGGAAAGCGTTTACTAGAACAGAAGCGGTCGCGGCGTTGAGATTTATGGTAGGTAACATGGGTAGAAATCCCATGCAGTTCGCGTTGCACTCTGGAAGAATCGGGGGGGGCACCCAGCTAGCGTCCCAAGGAATCTCGGGGTTGCAAATTCAGCGCGCAGGACGGTGGAAGTCACGGGCGTTCATTACCTACGTGAAGGAGGCAGGGGAAGGGGCAAGCCCCGTTTCTGCTGCTCTCGCAAAAATAACGTAAAATAATATATGTGACAGCATGGAAAAGACGTTCAAGTGATCAGGCTGCTTTATGGTGAGAGTGGTAGATAGCCTCGCAGAGATTGCAGCGGGACCATCAGAGTTCGGGTTAGCCTAATTCATTAAACGTAGGAGGGTGTCTCCCATAAGAGGTAGAAGGGGGAATACGTACGGGACACAGGACGGAGTGGTCGTTCGTATCATAGTTTGGGAGGTATTGAATCTGCACGATAGAGGTCTACATGAGAAAAGTTAATCCATAATTCTTGAGCCATAACAAAATGTAACTTCCCGTAGGGAGGTGGAGTTTGTGGAGGCGTTTTGGAGTTTGAAAAAACTTGCAGAATCGTGAGATGAGGTAAGATCAGACCACAACCGAAAGCGTCAAGTCAATAGAGCTAGCTGCTTGGGCTTAGCCGCCTAGAGCGACTAGACAATTGATCGACTTTCCCACCCGCCCACCCTGTCGTCCAAGAGGGGGGGGAATCAGGTTGCAACAAGTCGGTGTTATTGTTTGGGTGTTGGTTGTGAGTGGTGGATAGCCTCGCAGAGATTGCAGCGGGGCCATCAGAGTTCGGGTTAGCCTGATTCATTAAACGTAGGAGGGTTTCTCATAAGAGGTAGAAGGGGGAATACGTACGGAACATAGGACGGAGTGGTCGTTCGTATCATAGTTTGGGAGGTGTTGAATCTGCACGATAGAGGTCTACATGTGAAAAGTCAATCCATATCTCTTGAGCCATAACAAAAAGCATATTATCATAGAGAAAAGGCTGAACAAATAGGGTGGTTGTAGAGTAAATCGAGAGTGGATAACGCCTTCGAAGTCGGCTAGGGAGAAAGCTTTTGCGATTTGTGGAAAACCCCATGACTAAGAAAATAAAAAAATGTTAATTCCAAGAAAATATGGACCAGGAATTTTCCACGAAAGTTCTTGCCCGAAGTTTACCAGAAAATTCAACGATTTTTCCGAGAAAATTATTTGAAAAAAAGCCAGTACTCGAAGCTGAATCTACGCCCTCTTCGTAAAATGGGTTGCTCCGTCTCCCGAGAAAAATGTAGACAGCGGGTAATGGTTGCGGACGAGGGCCACGCCCGATATGCGATGTGAAGTGCCATTTTTGCGCACGCAAACCTTGAGAAGGACAGTGCCTAGCGGGCCCTCAGTCGCACCCAGCGGCAGCATGTTGCAATAGGTCGGTTGTCTGCGGCTAGAGGAGGGAGGACGCACGCTTCACTGTATGCGCTGCCAGCTACTCATCATGATGGAGGACGTGACGGGAGAGAAGGAAAAACACGAAATGTCTGGGCGAAACACGGACCGGGACAGACCATGTGTGTGGCATGTGACGACAGGCACGATTGAGGAAGATAGCAGCAGCAGTCGATAGGACGGTCCGTGCTGCTGTGTGTGGCTCAGATAGATCTGTGCGATGTTCGTTCCCGACGGAGTGCGGGCGTGTTGTGGAGTGCGCGGGGGTGGGGACGTGTTGTTGCTGTGTGGGGAGTGGGGAGAGTGGAGTCGGGGGCAACGAAAACAACTAACTGCGGCTTGGAGCTTGCAGGGTCAAGGATCAACTTCAACCGGAGGCATCCCCTCGCAGGATTTACAACGCCCGTGTTCGCGTGATGGGATGGTTCCGGTTTCCCGTAATAATTAATTCGGATCCCGATTGTAGAGTAAATCGAGAGTGGATAACGCCTTCGAAGTCGGCTATAATAAGGGGAAATATTTTGCTATTTATTTGTGGAAAACCCTATACGCGAACACGGGCGTTGCAAATCCTGCGAGGGGATCCCTGCGCTTGAAGTTGATCCTTTACCCTGTAAGCTCCAAGCCACAGTTGTTTTCGTTGCCCCCGACTCCCCACTCTCCCCACTCCCCACACAGCAACACGTCCCCACCCCCGCGCACCCCACAACACGCCCGCACTCTGTCGGGAACGAACATCGGACAGATCTTCTATCTGAGCCACAGCAGGGACCGTCCTATCGACTGCTGCTATCTTCCTCATTCGTGTCTGTCGCCGCATGCCACGCACATACATGGTCTGTCCCGGTCCGTCCGTGCTTCGCCCAGACATTTCGTGTTTTCCTTCTCTCCTGTCACGTACGCCCTCCATGATGATGGGCAGCTGGCAGCGCATATAATAGTGAAGCGCGCGTCCTCCCTCCTCTAGCCGCAGACAACCGACCTATTATTGCAACATGCTGCCGCTCGGTGCGGCTGAGGGCCCGCTAGGCACTGTCTACTTTCTCAAGATTTGCGTGCGCACATGGCACTTCACATCGCATATCGGGCGTGGCCCTCGTCCGCAACCAATGTCGGCTGTCTACATTTTTTCGGGAGACCGAGCAACCCATTCTACGAAGAAGGCGTAGATTCAGCTCTGTGTAATGGCTTTTTTTCAAATAATTTTCTCGGAAAAATCGTTGAATTTTCCGGTAAACTCCGGGCAAGAACTTTCGTGGAAAACCCCCCATCCATATTTTTCGGAATTTTCATTTTTATATTTTCTCAACATAGTGGTGGGAGAGAAGTAAAAAGGGTTTCCACAATGATAGCAAAAAAAACATTCTCCCTAGCCGAATTCGAAGGCGTTATCCACTCTCGACTTACTCTACTGGTGGTACAACTATACCAATTATTGGTGGGGAAAAAGTCAGAAGGGTAAAATAGTATTTTTTTTCTCCCTAGCCGACATCGGAGGCGTTATCCACTCTCGATTTACTCTACTGGTACAACTATACCAATTATTGGTGGGAAAAAAGTCAGAAGGGTCAAATAGTAATTGTTTTCTCCCTATTATAGCCGACATCGGAGGCATTATCCACTCTCGATTTACTCTACAACCCCGAAAATTTAATTCTAATAATAATAATATTTTCCTTTATTTTGACCGACTGGCGGTACGGCCACGGCTCCGCCTGTGGCGCTAGAACTGCGTTGCCCACAACAATAGTCTGTAAGTACAACATGGTAATATAGTGTGCTCACAGATGTTATATTCTGAACAGAAATATTTATGTGTAAGAGCCACCGTGCGGCGTGGTATCGACCCGGGGGATTCCGTTATTCCCCGGGTTGTTGGAGTTTGTATTATGTAAGGAGATATGGTCCGGAGGTGGGGCCTTATTGTCCCCGGGTGCGACGGGACATCGACCATGAGCCCCATTCACACCTGAAATCAGCCAGTGAGGTTGGGGTTCCCACACCTTATGGGGCGGTATCGGCCCGGGGGATGTCCACTTTCGTCCCCGGGTTGTTGGAGTTGTCAATTTATGAAAGTATTTCTGGTTCAGAGATGGGAGATGGGGCTTTGTCCCCGGGTGAGGCGGGACCTCAACGTTGTCCCGAGGGAGAGCTCTCGCCGCGCGCTGGCTCCATGAAAAGCCCCAGCCAAACCAGCATCATCAGCCTGTGGGGTTGGGATTTCCACACCTTACGGCGCGGTATCGACCCGAGGGATGTCCGCTTTCGTCTCCGGGCTCTTGGAGTTGTATACGATGTATGGAAGGATTTACGATCCGGGGATGGGATCTTATCATCTCCGTGTTCGGCGGGGCGTCGTTGTCCCGTGGGGTAACTCGCCCCCGGGTTGTTGGAGTTAGTAGTTAGTTGTAGATGCGGGGATGGGACTTGATCCGGGGATAGGAATGTTGATCCGGGGATGGGACTTGATCGTCCCCCGGGTGCCGCTGGCTCCAAGAGCCTTAGCCAATCAGTGAGCAGGCGATGGACGTGGGGCTTCCATACCGTGCGGGGCGCTGTCTGCCCGGGGGATCGCCGTTTTAGTCCCCGGTTCGTCGGAGTTGTAGATGTATGTATCGAGGGATTTCTGATCCAAGTAGAGGAATAGGACCCTTTCCTGTCCGGCTGTGGTGGAACCTCGATGCTCTATTCAGCACCAATGTTCTAGAAAAAACCAGCGGCCCCTGGCATTTCTAGTCCGGCCACGGCTCCGCGCGTACTACGTACATCATCTATCTACTACTGCTATTGCGGGGGACCATAGTAAATAGAACCTATGGTAGACACAGAAAGCTATATATTTCCCTGTTTTTACCAACAATAATATGTGGTCCTATTAACTACCTGGTATGATTCACCGTAATATAGCTGTGCCTACTGTTGAACGTAAACGCGCCTACTACACATAAGGTAACACACCAAGTGATATAAAGCGCTATACCAGTCCGGTCGAAAATATAAGCCTGATTTGGAAAAACCGAAATATAAGCCTGATTTGGAAAAACCGAAATATAAGCCTGATTTGCAAATTAAGCGATAGAGTTCATCACAAACCTATACGAGTCCTTTACAATCGTACGTAACACCATCCAGAGAGGCCATGTTATCGAGGAATCCATTGGTAGGCCCGGGGATGTTCAGTTATCGTCCCCCCCCTATTTCGCGCAATTTTGCGCCATTTTCCCGGTCAGGAATATTTGTGTTTTTACGGAGCTCGTACAGGCGCTAAAATTCGAGTTTTTTTACACTTGGTTCTACTATGGTTTTTTAGGTCCTTTTGCCCATGTAAATAACTGCCTTTGGGATCATTGTAATAATGAATTGCCCTTCAACCGGTGGAAATACAAATGTTGGTCCGAGGTGTACTCATGTTGTGAGTGAATACACACAAAAAACAAAATGGAACTTTTTTTGTTTTGTGAAAAACAAAAGGTGAACAGGTGAGCTCCCTGGGGCTCGAAAGCATGACCTCTGATTCATACTGGTAGTCCTTAACCCCTTTAGAACCGCAGCCCCGTTCTGGGGACAAACCAGTCAAATTTCAAGTAGTTTTGTCCCCAAACGGGACTGCGGTTCTAAACCACTTTCGCTATTCTCAAATCAGGCTTATATTTCCGACCAGACTGGTATACCGTAACTCCTGAGTGTACCAACTACCTGGTACTTACTACGAGTACTATAATACGCTTCTACTGGTAGCCTTATTATGTCAGAAGCAAACAAAATACATACATGCTGTCTCCAGCACGTTCACTAGTAGTAGAAAAGATCCAGTGCCCTCTGGCGTGGATAATTATTTGCCCAGCCAGTCGGTAGAAGAATTGGATCGCAATTCAAAATTGTAAGCCAGCAGCAACGCTGGCTTGATGGCTATAGCGCGAGCAATAATATCCCGCCGCTGCGGCAGTGCTATCCCGGGTATCGCAATGGACTGTGGGACTGTCAGCAATGCTCACGCAGCACGCAACCGCCAGGGATCACTGCGACGTGAGACGCTGGGTCTCGCTGATTTGTGCCTCGCAGCCTCTCTACATATCGGTGTGAACTGAAACCCTCTGGATCGCGAGATTCGAGGGACCATGATGATGGCAGCACTTACTTGCTTGCAATGTGTTCTGAATCATACAGCCTGTGATGTACCAGTATGTACCAATCTGAAGGGAAATACAAGGATCATTGAGGAATAAACGTAGAGTCCAAATGGCCCTTACATTTCCATCCGTAGTCACCGACCTTGGGATTGGGGCCATGCCCTCGGCACGCGACGGCCACGACTCGGCGCGACGTGAGACCCGGTGTTCTGCTGATTGTGGCACCAAGCCTCCTTACCTATGGGGCAAGGCGGGGCTGAAGCACTGTGGATCGCGCTACGACGTGCGTACGTGCCCAATCGCAGGCATACCCAATGAAAGACAGACGTACCCTAATAAAGGACAGACAGAACAGCAGCATTTATAATTAAGATGTGAAGAACATCACACCACGCACCATTCGAATTGTATCGTTTACCTGGTATATAGGATGAGAACGACGAGCTACGTACCGAACAAAACGGAAGAGCCACTCGGACCTTGTCGCCATTTACAGTTCATGATGAGCTGATAACGTACTGTATGTATAGCAGAGAGCAGCGCCAGCGACATTATGCGTTGCCCTGCTTCCCCCCAGTGTACTGCTTGTTGGTAAAAATAGTTTTTTTTTGCCTCTAGGCGGCCTAATTCTGAACCCTGGACGCTCGCCCGACGAGGTCACCTGTTTAATTAATTATTAATTAATCCTGCAGAAAGCGTTTACCTCACACTTCTACCCCTCCTACCATCAGTAGTCACCCATCATGGTGTGCCCCACCTCTTTACAATAATCTTGTACTGGTACTCGACTACACGTACCCATGTTTCATTCATACTGTACCGGTACGGAGTACCAGGTGATGCAATACCAGGCTCACAAGGCATGAAGTCGATAATTAGAACAATCACGCCTCGGTTTTCGGTGCCGCACGTGCACACACTCCACTTACTTCGGCTTATTATTACCGACATGAGTATCTACAGCAGTACCTCAACCGCGTATAGCAATCAATCAATCAATCTACCAATAAATCGATCAACCAACATATCAATCAGTCGTCGATGTGTTCCAGTCCCACCGCCAGAGCAGCAAACAAAAAAACCCGTATTCTTAAAAGTATTGGTACGTATTTTCAGCAGCATTGCCAGTAATAATAGTAGGCGTATGTAGGATGCCACGCAGCCCCGCGCCAGCAAAGAAAAGGCCAGCATGTATTGTACCAGTATAATACCATACGTACCGGGTGTTGAAATTAATGTTAGTACCGGTATGCATTTAATTTGTCAGTGTCTCTCGGGAACACCCCCCCCCCCCCTCCTCTCCCCGCCCCCCCCTTCTCCCTCGCTCCCCTTGCTTGCCCCCTCCGCTCCCCTTTTTCCTCTCTTCTCCCCTTGCTTGTTCGCCCTTTAAAAACATTTCACGTGTTTGTCTGTTTTGCGCCCGGGCGGAAGAGAAGAGGTCGCTCGCCCTTGTTAATGACACAAGCCGCAACACTATTAATAATCTATCAAAGCGGCGACGACGACACACGGCAGCAGCAAGTAGAAGACGCAGAAATAGCCGAGCAACCAATCAAACAATAAACCAATTTTAATCGAGTAGACTACGGCAAGCAATTGTATTTCTATAATTTAGGTCTAGTGCTACTATTAAGGTAAGGGGAGATGTTGCCGTGGACGCAGTCAGAGGGGAGGAAAAAAAAAATAATCACCGCCAACCCTCTTGACACACTCTCACCACGACCGAGCACGCAGGACTTTGATGGCAACGCGCAAACCGAAACGGCATGGCGATGGAAGCTTCAATCACATTTTTCCTGCTTGCTGTAACAGCAGCAGTACGACCAGCACTGAATCATATACGGTTCGTACTATTTTATTATACCACGAACTGTGACTGAAAATCACCAATACTATTGTAACTGCTACCTGGTACGTAGCAACCGCTGTAGTGGCGCTCACCCCTTCGCGGGCGTACGACACCGCGCGGGGCTACGCTCTCTCTTATCTTACAACAACCGTACCCTGTGGCCTTTACAAGTAAAATTAACATCAACAACGTCATCGTCGTTGACCAACAACAAAGAATTACAAGAAAACCATTGACCATCGACAACATCGAAAATATCAACAACATCCATAAAAAATGCGTACGTACCAGGCAGCTGTGACTATACAAAGCTCAGGAGCCAGTCACAGCCCTCTTCGGCCCGCCCTCCTTACACGCCGTCTATGTACGCCCCAGCCCCACACGGCCGGGACGCTCGCGTGCTGCTGCTGCTTCTAGTGCTGCTGCTCCCGCTGCTTCCACTCCGACTGCTTGCTGCTGTTTTCACTCCTGCAGCTACTGCTCCCGTGAATGCTGTTGCCGTAGTACGCAGCTAGTTGCTGAAACCAAGCCGCAGCCGCCACCCGCCCTCGTGAAAACCAGGAGTCGCAGCACACATTTAAACAACAAATGCACACGAAACACCCAGAAAAGGTACCCCCAAACTGACCACAAACCCTCTCTCTGTCTCTGTCGCTCTCCCCCCCCTCCGCAAAAAATGGGGGTACGCACGAGTGCTGCTGCTGCTGCTGTAGTGTATTTTTGGTAAAACGTAAGAAAACAAACAAAAAACAAAAAGTCCACAACAACAACCCAGTACAGCATCCGTAGTAGTAGTGGTAGTGCAACGAGCGACGACGATGGCTCCCCCCCCCCCCGTGTGTGTGTGGTTGCTTGCCATTGCTGATCCTGCCGCCGCCGCTGCTATTGTTGCTAATACTGCCACTGCTGCTGGTGGTCTCCCGCTGCTGCTGTGCTGGTGGTCTCTCGCTGCCGCCGATGGTCTCTCGCTGCTGCCTGCTGCGTTAGTCGTGCCGTCCTTTTTTCAGCCAAGGCCAGTCTCCGACAAAAAAAAAGTCAGGGACACGTAAAAAAAGATACAACAAACAACGATCACCACGTAAGTACCAAACAAAAAAAAACTCAGCGCCGCACTAAACAAACGGGCCAGCAGCATCACCAGAGGAATAGACGAGCCCCCGACAAACGAAAACAAATAAAACGTAGGAGATCGATCTACTGCAGTCTAATCACACGAAAAAAAAAGCGCTCACGCTCGAGCACCCTCAAACCTCAAAACACACAACCACACACACATAGCTAACTAGATATACAGCAGTACATACACCTGGTTTTCATACGAAAGCATGACAGGCATGTTTGATCTATTATCCTTGCTTCGGCATCCGCCTATCCCTTGTCGATTGACGCAGACACAGGAAAAAAACAAATACAAAAAAAACAAGGCGGGAAAAAAACGCACTCACCTACCCACCGACCCACCCGCCCACCCACCCGCGACACGCTGCACACAGCTATACTAGCTCAGTACGGGGTTGCGATATGAGGGTGGGTGGTGGCGGCGGCAGTGGCTGCAACCTTTCGTTTTTTTCCCCCCGGAACTAAATACTAAACACCTGTTGCTGTTGCTGCAACCCTCCCCTTACAATAGACAAAGAGAGAATTCAGCTGCAAGCACGTACCCTGCGTAAGACCCGTCTTGACAGATGCCCTCAGTACTACATCATACCCCCCGAGTATATTTGCGTACACCTGAGAGTATCGAGAGTATTTCACACTGCGAATACAGCGAGTACTGGGCGAAATTGCAGCACTAATGTCCATCGTCCATCCCCTCCCTCCCTCCTTCTCTCGTCCAAGATCCTACGGACTAACGCGCGGTAGTTTATCGCTGTAGGGTAAGAGCAGCAGCGGCACAGTGCTCAGACGACGTTAGGCAAACCACGGCGACACGTAACTATGAACGCCTCAACAACGTACGTATAGCATAAGGAGGACAAGGAGAGACACCTCAAAGAAGTGTCATTTCTGGCCATAGCGCGGGGGGGGGGGGGGGGCTGCACCGTGCGACTGCACACATGCGTGCTTACTGCATCGGCAACACAAGCGTGTCATGTGATGGAGAGGCATGCTTCTCGACCTACTTACCTACCCTCAATAGCCATCAACACCATAGCATCCGACAACAACAACAATGTCCAACTACATCGTCCAATCGACAGCATCCGGCCGGACGGAGCAAATGAGGGAGGAGAGGAGGGGAGTGGGGAGCACTTTACTCATACAGTACTATTAATAATACCCACGACACCCAAACTGAAGACAAGACAAGGCAACCCCAGCGCAGAGCACCCAGCCAAATCATAATAAAAGCCAAGGCGACGCCTTGGCGCACCCCACACGTCGTTTGCTGCACCCCCCTTGCTCTCCCCCCTTTCCTTGCCCCCCCCCTCCTTTTTACTACAACAAACTCGCCCACCCCCGCTCCCCTCCCCTCGTGTGCTCGCGTGCACATTTTCTTGCACGGGTGCGCGCTTGCTCGAAAAGAAAGAAAGAAACGTTGTGCGGTGCGGTGGGGTTCGGGGTGAGGGAACGAAACAAATGGCGGCAAGGATACTGCTTCCATGGCCGGTCCCCACTATATTTCCGACCCAGAAGGAAAAACCAACCAGAGGTCAATAAACCGCTTTTGCTATTTTTTGCTTCTCGCTCACCAAATAGCTATCTCGCTAGGAAGCTTGGCCCACTGACAAACCAACCGCCCACCAACAAAAACAAAGACAGACAAACACGGTCAAAGGGGTATCGGAGGGATGGGGGGGGGGGGGGCTGCATCAAAACAGGAAGAGTCTAGATAAACAAAAACGACAACGAAAAAACCAAAAACTAAAGAAAATTAACAAACACACAAAAATATCGAGAGTGAGGTCGCGAGACGCGAAAAAACTTGCGTACACACCGTTCCCCTTCCCTAAGTATACCCCTCTCGCCATTTTATTGCGGAGGCGGGGGAGGGTGGGGGGGGGCGAAGGCGAAAGCCCCCCCCCATACCATGAGCCCCGCCCGGTTAACCAAACCAACCACTGCAAACATTACCCTGCTAAAAAATTCAAGCAGTTTGTCGCGGAAAGCTATTTAAACGGTGCAGCTGTAAAAGGGGTCCACTCGACATCCACGCCCCGTGCGCGCGTGTCCCTATCGGCTAACACACTCTCGCGGGTAGCTCTGCCTAAGGGCCGATATATAACAACAACAACAACAACTGCATCGCGGCAGTTCTGCCTAAAGGACAGGATCTGCCGCCTAAGGTCTTACGGTAGGTCCAAGGAGTTAGATAGCAACGGATTTGCACGCTCAAAGCCCCTCCAAGACCCGTAAGCGTGCCGTGTCCCTTCTCTCCTCCCCAACCTCTCGATGCTCCTCTGTAAATAGTGGGGGTTACCTCCCCCCTTCCCCCTGCCCTTCCCCCCCCCTTTATGTATCATCTTCGACGCGTCGCTGTCGTGCGCGGTGGAGGAGGGGAGGGCTATTTAAAAAAAGTGGCGGGCGACCGCATCAATCACCGCCATCAATCCTGGGATCAATCACAACCGACATCCCTCAAACGGGTCATCCCGCCATCTTTCCCGCGTGACCGCTGCCGCCGCCGCCGTCATAATCACCTCCCCACGACACACATCACCGTCACCCACCACCGCCATGATCACACGTCACGTGTGAGTACCGCCATCATCGATCACGGCCACTGTGACCCGCGCGAAATCACCGCCATGATCAACGCCGTGATCACCCCTCATCACCGCCATGACGATCACTTCTGTGACATGATCACCGCGATTGCATCACCGCCACCAGTCAGCGTCGTGATCGGCAACATCGTCGTAGTTGCCATCGTCATCAATACCATCTGTTCAGAACGACGAGGACCAGGCTGACGTTGTCTCGCGTCCGGCGCTCGACTATCGCCTTCTCCGTCAGATCTTCGCAGCACCTGCCCACGCGAAGCAACAACAACAACAACAATAAAAGCGACGCCGACAACATCAATGGCAGCAGCGACAACATCAACGGTGACACAACAATCAACAACAGCAATCAACAGCCCAGCGTCGACAGTGGCGACGCCATCATCGAGGTAGAATCGAACCTCACGAGCAGCACGAACAACAGCAACAGCGACGTCAACAGCAACAACGACGACAACAGCAACCAAATCTACAGGTGGTGACAACAACGGCAGCAACATCAACCAAACAGCGACAACGTGAACAGTGACAACACCGAAATCTTATCATCAGTGGTAAGCAGCAACAGCAGCATCGTACTAAACAACAATATCTACAACCGATGTTATTTGGGGGTAGCATCCTTCTTCTCACTGCATTTGGCTCAGACAAACCGAGATTTTTGAGCTGGAATCTACCAGGGGGAAAACATAACAACAAAAGCAACGAGCAGCAACAACAGTACGCACGCGTACACATGCACGCACATGCCACAGATAAGCGCACCTAGAAGAGTCTTGAGTATTTCCGTGAACGCGCCTGCCCTGGAGACACCACACGAGCGGCAATGCTCCTACAAGGCAGGCAGCTCTTCGTGCTACAACGTAAATTAGACAAAAACGACACGGCGGTAGTACCTGTAGAGAACCACCTCGTCTGGCCTTCTGCAGAAACAAAACTTGAAAGCTTGCAGCTTTGCAAAAAGAAAAAAACACCAATCAAACCATTTTAGCGGAGTCACACGCTGGACATTTGTTGGGTACTTCCATGAACATGTAACACAAACTTTCACACCCACGACAGGTCATCTACAGGTCCTCTACAGTTATAACCCGTCGTTATGAGGTGTTGCGCAGGATCTGTACAGAACAGATCCAATCCAGGCCGCACGCCCTAGAGAAGACCAAGAAATATGATGTCATATGAAAACCCGCAGTACGCGCGATCCTACTGCAGTATTACTTGCAAGTACTGTAGCATGACACACAGCTTGCAAATACCAGGTGTGAGTTTCGACGAAATCTGTGATCTCACACCCAAATGTTTTTGTTTTCAATTTTTGTAACTATTATACGGCGACTCCCACCCGACAACATTAGCTACTACAGTAGATCTACAGAGAAGGAATGCATCCGCCTCGAAAGACTTACCGTGCTTACAACATGTGGAAATCGTTGTATCTGTCTCATGTATGCAAACTTCCAAACAAAGGGTATTATTATGGAATTATTTTTTTACTTACGGTCGTTGAAAAATAAAAACTCGGCCGAGCTTTTGGCCGAAAGCTCGGGGGGGGGAAGGGGGTCGAAACATCAATACGTAGAAGTGCCCTTTTAAACATCCATCATACCATACCTGGTACGTAATACCAGGTAAACGTGAGTGTGTGAATCATCGCGTGTCAGCATGTCAGGCAATACCTCGAAAAATGGCGGGCTGTATAAACGCGCGTGGTGAATAATTCTCCGCTACTATCAACACCACTCTGGCCGAAAGTATAACACCCGTTTCATGTTCACACCAATGAATAAGCATTGCTTATATTATCAGACAGAGCGGTATGTACTTCCGATCGAGACAGGAAGGAAGGGGTGAACAGGTGGGGGTACTGGAACAGGAATAACACAACATGAATAAACGGAGGGCAAAATAACAAAAAAAACTCTACGAAAAAGAGAACAACGCTCTCCTTTTGTTGTACTTATTACGATTCGCGTTGTGACGACCAACCTGTCGCAAACACAAGTACCGTAGAGATAACAGTATCACCCGGGTGATAACACTATCACAGGGGTGATACGATAAAACACCCCCTCGGACGATGCGGGGAGAGCGTGCAAACGCCGACCGATGCATCTATGGAAAAGTCTCCAGACGGCATGTATTTCCAAAGCCATCATCACCTTTTTTTGGGAGGAATCGGATCGAAAATTCGTCCTACATACCAGGGGGGTGCGTCACCTTGCGTCTTTGTTAACTTGTGCGTACTGGTAGCGCCTGGTCATCAGGGTGTGAGCTGAGGTCTCTCTCTCGCTCACGGGTGGCCGAGAGAGAGAGAGAGAGATCTGAACGGAAATGTACAGACCTTTCCAGTCTTCCCACGAATGTCTAAACGCTCTCTATGTTACCGCCGTGCAGAGCGGCACATTTTCGCGTCGTTCGATTAGTCGCCAAACTTTCCACCACTACGATGTAATAGTCTTGTCGCGTTTCGAATGAAAACAAAAAAAACAGCTTTTGAAAAACCGCTTGTTTCTCGCCCCGCAAGCGTCTTGAACAGCCAGTTTTTAGAACTGCAGTCCCGTTTTGGGGGGCAAAACACTTGTAGTCCTAAGGGAACTGCGGCACTAAAAGAAGTGAACCCTTTTAGTACTCTAATTACAAGTGTTTTGTGACCACAACGGGACTGCAGCACGTACTGAAAGGGTTAGACGGGATATTTGTGTACCACAAGATAAAAAATTACCAAATAAAATTCGGTTGTTCGTACATAAATAATACATTTACGGCCGCGCATCTGCGCTACTCTACGTATGGTTGCGGCCGGTTGGCAGGAAATGCGTGCCACGGCCTAATTCGTCGGCGTTGGTGAGTTTTGACTGATAAAGTAAAACCGGCTCATGAGATCGGACAAGCGTGAACAGCCTGTTGCAGCCGGTGCGAGGCACAGCAAGGTTGGCAAGAGGGCGACGCCTCCATCACACTGCCGCCAGCTTGCTACGGCTACCACGGCTACAGCAGCAGCAGTGAGGGTGTGTGCGAGCAATCTCCTTGCCTCCGATTTCCCGCTCACGCTGCAAGCCGGTTGGCATGGTTTGGTGTGGTTTGGCTTTGTTTTATTGGGCCTTGCTTGATTGGGTCTGGTTTTTGGTTGGGTCTGGTTTGGTTGGGTGCAGTTTGGTTTGGTTCGGGTTCGCTCTGTTTTTGTTTTGTTTGGCTTTGGTTCGGCTTGATTTCGCCCTCTTTTGTTTGGCTTGGTTCGGTTTGACGCCACGTGACTTCGCCTCAAGGACAACGCGCAAAGGCAATATATACATAATATACACAGGTGTGCGAAATCAACTTGGAATAAGTCGGATCTATTCCGGTACACAAAAATGAAAACATGATGGAACGGAAAAAACAACACTCATTCCTACGCATGTACACTACTGCAGTACAGTCATAGCTCGGGGGCATAAAACAAAAATAAACAACAGCAAAACATTAAATAACGACAAAGGCTAAATCAGAGAATAACAAAACACCCGATCAGAAATCAGGAAAAGAAAGCAGGTGTGCCTCCTCCTATCAGAAAATGGCAACATGAGGAATATCTGGGATTCTCGTACGGAGGGTGACAGCATGTTCAATTTTTGGTTGATAAGAGAGGAGGGAAGGCCCTCTCTGCCCACTCTACGCACTTGACAATAACGAACACATAATGTTCGATATCTCTTTCCACCACACCTTACGTCAATCGTTCGTTCTGAGCAAACAACCCCGTGCACGAGGAGACCCACGTGTTCAAGGCTACCCTAATCTCACCCAAAACCTGAAACCCCCCAACCTCTAAAAGACGATACATCGAGGCTAAAACTCGGGAGGCGTCCGGGGTTTGCAGAGACACATACGCAGATCCAGTTTCCAGTAATACAATTACTCTGTAGTAGAGGAACCACCCGATACAAATTAGACCTACGTTGCACCTGCGCATACGCAAACTTGTCCCATTTACGCGCACAACCTGTGTCGATTGGCCCGGTCCGTTCGAGTAACGCCAGCGTGTCAAAAGTACGTCACTGCTACTCACGGCATTGCGTTATTCTGCAAAACGTTATCCTGCAAATCATGTTATTCTGTCAGTTTGTACTTATGTCATTTGCTATTCAGTGATCACGATATTCTGTGTTACGTTTTCCAGTGATGATGTTGCTCTACGACTACGTACAGTCCCGGGTGGTCCGCGTGCCTACTGAAATCAATTTCGCGGGTTCGAGCCTCGCCGAGTGGATACTCGTACGGACTTGTTCTCGCATACAAATTGATTAGCGGAAAGCGCGGAGCGTGTGTTAGCAACATTCGATAGAAGTAGACGAATAGTGGGAAGGTTGAACCCTATGCGCGACAACAATGAAGGCACATACCGGGGGGGAGAAGGGATGAGACCTGTGACCACGGCTTGTCCAGACGATCGCTGAGGGTAAAACCTCCTACGAGTTGAGCTGGAGAGTAGAAGGGACGACGAAGAAAAAAAAGGTGTACCTGGTACCAGATACCTGGTACGTGGTATTCTTCTGTGGTGATATTCTGCGTCTGCGACTATTTTCGTTCATGCGCTCCTGTCATTGTGCTATTCTGTGAATTATTTATTATGTGATTACGTCACTCTAGGATCACGTTACCATGTATTGTATTACATGAGTATTATGTACAAATACTAGGGTTTTGAATCGGTCCCTGTCCCTATGGTTGAGGGTCAATGCGTACGAAAAAATGGACCGGGGCTTGGCACAGTTAATAAGTTACGGGACAGCTTTGGCGGACTATAATTGCGCGCCGCGCAATGTATATCAAACCCCTGTTCTGGCAGGCTCTGGAGACTGGAGACAACTTTTACGAGAATCATCGGCAGACATCGATCGACAAAACCAACGACCCCGTCATGAAATCTGAACGGAACGCGCTGGTTAGGGCCTCCGACCCACGCTAGTGTTACAGCGCTCACACCTCGGTCGGTGATACGTGGCTTGGGCTGGCCAGGCGTCTGACTAAAAATGTTTTGGCGCTGGTCTGAAGAAGACAGAAGAAAAAAACAATCTCGACCCCTTTCCGATGGCAAGAAATAGACTATTTCTCAGGGTTGACATCGATCGACAAACCCAAATGACTGCGTCAGCACCTCTGAACGAAGCGCGCTGGTTAGGGGCTCCGACCCACCCTAGTGTCACAGTGCTCAAACCTCGTCTAATAAAAACACACATGGCAGCTGGTGTGTAGAAAACAGACGACGAATACTCTCGATCCCTCTCCGATGGCACAAAAAATACTTTTTCGAAGGCCTGGACGAAGAGCGTAAGACACCGCGGCCAACCTCTCGCCCCCCAGACCACGCATTCCAGCGATACCTTCGAGGCCATCATGTCTACTCATTGACCTCGCCCGGTACGAAGCGCGTTGACCGCAGGATCATTATATATCGAGATCGCAGGTCAATCGTTGCGTGACTGCGAATGTGCGAGCTGCGAGCTGTGTCTGTCTTCTTCTTGTGTGCGGCGTGATTTCGCGTTTTGCGTTAATACAGTGATTTTGATTGGTAGATAGCTGGTGTGGTTCGTGTTAATACAGCGATTTGATTGGTAGAGAGCTGGAGTCAACTACCCAGTGTTGTTTTAGACTTGCCTCGGGGTTCCAATCAACCAACTGTTCTGCAGATATAATCGGGATGCAGGGCTAGGGTTAGGGCTATTGGTTTTGGGTGCAGATACGACTACTCGTCCTACAGCAGTAAACATTTACGTGTGTACTATTAATATTAATACTGGTGCTGTGGGAGTTTGCCAGGTTATGCTCTGCAGGGTTTGTGGATTCCGGGTAAGGGGCATGGAAGTCTTGCAGAACTTGACAGAAGTTCCGGCTAAGGGTACGGAGGTCTTGCAGAACTCCCAGAAGTTCCGGGTACTGTATGGAAGTCTTACAAAACTCACAGAAGTTCCGGGCGGGTATATGAATGTTGTACTTGTACCTGTACTCGCACCTCGGTATTCTACAAAGTGCCGGGTACCCGGTACTTACAGAAATTACAGGAGTTTTTTGTAGGGTACTAATACCCGCGGATAACTACCCCGGGCACGGTTCGGTGTGTATCCTACAGAACACAACCTAGAAACTTTTAACATTTCGATTCCTGCTGCGCACCGGCGTGCCAGCCCGATACACCATTGAATATATCTTCAGTATATACATGCTTGTATACAAACTATATGTACATAGTTGTGTGCAAAAACCCAAAGAAACTAGCACGAGTGCATAGGTATGTCACACTTGCTATATGCCACCTGGTACCTGGTATACCATACAAAGATTTTTAGCTTCAAGTGGAGAATATACTCATGATCAGCGCAGGAGTGGTCTATAGCGGCAGGTTAGGACCCACAGCAAGAGATATAAAAAATGGTACGCCGCAAGGTGTGAAAACGTTCAAGCATGCCATCTCATCGCCTTTGTATCTCCACTTATGGTAACATCTTCGCAGGACACCAAGCGGGTTGGCGGTGAGTTGATGACATCCCCCAAAAGGTCAAAGGTCAGCCGCCGAAACACTGAGATGCCGCGCACCCTGTCTTGCATTATTTAGCCTGCATCATTTTCGAGTATGCGCCGCATTTTTGTCTCGCTCTTCAAGCGCGCCCAACGTATCGCGCAGCTCGTACAGTTTATTATCGGCCACTCGATCGGCCGAACTCACAGTTGGCGTACGAATACATTTGTAACAATTAAAAAAAAAAAAAAAAACGAACGACCGTCGTCGATGTCGAGATTTGTTCGTCCGCAAAAGCGCCATGATAGCCGACAGCGACACGGGCAAAGTTGAGCCTATACCGTAGCCCCTGCTCTTCGTGGCACCTTGGATCGCTCTCACACGCGGCATCCGTCTCACAACTAACTCCTATCATATTTTTAGACGGTCGACACCCTGTGGATACTTTATGAATATTTTTGTGAATACGCTATCCTGCGACCATGCTGTTCCGTGTTTACGCTATTGCGCGGGACCATCGTAAATGGGACCAAATGTTGTCAGTAAAAACATGGAAATATAAAGGTTTTTGGGTGCACCATAGGTCCTATTTACTATGTTCCCCCGTACTACAGTAGTGCTGCAACTGTACCATATTCTGCCATAATGTCATATAGCTTGTGGTTATGTCATCCTATGATTTTGCCATCCTGTGATCATGTTAAACCACGATTCTGGCGTATTGTGATCACGTTAACCTGTGATATGTGACCATGATATCCCGTGAATATGCTACCCTGCAATCATAGGCTATCCTACTAATAATCAATATTAATAGTTACCTCTGCGCGTCGGCGTGCATCTTCATGCTTTCGTAGACGTTGGTGACAACCTCTTCGCTCGTGAACACATCGAACACCCCATCGCACGCCAAGACTACGAAGTGAGTCTGCGGAGTTATCTGTACAAAACAGACGTGGCGGCGGCAACGGCAGCAGCAGTAACAACAGCAGCAGCAGCAGCAGCAGCAGCATCAACAGAGACAGAAACAAGCACACCATTCGATTTGGGGGACGGGAACGGGGGGCGGGGGGGGGGGGGGGCGGTGACAAAAAAAAAGGGAGGAAGGTGTAAGCAGACGGTATACACTCTCGTAGGTACTCTTACAGTAATTTCGAGGGGAATCGACGACGGTAACAAAGCCCAACGTAGTTCGTTCGTATGTATAGAAGAAAACATAATTCGCCTAGATTCGCTCACAAAACAAACGAGGGTTCACAGGCGAAAGAGCGCGGCAACGTTCTGACATACAGTGTAGTACGTGGGACGAGGAACGATGGAAAAGCCGCAGCGGGTGGTGGTGGCCGTGATTTTTTTTTTTCAATGAGGGAGACGAATAGATCCGTTGAAAACGAACGAAATTCATACCACGTGAACGAATCACGGCGGCGTTCTGACATGCAATATTACGAGGACGAAAGAAGGGCACGAGGGAAGCCGCAGCGGTGGGTGTCCGTGTCGGTGATGGTGACCATGGCGGTAGTGGTGGTTGGGGTGGCGGCGGCGTTAGTGGTGGTGGTTGTGAGTAAAAGTGCACAGCGTTTCTTGCGGCCAATCGAATAAAAAGAACTAGAACACCCATCCATCCGCCCGCCCCACCCGAGACCAGCAGCGCCCCCCCCCCTCCCACCCAGCCGCGCTACGGTACTGGTACACTGATAGGGTATTCATTTTTAAGCCCACGCATCGGCTACTGACGGGGGGGTTCCTCAACTAACTAAACACCCCCAACGTTTTTTTTGCAATTCGATGTGTTTCGCATCTTCCTACTTGCAAGTGTGTATTGCATGTTACTGTTTGCAAGCCCAATTGTTTATTGTTGTTTCGAGATTGTATGCATACATAACTTTACAACCACAACAACAACAACAACAACAACAACAACAACAACAAAAACAAAAACGCAAGAGTCGGTTGTCGGGTGGGGAGTGTATCTTTTATACTGAAGAACTCCTGCCTTTTACGGTGAGGAAGGAGCCCCACAAAAACACTCATGTGCCAATATTACCCCCTTTTTACCTCCGTCCCAGGTATTCATGTACCGCAGCGACGCGTCTACCGTGGCGGTCAAAGAAACGTTTTTTTTTCACGCAAAAAAGTACCGTGTGGCTCAGTTAGGCCATACAATAATCCCAGGGGCACTCCCGCTCCTGGCGAGAGCTTATACAACGGGCCGTGCTAGGGTAATTACGGCCGGCATTTGTTCATGCTCAAGTAGTCCCCTGCCCTAACCAGTCGGGGCTCCTCAAACACACGCAAACACATGCAAACGAGGAGCTAAATACACCAATATACTTCGGGCGGGGGGGGGGGCGTACTCATTTGTTGCTTGCCTTAGTCATTTGACCATTGACCACGCATCCCTTTCGAGACGGAGCACCGTTCCTACTCCTAACAGAGACACCTCCAACAATTGGGCGCTCATTACGTTGTTTCCATATATTACATAGAAACTTTTTGCTAATCTTATCCCCTTCCTGTTTGGCCGCCTGTGGCCACCATCTATCTCCTAGGATAGCGATCGTTTTCTCGCTGCTATCTAGTGTGTCAAACTCCTCCATGTCACATTCTTCTATTTCCCTCATCTCCTCTTTTAACACATCCCGTTCCTCCTTGTATATTTCACATTCTCCAACTATGTGAGTTCTACTCTCTATCGCTTTGCCACACGGGCACATCTGTGCATCTATTTCCTCCTCCTCCCGGCTACTGGTATACCTCTTTCTTCTTTCTGGCAAGTCCAGGTCGCCTACACGAAACCGCAGCTTCAGCGTTTTCGCGAAGTCCATTGGGCCGTGCAGATACGTTTTCATTCCTATTCCTTCCCTCAATCTCCCGTATATCTTTAGGTGTTTTTCCGATTCCACCTTGTTTCGTAGCGCTAGCCTTTCCCTTCTTTCTATTATTTCTTCTACTTCTGCCTTGTACTTCCCAAACTTCCCGGCGAACATCACCTCTTCTTGGTTTCCCCCTATATCCTTCCATACTTTCTCAACTACGCTATCCCACCTTATTCCAGTTCGCCCTTTTGTTACTTTCTCCCATACAGCTTTATCAACTATAGCCGGCAACCTCTTTTTTGGCATGTTCCTTACTTTATATTGCCATTTCAACTTTCTCATATCCCTGTTGGTCTTGAGTGGGTGCATTCCCAGTTCTGCTCTTAATACTGTATTACTAGTCGTACTTGAGCATCTTAGGATTTTTTTAGCCGCTGTCATCTGTACTGTTTCCAACTGTTTTACGAGTTTCGCATTCCCTTCCCATACTTCTCCTGCATATTCTAGCTTTGGTACTATCACATTCATCAGGATACATCTCTTAATCCTGGTGTCAAGGCGCGAGTCTGTTAGGATCGCATCCATCTTGCCTATGTGTGTTTTACCCTTTCCTAGTATTTTTGCTATATGTGTATCCCAAGAGCAGTCTTTTGAGATCTCTACGCCAAGGTACGTATACTGGTCTACGATCGGCAATTCATCTTCTCCCCACTTCCAACTGAAATTTATCGGGTTCACCTTATCTTCGTTACAAACAACTACTGCGCATTTCTTGACGTTCGCCGTCACCCTCCATTTCCTAGTGTATTCTAGCGCGTTCTCTATTTGTTTCTGCAATCCTTCGGGTGTTTCTGATATCCCCACGAAGTCATCAGCAAACATCAATCCCGACACTGTATCTTCCCCTACCGTGACTCCCTGCCTTGCTGCTTCAACTGCTACTATCAGGTCGTTAATATATATCTTGAATAGGTTGGGTGACAGCGTACATCCCTGTGCAACTCCTTGTAAAATATCAACATACTTCGATATTTCCCCGTCCAGCATCACAGCACTTCTCGCACATTCCGTCATATTTTTCATCACTCTCCACATCTTTCCTCTGATTCCTATTTCCCATAGTTTTTTCCACAATCCATTTCTCCGTACTGTGTCGTAGGCCTTCTGTACATCTAGAAAGAAACAGTACGTTGGTAGTCCCGCGTCTTTCCTACCTTAGATTATCCTACCTAGAGTGTACACATGGTCTACGCAGCTACGGTTTGGCCTAAACCCTGCTTGCCCTTCGCTTATTTTGTCTTCCTTCTCCATCATCGTTCCCATTCTATAGTTCAAAATCTTACTAAATGTTTTGCCTACTGTGCTTAGTAGCGTTATCCCTCTATAGTTCCCCGGGTCAGCCTTATCTCCTTTCTTGACTAAGTTTACTACTACTCCTTCTCTCCACCTCCTGGGTGCGTACTCGTTTTTCCATATCCAGTTATACAACATAACCAGCATGGTAAGCATTCCTTCTCCCCCGTACTTCATAAATTAATTCACCATTTGGTCTGCCCCTGCTGCTTTTCTATTATTTCTTAAGTTTAGCTACACCTTTTTTTACCTCTTCCCTTGTGAACTCTCTCTGTAACCCTTCCGAACCACTGTCTTCCCTTTCTGATGTATCTACGTTCGCCTCTGCCCACGCGTTGATCTCCTTCTCGAATTCTGTGTCGAACGTTTCGTTGGCTGTGGGTGTTCCTAGCTTACGGTAATGCTCGACAAGTACTTCCCTTTTTCCCTTCGAACTACTCACCATTTTACCGTTCTGTGTTCTTAAGGTAGCTATTCCCGTGTCAGCCTCTCCTGCTTGTTTGCCCAGTATCCCTTTTATCCCTACCCACATCTGCTTCATCCCTCCCTCAAAGTCTTCATTCGTTTTATTTACTACGTCTTTCCATATCCCTTTCTTCTTCTCTACCATCTCTTTTACTTTCTTTCTAGCTACATCATATTCCTCCCATCCTGTTGTAGTTTTGCTCGATGTATACCCTGCGTGTGCCTTCTCCTTACTGTTATAGCCTCTTTCACTTCTTCATCCCACCATTTTACTGCTCTGTTGCATACTATCAACTTTTTCCCTATTACTTTACTTGCTGTGGTATTGACCAACTTCTCCCATCCTTCTATTATCCTAGCTCCTGCATCATCCCTCTCTATATCGTTCCTTGTTGTACCTATTCTTTCCAATAACTCGGAAAATTGCTCTGCATTTCAGGCCATCTCTTCTTGGAACTCTTCCCGTTTCTCTTTTACTTCTAGTTTATCTATTCTCCATCTGTGTAATTTCCTACCTCGTCTTTGTTTGATAACTCTTGTCTGTCGACTGTCTGTCCATATTAGACAGTGATCCGTAGTTCCTACGTCCGCTGCGCTTACATGTAGTTCTGTTCCCTTCCCACTTCCAGTTTCTACTACTATCAAATCAAGGATAGAGCTTTCTCCCTTTTTGTATGCACTGTCTGTCTAGTCCATTCCGGTTCTGCCTTTTTTACTCTGTCGTTCAACGTCTTCATCTCGTTGTGTTTGAGGAACTTCAACATCTCTTCCCCATTCTTATTTTTTGTTACTTCCCCATGCTGTCCAATGCTCTCATTCAGTTTGCTTGCCTTCCCAATTCTTGAATTAAAATCTCCCACTAGTACTACTTCTCCTTGCCTCTTATACTTCTGTACATCTACTGCTACTTCTCCGAACTTCCTCTGTATATCTTTTATCGTATTCTTCGACTCCGGGGGCATATAGATGTTTCCTAAGAAGTAATATTTCGCTCCCCGCTCCCCTGGTATCTTAATCCATATGCTTTCGTCGAATTTAGTGTCTTTGATCACCTCTATTATGTCACACAGGTATTCTTTGACTAGGAACCCCACGCCCCCCGACCCCCTATTCTTGCTATTCTGTCCCTTCCTCTTCTTCCCTATCCATGCGCACTCCCCAACTTTGCATCCTATCTCCCCCCTCTCTTTCTCCCATGACTCTTGAATTCCCACTATGTCTAGGTCGCGCTTACTTACTTGTGCCACAATTTCGATCCTTTTTCGTTCATCCGTGGCGAACCCACATACGTTCCATGATCCTATTCTCAGCCTCTTTTTCGTTTCACTATCCGCTCTAGTCTTACCTGTTCCTTCTCCGTTGTCGCTATGAGTATTTATGTCATCCCTTCTTTGAGCATTCTTTCCATTTCCGTTTCTGTTTTTGTCTTCCTGTTCTACGCCCCTATGTTTCTCCCCCATTCCCTTTGGACCACTTGCTGTTTCCTGCCTCCCCTTACCTTCGTTCACCCTAGAACTACGTCTTAGTTTCGCTATTCCATTAGCTATACATACTCTCCATCCCAGTCTTCTAACCCATGCCGACACTTTTTCTGTCTCTATCCTCTGCCACTCCATATTCGCTTTCGGCTTTAGCGTGACCCGAAAGTGTTCTCCCTCTCGTTCTACGTTTCCTATTGCAAAGCAGTACAGTCCTTCTTCTTCGCACTTCCTCTTGAACTCAATCCTCGTCATGTCGCTAGGAACTCCAAATATCAGCACTATTAGTACTTTACCCTGCCAGTCTTTCTTGCTCCACCCACCCTGCCTCACCGTCTTTCTCCTAATCTCTTCCGGGGGGGGGGGGGATTCTGTCACTAAAAATAATTAACGATGTTCTTCGTTCTCCTGGAAATGTGTATCGGACGTTTAGCCTACAGCGTTCTCGAAAAAGCCGGTTGCGGGTGAGAAACCGTGCCTCCCCCCCTCCCCCACTAAACACGCGAAGAATCTCGGGGAAAATAGGTTCTACAATGTACCACTCTGGAAGAACATATAATGGCCATCTATTCATTAAAATATGAAGACCAGTCGGCCCTCATATTTCCGCCCATAGTTGTATATGGCATGCGCCCTAGAAGGCACGTCCTAGAAGGCATGCCCTTATCGTAGCACGCTATATGTCATGTCACACCATCTCACACCATGTCAGGCAATGATAAGGGATTCGTGATCTCGCGCAATGGCGTCTCTCTCTCTCCCTTTCTCCTCTGTCGATGCTGCACTATCTGCGTCTCTCACCTCGAACACCAGGAACTCCGGCTCGGCCGTTATCAGCTGCGTGCGAGGGTCGTCCTCGTCCATCTCATCTCTGTGCACCCGGTGAACGGGACGGGACGGTATGGAATGATTTGGTACGTATATGGTATGATATGGTACGTTATGGTGTGGTATGATGTGGTGTGGTGTTGTATGGCATGGTATATCTAGCGACTCGTTCCATGCAACAGCTCGTTGCTGCGTGTTGGTTCATGGTTCGGGAGATGAAACGCTTCGAAATGAACGTTTCGTGATAATGGAACGATTCGCGATATGAAACGGTTCGTGATACAGAACTGTCCGGGTCCGTCCCATGTAACCGTCTATACGTAGAGCAGTGATTCATACCGTGTATGATTCGCGCAACATGTTCGTTCTAGGCATTGCACTGGTTCACGCAAAAGTAGCGGCTCATACCTGGTAACAAAATGCCCATAAACGTAGCGAAATGGCTCATTGGCATACCCCACAATGTACTGTAGTCACAGAGCATTCGCGATAATTCTATTAGATAAAAATACCAACAACAACGACAAAACGACAAAAAAACAGAGCGCGCAAGAAAAAAACACGAACAAACGACAGAGCGGCGAACCAAACTCGTCCACGCTCCGTGCAATTGCACCACCAGGGTACCTGGTACGCACTTCAAAACGCTCCCACCTCACCCCCCCCACACCACAGACGTAGTTAAAAAACGTCTGTGACACGCATGAATATCTTCAACGAGACCTCACCGTCACCACCGCCGCCAGCATCAACACTACAACCCCACCATAACCACCACTACCACCAACCACCTCGCGCATCCTCCTGCATCTCGCATCGCGCATCCCGCACAAGCAAATAAACAAACGTGCAACACCCGGCCGGTCATATTTACGGTACGTTGGATGGCTACTGTAACTAATGTAAGTTACCTGCTGAGCGGGCCCGACACGCTTCCCCACGCCTCGGTGAACGCCGGTCTCGTCTTGAACTCCGAGTCCCCGAACGCTCGCGATACAGCCAGCTCGCCCATCACCTGTGTCCAGGCGAAAGCGATGCCACCGGAACCAGACGTCACCGACCAACAACCGTTGTGCAGAAATGGTTAGACTGTTAAAAGGTGGGTGAGTGGGTTGGTGGGTAGATGAATGGGGTGGGCGGGTGGATGGGTTGGAGTGGAGGGGTGGGGGGGGGGGGCAGCGTGAATGTAATCCGTCACCATTCACGAGGCAGCACTATCTTGCCTACAACTTTCAAGTTGCAGTCCACTGCTGTACTGAATATCGATAAACATGTATATAAAACCATCGACGACCGGCCCGGCCACTACGGTACCCACCCGCTAAGGCCCGATACGACCACCATTTCAATGACAACTCCAATTCCAATTCCGTTTCCACTCATGCGTACCATTTGCGATCCCAATCCCACTTCAGAACTACAATTCCGACACCGAGATCCGACCTCCAATCCCCACCCACATTTCCAGCTTCAACTCCAATTCTTGTTCGTTTTAGACTTCCAATTCCATCCAATCTCTACAGTAGTACAGCAACGTTTCGGTTTCCACACTCACGTCCGATTTCGCTCCCGATTCAGTTCGAATTCCACTCCCCGACTGAATTCCAATTCCTACGTCACTTCCACTGACTAAGTCCGGACGAAAATTACACTTCAAAATCCTCCACTTCCCACCTCCGATTCTAACCCCAATCCAGAGCAAAATTCCACTTCTACGTTCACCTTCGTTGCTTGATCCTTAAAGCGTGGGCAGTTACACTCTGTGGAACGGGAGGGAGGCACGGAGGCTCGGCAGCACCTCGACATAAAACCTTGATATATAGGGTAAACCCTTGAAACGTACGATATTTTTTCTATCATAGTGGGGCATAGCAAGGCGGCAGGCCTACGTAGAAAAAATCGGTTCAAGCCGATGCGGCGGAATACCCATGACCATTTTTTTGTTGTTTCGTATTGCACTATTGGACTCGTCAACCTTCTGGAACTGTCACCGCAATCGTATTTTGCACAAACACACGATCAATATGGTGTTTCCGAGCCTCCCCTTCTCTCCCCCCTTCCACGGTACAACTGCCCACGCTTCGTGAATCAAGCCAGTACGATACACTTAGTGTGCCGCAGCTGCTGCTGCTGCTGCTCGCTCGTCTCATCGTCTTCCCCGTTGTCTCTTTCCTCTACCTACCTCCTCTTCTCCTTCCCCTAATTCTTGTAGCGTGAGCTGAATCGACTGCTGCGGTTCGTACTGCGACACCGGCGGCGTCAGTCGCCAGTGCCACAAAACAAAACGCAGCAGCCAATTTAGCTCATGCTGAAACGAAAAGGGGAAGGAGAATCAAGATAAAGAGGAAATAGACGATGAAGGGGATGCGACAAGCAAGCAGCAGCAGCAGCACGTTGCTTGGTCCTCAAAGCGTGAACAGCTATACTGCGGAACGGAAGGGAGGAGCGGAGGCTGGGAAACGCAACTTGAGGTAAAATCTAGACACCATCGTCAACCCTTGACACATCGAACTCGAGTGAGGCAGAGCAAGGCAGGATGCCCAAACAAAATCGCTCCAAGTCGATGCGGCCAAATATTGAAACAGGGCCTCACTGTTACTGGAACTCCCCAACCTTCTGTAACTGCCATCACAATCGTATCTCGCACAAACACATCATCAACATCCTTCAACTCCACTTCAAATCCCAAATCCCAACAGCAACTCTCACATAATAATGCCTAATCCCAAACCCAAATCCCAAAATCCCAATCTGAAATCTCAAATCCCAATTTCAATCTCCAATCCAACTCCGAATCCAACCCCATCCCCTCCTACTAACCCTTGCAACAGTGCCAAAACAAACCCCATTCAGAATTCAAACGATGGATCACGGCATTTACGGGAGACCATAGTAAATAGGGCCTACGGTACAGACAGAACCCTGGTATATGTTTCCCTATTTTTACCTACAATATTTGGTCCTGCTTGCTATGGTCCCCCGTAATACTCCCCCCCCTCCGAAACGTCAAAAAATTGTAAAGGTTACTATTATTAATAGTACGTCTCTGAAAATGAAGGCAGGCGCAGCTGGTCCTCAACGACTTCGACAAACAGCATAACAGAACGTTAAGCTACAAACAAACGAAAAACAACAACACCACCATTAGCATCACAACCAGCCCCCCCCGCCCCCATCTGGTAACATGCATGTACACGCTCATGCCTCTCACCCGGCGATGCGCCACGAACCCCCCCGCCCTCTGCACCCTCTCCTGTTCGTCCGCTCGGCTGGGCTTGTGGTCCCGAGACGCCATCCAGAGCCGACCGCCCCTGCCCACCACGGTCCGGCTGTCCCCCACGTTCGCTATGTACAACCGGGGCCCCAGGATCAGACAGGTCGTCGCCGTGCTCCCCGCCTATTTACCCTCACACCGACCCCAGTGAGGCAGACCGCCGGCGGGGGGGGGGGGGGGGGCGGGGGGGGGGGGGGGGGGGGGGGGGGGGGGGTTGAGGGGAAGGAGGCGGGGCGGGGTGGGGGGGGAAGTTGGGGGGTGATGATACAGTTCGTCGCCGTCCTCCTTGCCATTGCATCGTGACACCGATCAAATGTGTCCAGAGCCAGGGGGGGGGGGGGGGGGGGGGGGGGTGTACTCGATCTCATGCATGGCCGTAGTCGTATGACCATAGACCCTCGCATCCCTACAATGCCGGGATGGAGCATGTCGGGTTTTCACCGACCAGGCAGACATTGCTTGCACCAAGCGCGAAGCGCCGTGAGGTGTCTGGCGAGTCGCATGAAGGGTGAGCTGCATCCTACTAAGAACCGCTTTTGAGGCGGACTTGCATATGGACGACAGCTTCAATGAGTTGATTTAACTTCCGGTGTCGGCATTTCCAGAGACAGCAATGGCAGTACTATGCAACTGCCTCTTGGGTGCCTTACCTTGAACACTACGTGATACGATCATTCCCAATTGTGCGGAGTAAAGGTTCTTTACCTCGCACAAATGATCTAACTCGACAACCGACTGTGGGCGACCGCCAAACAAAAAAAAAAAAAAACGGTACCCTGGTTGTCTAGCTCACGTAGTGAGCGGCATGTTTCACAGTGTCGTTGCCAACCGACGCCAACCCAACCTATAAAAAAGTGAGGGGGGCGGGGGGGGGGGGGGGTAGGAGGTAGGAGGTAGGAGAGGGATTAGGAGGGCATGGGTGGGCGTGGGGATACAGGGTACACCCGAGGCCCCAGGATGAGACAGGTCGTCGCCGTGCCTCCCGGCAAATGAAAAAAAAACCCCACACCGACCCGAAATTGTCGAGAGGCAGGGGGGGGGTAGGACGGAGGTAGTGGGAAGTTGGCTAGGGGTGGAGGGTGGGGTGGGGGGAGCGTGGCGGGGGTGGGGGGTTAGGGGGGAGGGGGTACTGACGGCATGCATGGCGATAGTGGTATGACCATAGACCCTCGCCTCCCTGCACTGCCGGCGGGTTTTCATCGACCACGAATAAACTGCTTACAACAAGCGTGAAGCACCGTGAGGTGTTCCGCGAGTCGCAGAAAGGACGGGGGTGGGGGGTTAGGGGAGGGGTAAGAAGGGAGCGAAGGCAGGCCGGGGGGGGACGGGGTCGGGGGGAGGTGGCGACCGGAGGTGGTCCAAGGATAAAAAAAAGAGCGTTTTGAGAAGTAGAGAACGTGGCCGCGGCATCATGGCGGCAGAAGAAAACGACGAGTGAGATATGTTGACTCCGGTCCTTGTTGACAGAGCTGATTTGACAAGTGCTGTATACTCGTCCCTCTGCCAACAGACCGAACAGCCGAACAGAAAAAAGAGACCGGTATATACCGGTGTACCCTCGGCCGGCAGCAGTGTCGGAGTCATTGGACAGTACCAGATAGCAAAGAACAAAGGCAGCATGCAGATGACAACTTCCCGAGATGCTAAACGTCCCGAGATGCTCTTTCTCTCAACCTGAAGCAAACAAAGCCACGAAACACAAAAGGTCACTGTTGACACCCCGCCTACATATCCATCTACCTCCTCCGCAGCCCCCCTCCTCCCCCCCGCCCCGAAAAAAAAACACGCTTGAATGCCCGCGCCGCACCACGCACTAACCTCAGGCAAGCGAGAGGTGGCGATAAATTCCCGATCGGCGGCAGCGAAAGCCTCCCGCACGGCTTCCTTCACCACACCGTCCAGCTCCTCCCAGGACACTTCCTTTTCCTTCCGGGCCTTACCATTCCCCCCACCCACTCCACTCACCCCACCCACTCCACCCCCCCCACCCCCGCTACTCTCACGCCTACTACCCCCCCCGCCACCGCCAACCCCACTCCCACTCCTTCCCCCTCCCCCGCCCCAGAAAGACTTCCTTCTGAGGCCGGCCCGAGTGAAAAAATTATGGCCCTTGCCCGAGAGAGACCGGTCGCTGGCGGCGGCAGCGGCGGCGGCGGTAGCGGCGGTAGCGGCGGCGGCGGTGGCGGCGATGGCGGCGGCGGGGGCAAGCAGTCGCTGCGATCGAGACACCAGGGAAGAGATCAGCTGAAAACCAATGAGAAAACAACAAACAAACAAAAAAAAGGGAGGGGACGGCATGGGACGGGCGGCGGCGCGGGGATGGGCGGGGCGGGTCAGATTGGAACGGAATGAGATGGGACGGAACGGAACGGAATAATGGAATCGGATCGGATGGGACGGGATGGAGCGGAACGGAACGCAACGGAACGGCGGGGAATGGGACGGATACAGGACGGGATGGGACACAAACGAAGAAAGGAATACAACGGAACAGGTTTAAAAGGAAACCAGATCGGAACGGAAAGGGAAGGAGCGGAATGGAACGGAACGGCAGGGATTGGAATGGAACGCAACGATAACGAACGGAACAGGACGGAGTGCAACGGAAAATAACGGAACGAAGCAGAACGGAACAGATTGGACAGAACAAATTGGCACACGGAATGGAATGGGACGGAACGGAAACGGGGGGAACCGCATGGATGGGTGGATGGTAACGAAATGAAATGGAACCGAATGAAACAGAACGGTATAGAACGAAACAAAGTGGAACGGGAGAGGGCGGAACGGAACGGAACAAAACGATACGGAACACAACGGGACGGAACATGACAGATTGGACGGAACAAAAATGGAACACGGAACGGAAAGGGCAAGGGAACGGAATAGCGAACGGAATGGAAGGAAACGAAACCAAATGGAACGGAGCAGGACGGAACAGAACGGACCAGACCGGAACAGCACAGAGTGGAATGGAACAGAACGAAAGGCAACCGAACGGCACGAACACAACATGAAAAACAGCACGGAACGGAGCGGGACGAAACAGAATGGTACGGACTACTCGTAGAATGGGAGAGAATGCAGCGGCACGGAACATAAAATACACGAGAGGGAGGGAGGGAGGGAAGGAGGGAGGGAGGGAGGGCGAGCAGGAAGGGGCGAGGTGGTTCGCGATGGTAGCGCCACGCTTCGGGTTTCGCGTCGTACCTCATACATAACAGAAAGGGTGGCGGGTAGAGCAAACGTGGACACGCGTCGAGTAACGGAGAAGGAGGGCGTGGACACCCCCCTGATCGACCCAGAGCCGCCATGCAGAGGGGAGGTAACAGGAGTAGATTCTGGGGAGAGGAGGGGCATATCAGTACAGGGGGCGCGTCCGCGTGGTGAGGGGCAAGCCGTCCACGGCTTTTGATCGCCGCCCGACCTCTCTCGTCGCCTTTTGTTTTACAGTCCGCTATACAAAAAAGAGCAGGAGATCCGTCCTCCGTCCGCATACAGTTGAGCAAAAAAGCAAACACGAAGTCTGTGATTCTAGGATCGACCGCCTTAACCTCTGGTGGTGACCTTGAACAATCACTCACTAAATTTCAAGGTTATGTGTTCATCGAGCAGCTTTCTCGCGCCGCTCCCAATATTCCATGAAACCCTCCACACGGTACACCCCCTCCCCAGTCTAACCTCATGCAACCGCCACCACTAAACAAGATCGACCAGCAAATCACCCCGAGTCCCTCCCCCACCTCCACACTTCCTACCCCCAAAAAGTATTCAGACACACCTCCCCCCCCACCCACCCGCCCCTTCCCTCTCAAAAGCCCACTTCACACCCCACCAACACCACCACCAACACCACCACCCGGAAGAACACAATTACCACGCCAGACCTAATCCAACCCCACCCTACCCCCTATCCCATCGCCTAACCCCCCACCCCACCCCCACCCCACCCCCACACCTTGGTGTGCAACGTTTCCCAGAGGTATTCGGAGGCCTGTCGTCCCCCGTGTCCATCGTAGACGGCGGCGAAGGTCTGCGGCCACAGCACGGATGACCCCATTCCGGCCAGAGCGAGATCTTGGATGACGATCGACCGGTCCTCCATCGTCGGCCTGAGGGCATCCATCACCATCACCATCAATCACCATCCTCATCATCATCCTCATCACCATCAATCATCATCCTCATCATCATCATCATCAGCAATCACTATCATCATCAATCATCACCAATCATCAATCGTCACATCATCCATCATCGGTGACTGTCAAAAATGTGATCTATTGATTCAGCTGAACTGGATGACGCTGCGGAAACTCTACGGTTTTCGTAAACCACAACGTAAAATTAACGAATGGCTCGGGGAAAAAAAAAACACTGAAAAACAGTACCGTTTTGACAAAGAAATTCCATAAAGTATTTCGTACAAAAACATAGAAAGTTTTTTTCGCAAGGGACACGATAAGTGTCCTACGATAATATTTAGGGAAAATAAGGAACAAAAACAAATTACGAGATTCTCTCAAATCCCATACTTGTAAACCTTGGTGTGACACTTACATTAAAAGATCAAACCAATAGGAGTAGGTTTTGAAGGATGTTCCATAGAAGTTGTGCCATAGTATTACAAGTAGGAGTTCCATGTGTAGAAAATAGGCGTCGGGATAGAGCTGGCTATGGACGGCCTGGGGGCCGTGCGGCATGGGTCACGTCATATAATACTCGTAGGTTGTCAAGTTCTATGAGCCGCGAGAGTTCCACAAATACGAAAGGCGGTTGGATAGAGAGGGGCTGTATGGAACTTGGGACGTCACGCGGGATGTAAACAAGAAAAAAGAGAAAGGGGGCATGAAATACCTGGTACGGGACAAGGAGCATGGACAAATGCGATATGGAGCGTGGAGAACGGAAAAATCGAAGAATGGAGCATCAAGCATGGAATATGGAGCAAGGAGAAATTAACACGGAGCATGGAGGAATGGAACAATGAGCATGAAATGTGCAATAAGGTACATGAAATATACGGAGGATGGCGAACGGGCGGCAGCACCAAAAGCTCAGAAAAAAAACAGACAAGAGGGCTTTTTTTGGAATAATCTCGTCAATAGGCGAGAGCGCGTTGTTTTTAGACCCTCCTCTCCCACGTATATAGCTACGTAGCCCCAACCTACTGACAGCAAGCAGTCCAACTACAGTCGTCATGTATAGCACAAGACACAAAGGGGCTTTTAGTAACCAAAGTAGTGCACAAAAGACCACCATAATTTCGACCAAGAATCGTCTCTTCTTCTTCCATGCTTCCATCCATCCATCCATCCATCCATCCATCCACACCATCCGTCTCGCACTGTGCATTTATTTCTCTTGTTTTCTTCAATTTGTCGATATTTCCTTTGCTTTTACGGATAAGTTGAACAAATCATTAACTATGTTCTTACACTCGTATGCCCTATAAAATAAATTACGATACCATAGACGCAAGCTAAAGGCAACGAAAACAATTTTGGCAAATAATTTGCCAAATCGGCAAAGCTTACGTAAAGTTTGATCTGCCAGTTTTGGCATACTTTTTTTCCGCCGATATTTTCTGCGGACATTTCTACTCTCCCCCAAACCCTTCGTTGGAAAGTTTATGGAAATTTGTGAAGAATTGCCAGTTCATTTGATGCCGAGTTTTTAGCAAATAAGAGAAAATACTTGAAAAAATAAAAACTTGCCCAACACGTGGCCAATCTGCCTAGTTTTCACCTTCGATAGTTGTCTGTATCGTTAAAAACGACCCGAAACAAACGCATACACGTACGCGTACCTCGAACTGTGAAAGTCGGGAAAAAACGGCATTTTCTCCTGTTTGGAATTTTGATGGTTGATAGACTAATAAGTACACTCTGGACGAAAATGTAACGACCGTTCATGTGAAGACGAAGCGGTCCGAATGTTTTCGCCGAAAGTGGTACGAAAGTATATACATGGAATAGTATATGTAACACGTGATGTACCTATATAACACGAAGACGTGAGCGTAACACACACATACACACGCATAGTAGGGACGACCCAGCCGCCGCCGACCCAAGCACCCACCTCGCCCCCATCCGCTCGCTGACCCCGTGGTCGAACCGGTTCACGCTGAAGCCCGTCCGCCCGACTAGGACGTGGTCTCCAAGGCCCAGGCGTCGGCGTGGCGCGTACGGCCCAACCTGGACGAGCAAAAGAGCAAGCCAACTCCGTTTGATCCTTCCACAACGACCCAAGGGCCAGCGACGACGACCAGAAGAACGACAACGGCAACCGCTATACCAGTAGAATGTGTTTGTACCAGGTAGAACAATGCCTACGACAATAAGAACTACCAGGGTACATAACAGTGCCCACGACAGCAACACCACCAACAATCGTAACGACGGCAACGGCATACAAAAACAACAACAACAACAACAACACCAGGGCACTAACGACTGCACCAGCAAAGACAACAACAGCGCCAACAACACCAGCAGCATCACCAACAACAGCAGCATCAGCGACCAAAAACAGCAACGGCGTCGGCGCCACCAACCAAATGTCAGAAGGCATGTCAGGCAGAGGAAAGACGTGCGCCGTCAAGGGTTTAGGGCCGGTTGTTCTACACTAAAACCTCGTAGTTTGGTGTCGGTCAAGGGATGTCAAGGCAAAGTTGCTGTCTATCAAGGAGTGCAAGTGCTGTCTAGTGACATCTTTGCCACGAACATCATCAACGACAAACGCACCAAAAAAAAAACGTAGCATCGTGGTATGGTATGTTCGTGCGAGTACATTTTCACAAAACCCCTGGCTGCGTACCAACGTCGGAATGAAAGCGGCAAGCTAAGCCATTGATATGAAGGAACAACAGAAACGTCACCACCCGTCGGCAACGCCGGGAGCACAACAGGGCTTCGTTTTAGACATGCTGCCGGCGCGCTGCCCGCCAGCATTTCGGGACCATTTTCTTGCATGTTTCGCGGAGCAGCAGCAAACGGTATTGATCATAGCGAGCAGCAGCAGCAGCGGCAACAACAACACCAACAACAGCAAGCATCAACAGCCGGAGGAGCACTAGTGACGCACGAGCACTACGTCACGTGGGACAGAAAGCACGCGCAAAGCAAAGCAAGTAACCCGTGGGGCATAGCACGCACGCACGCACGCACGCACACACGCACACACACCCGCCCGCTGGCACGCGCACACACTGACTGACGCACGCAGGCACGCGCGCGAAATAAAAAAACTCAAGATCGTGCTCGCCACCGCCATCGCTACAGCAACAACAGCAGCAGCAACAGTAGCAACGGCAGCAGTAGCAAAAGAAACCACCACCGGCAGCAGCAGCGTCAACATCAGCAGGAGCAGCATCATCAGCAGCACCAGCAAAGACATCAACAGCATCACCAACAACAACGTCGCTGGCGACAGCGACAACAGTGGCGGCGGCGGCGGCGGCGGCGCCGGTGGGGGAACCTTCGTCCTTTGCTCAAGAGGGGCATCATCAGCAAATTATTACAGAAGATGGAACGAGATTTGCATCACTGCTGAGCACGACCCTCGCTCGCTTGCGTATACACCACCCTTGCTCGCACAGGCAGACAGACCGCTCCGTCGTCAAGGGTGCTCGCCATGATCCTGCTCTTGAGCCAACACACAGTGATACCGTCATATACCGTTACCTGTGCCGCGCCTCATACCGGTACCGTGCCTGACATCGTTACCGTTTACTGAATACCGTTACTGCCAACGTTGACGCCACGAACGCCGTTACCATTACCGTAGACGTTGCCGTTACTGATACCGCTGTACAGATACCACTCCCGTAACCATTACCCGTAACCATTACCCGTTGCTATTACCGTTACCGCTATACAGATACCATTACCGTCACCATTACCGTTACCGCTATACTGATAACATTACCGTTACCGTTGCCGCCACACACAGGTACCATTACCGTTACAATTGCCAATATGGCACCCCCAGTCTGCAGCGGAAACTGTCGAAACCGCCCCCCACGGGCGTTACTGGTACGAAATCAAACGGAAAAAATTATATCAATAACCGTGGGTCCATATAATAAGACCTACCAGGTACCGGAATCAAACAGCAAGGCCTCGTCGAGGATAAACGCGGCAGAAGGGCGGGACTGCTGACAGCGCGCCCGCGGAGGGGGGGGGGGGGGGGGGGTTTGGGTGTACTCATTGTCATGCACGGCCGTAGCCGTATGCCCATTGGAGGGGGGGGGGGGGGGGGGGGGTCAAGGATGCGAAAAAGACCCAAAGGCAGAGCAAAATCACGACGACGAACCATTTGTACGTAAGTCCCGTTCAGGCTGCCCAAGTCACACAGGTAGAACATGTCCAAAGGCTTGTAGTACTCGATCTGACAACGCCAAACGTGGGGGGGGTGGGGGCGCGGGGGGGGGCGTGCGGGGAGACAGGGGAAGGGAGAGGGGTGAGGGGCAGGAAGATGACGAGCCGCATGATTACCACTTCACGCGAATCGCCCTCCACGCACCCATATGTACACAAAGCATCACGTGCGCGTATTTCCGAACTGAACCGTCATTTTTACGGACCCATTGGCACCCTACAGTAGCACACCCGCCGTCCGTGCTGATTCTCCGCCCTTGCGTACGACAAAGGTACACAAAACGTACGACCAAAAAAACGATATACCAGGTGCGCCTCTACCTTAAACCGCCCGTACCGCCGACCGACGTACAGACAAAACAGTGGAAGAGGAATCGCAGGGTACAGCGACTCGCGACGTACGTAACGACTCCGTGAACGAAGCGCACACCGGGACTCGTATACCCGGTGTAGTATATAATACTACTACTGGGGATCGTAGTCATCAAGACAAAATATGCCCAGTAAAAATACCGTAATATATACCCTGATAGGTTTTTAGTGTGCATGATGGGCCCTGATTACGGTGGTCCTGCGTAAAAATCGTACATGCACACGAAACTCATCTTTGAAAGCGGCGTGCGACATGGCAGCGGCTGCGGCGCACTCGGTACACGAGAAAAAAATGGCATTGCAATACAGGGGAGACCGCGGTTTAACCCCTCGACTAACCTCTCGCATGTCTACACTAAAACCAGCATACAACGGGCTACGGACGCCTTGACAAACCCAAAACAATGACCGGGTCTCTTTATATGAATACGCACGTGGCATCATTATCATTGATGATTGTTGTCGGCGGTTTTTGGCCCCTTGACTTCTGACTTTTCCCTTCACTAAAACGAGTACAATGTCTATAGTGCATCGGTGTCGCTAGGAACTCGCGGAGCAGAAGGATAATTGTGCGTAACTATCATCAAACTTGTGTGGGTTGGTGGATCCCGGGCGGCCAGCCGGTCGGTCGCTTCAGTCACCTCTTCAAAAAAGGAGTCAATGGCCATAGGAGGCCTTGCCGCGCCCAAAATGGCAAGACGGCCGGTCTCCTGTGTACCGTATGTATAACGCGTTATAAACACGAGTGATGAGACAACACACCGGTGACATAATAACACACGGGTGATAGTGATACTATAACACACGGGTGATAAGATAACACGCGGGTGATGATATAACACACCAGTGATAAGATAACACACCGGTACCGGGTGATGAGACAACACACGGGTGATACTACGGGTAATAAGATAACACACGGGTGACAAGATAACACGCGAGTGATGAGAGAGCACACGGGTACCGGGTGACGAGACAACACACGGGTGATAAGCTAACACCCGAGTGATAAGAAAACACATAGGGTGGTGAGATAACGCACGGGTGATAACACAACAAACCGGGTGATAAGATAACACACAGGGAATAAGATAACACACACCCCGGGACGATTTTCAGACCCGATTCTCTCATAAACATGGGGGGGGGGGGGGGCGGGCACGGGCACAAACAATCACAAACAATCCCAAACAATGAACGGTGGCGTTGGAAAATAGGTAGAATGTTCGACGAGACAAAAATAGACCATACCCGTCGCTCGGCGCTTTAGTGACACTCGCTCTTCTACCAGTGGTCAACAAAACCAGCCTTGAAATTCGTCCGAGGGGTGCGTGTTATCCCGCGCTTTTTTACGCGGTATACCCTATATATACACCTGGTATCATACGATGATAACACCTCAGACAGGTCATGATCTATCTATCTACCTGCAGATCATCTGTAGCACCTTACCTGCCTTTTGTGAGAGGCTCTGCAGGATCTGCGTACGAATATACTACAGATCCCACCCCGCAAACAGTGGGAAATTATCTACTGGTATAAATGATCTGTAGACGATCTGTAGGTCATCTGTCTATCCGAGGTGTGGAGGATCTCGCACCACTCTGGTCTGCAGTACAGCGTATGAATACAACCAAATCCCCAAAAAGGAACCCTGATGTCAAACCTCAACCCTTTTCACTAGGACCGCAGTCCCGTTCTGGGGACAAACCGCTCAAATTCTAAGTAGTTTGTCCCCAAAACGGGACTACAACGGCACTGAAGGGATAAATGGGGATTTCTGTTTCCGGCCATCAGAATGGTGAAAAAACAACATGTTACTGTACTGTAGTATTTATAGTATCGTTGTATAAACAAAGGGGGGGTGAATGAGGGGGGGGGGGGGGGGGACCCTATCATCCCCTTTTTTTTTTTCAACAGAGAAAAAAACGCATCCACATTTTTGGGGGACAAGTTTCTTGCTGCTTCATACGTAAGTGATACCTTAGTTTACTACTTGGTCTAACTCTGGGCCGAAATATTACCAGAGGACGTCCGTCACTATTCCTCCCAGTTATTATACGTCCTCGCGCTGGAACTCCGTTTGGCCTGTTTACTACTGTTGCTGTAATTGTAGCTAGTAGTGGTACGTTCAACTATGCCAGGGCGGGGCAGGTACAGCGGGCGGCACGACGCCTGAGCCGGCGGTATCCCGAAGAACGAGTTGTGGAAGGACCAAGCTTTTATTCTCCGAACTCGTGGAGACGAAACAGTCTGGGGGTTCCGTACGTGAATATGCGAATAAGGGAGTACCTCTCGGAATGTTGGTATTGGGCATAATCGACACAAAAAAATATTTATTTTTCCGAATTCGGGGAGACGAAATAAAAGGATGGTTTGTACATGAATAGGAAGATAAAGGGGTCGTTATATTTGCGGCCACGGAGTGATATTTAATTTCAAGTAAAAGCTCGTATGCCCAAAATGTGGGTGCTACAAGCAGTACTGGTAGTCCTGAAATAGATCACGAGAAAAATCCTCGCATAAAATTACACAAGAACAGCTGTGACGTATTTTTAATTCATACTACGACTATGATGGCTGTATGTGTCGTCAATCGTACGCATCTGGTGTTCTTGTCAGACGATCGTAAAATGAGTTTGTTGTTGTGATTTTCGTTGCTGCCCTTGTTCGTTGTCGTCGCTGCTGTTGCTGTCTCTTTCCGGGACCAAGCATGCAAGTTACAACAACCTCCGTCGCAACAAAACTACAGCAAGCAGCAGCAGTAGGGGGCAGAGAGAACTACCAGGTATAATATTAATCTCTACCAGGTTCATTATCCTCCATACCAGGTACCAGGTATACACGTTGTATCGCATGCTGCGAGTATTCATAGCATTACCAGATTCGTACTATTAATATTATATTAAATAGTTCGAACATATACCTGTAGTGGACGCCTGGAACTTCCCAACTCCCTGGTCATATCATACCTCCTCAGGCGGAGGTGGCGGGAGCCAGCCGCTTCATTCAACTATAATAGCATACCGGGTACATATCATGTGAGTATTAATAGTAGTAGTTGTTGTTGCTGCTGCTGCTTTCGCCTTGACCCTATTAGGACCGCAGTCCCGTTTGGGGGGCAAACCAGTCTAACGCTACGTAGTTTGTCCCCAAACCGGGACTGCGGGTCCTAAAATCAAGGAATTCGTGGTCACACAAAAGGGGCTGGAGCCCTATTGAATAGCAAGATCCGAAAAACCATGAAAAAAAAAACGAATTCGGCTGGGAAAAACGACGCTTCCCACCCAAAAACACGAAAATACACGAGATGAAGAAAAGCGCGCGCGTACACGTGAAAATGAAATCAATGTTGCAAACTGCAAACTGAACCAACATGGCAGCCCGTATCCAACTCAAATACTCGTACATCTATAGAGTTTCCCCCCGTTCCCACAACCAACAAACTCGAGCCCCCTCGCTAAAGCGGTTGCTGTCTGGACGTGCTTCCTGCACCGTGCGGACCGCAGGGTAGTCGTAAGCACAAGAAGAGAGGAACACGCCTCCTTGCTGTCTGTCTGGGGTGCTGTCAGAGTGACGAGTCGCGGACACGCAGTGAAAAAAAAACCAACAAAAAAAAAAACACCACACGAAGCATCAACGATCGTCGCCATGTCTTCCCGGCGGACTGTCTGACAAAAAGGTGCAGCACAGCAGTAGCAGCTATGATACCAACGTTCCTGATCATTGCGGGGGTAATTTCCCCATGAAGGGTATACGTACAAGTCGCCAACGCTACGTACAGCACTACGAGTACATACGTATATACAACTCATAGCAGCTACCAGGACGTACGTGAGACATGAAAATGTAAAGACGTCAAGCCAAAAAGCTTTCTTTTAAAAATAATGATTTCAAAGGGTCGATCTCAACGAGGACTGTTTTTTAGGTTTATTTCAGTATTTTCCCGAAAATTCGGTATATTTCTTGTTTTTTTCCTATAGGGAAATAATACCGAAATATCGGGAAAACACTGAAATAAACTGAAAAACACTCCTCGTTAAGATTGCCCCAAAGAACAGTCGAAGAGATCCTCGTATGTACGTACATACCACCGCTGTGGAAAAAAAGGGGAAAAAATGCTCGACTTTTGTTCCTTTTTTTTTCAAACGACTGCAGGCGGGCGCAATTTGTTGTTTTTACTCCTTGCAATTTACCAACACGCTGATAAAAATCAGCTCGTGCGACGACAGACCTTCGATCTCGGCGTGTACTCAGCCCACGGCCATCCCGCTTGGTGCCGAGCAAGGCCAACGGTGTAGATAAAGGCCTCGAAGATACCAATAATAGGCGGATCTATGGTCTAGGGGGCGAGAGCTTGCCGGCGGCGTCCTACGCTCTTCTCCCAAACCTGAAAAAAAAACTTATGCTTTGCCATCCGACACGGATCGCTAATTTTTGTCATGTGTTTTGTGTGTGCGTGTTCTTCACATTAAACCGTTCTTTCTATGTACGCGTCGACATCCAGCACAACCAGTGTCCGTGCCGATTCTTCAATCCTAGAAGAGATACAAGTTCTGTGGTCACAAAGCTACGCCACAGAGATTGTGCACACCAGCGACCAATTGTATTTTTATCGGTACGCCCGGCCAGCGCCCGCCACATATCAGCGGCCATTGTGTAAAGAAGGTGGCCCCCTGACGAGCGCACTCCGGCCAGAACTCATGACGCAGTAGTTGGTTTTGTCGATTAAATGTCTGCCGAGGATTCCGAATCTCGCTGCTTCGAACTAAACCGCCCATGTCTTTCTTCATGCCGATCGTGGCCCAACAGCGACCCCCGATTTGCTCTTTTCGGGGTTTTCCAAAAGTTTGGAACTTTCCGTTTCAAGAATCGTGCTCATAGCAAAGCTGTACCTGAAAAATTCTGACGGGTTTCTTTGCAGTTCAAACTTTTTAATGGAAAAATTGCGTTTCCATTTGCATAGATCATAAGTCTTAGGTTGTTTCCTACGCGGTTCGATTTCGAGCTTCAGATTTGCATTTTTCGATCTCAAAAATGAATGACCCTGCATATGCAGTCCAAATGTGCGAACTCCGACCGGAAAAAATATCGATTTGAGATTCTGATGACCGTCGGATTTTGGGCCAAAATCCGATGACTTGGGTCATCAGATTTTCACATCGAAAAATGGTATGCTCTCCAAATTCAAGATGTTATCCACGACAGCAAACAGCAGCGGAACGATCGATGAGTTGGATGGTGGCACAGCTGTATAGCGACGTTGCTTCGCGCCCGACGCGCGGGCGGCGCGTCCTTCCGTGGCCAGACTGCAGTCGGCTGGCTCGGGCTCGAGCCTAGAGACCAAGAGAAGCGCACTCGGCACGCACCTCTCCGTGGATACGTACTCGTAGACAACACTGCTATACAGCAGCCGCAGCAGCAGTCCGTCACAAAATGGAACACATATTACCAAGACAGGTTGGCTCTAGCGCACTCGCCACGTCTCTTCGCCGCCGGACCACTGGCAGTCAGCCTTGGCTCGGACGCTCGGATCCTACGCGCAGGGCAGCGCACCCAGTTCGTCTCTTCGCTGCGCCAAACCACAATAACAGCAGTTGGTCTCGGCGTTTGCTCGAATCTCTACACGCACAATTAAAACTGTTTTTTCCGCATATTATGGGAAGAACGGGGGTCGCATACACCTTTGGGTGACCACGGACTCCTTCGTCAGAGAGTTAATGCTTTGAGAACAACAACAACAACAACAACAACAACAACAACAGCAACAACAACAACGACATATTGTGCATATCAGGTACGTATAAAAAAGACCAAATGTAAAAACCTACGAGTACATGCATCTTCTTGTCTTATGATCATTTTACCTCCTGTCTCGCTCACATCAAATATGTCAGGAGACAGACAGCACTTTCACCCCTCGACAGACAGCAACTTTGCCTCGACATGCCTCGACTGACATCAAACTACTAGGCTTTAGACTGGAACACTCGACCCTGTACCCTTGACAGCGCACGTTTTGCCTCTGCTTGACATGTCGCCTGGCACCTTTGGTGTACACAGGTATGGGGCTGTGCCGCTCCTGCCTTGCCTGCCTGCCTTCGTAGATGAGACGGCACAAGGATGTCACGCCAATAGGATATCATACGCCACGACGCGATACCAATGCCGATGCGATACGATAAGACACGTTGCGAAACGATATGACGCGATACAGATATAGATACAACCCTAACTTACCACGTATACAACGAAAAGGCGCGATGCAAGAAGAGATAATAAAAAGAGACTAAAATCGTACAAAAAGGAGACTATGTCGTACGTAGTCGAGAAGAGACGGACCGAAAGGAGACGATACGATGCGACCCTGCACGATACGGCACGATACGATATGACCCGAGGTCGTGCGAAACGATATTGTCTGCAAACGATATCTTGAAATATTAAAGCATACGATACCAGCACTAAATCCCACCAGACAGAACGAAACATGAAACAGTACGATACGATACGATATGAGTTTACTGTTCTCTACCGGTGTAGATGAAACAATACGAGGCGAGGCGAAGCGAGGCGAAGCGAGGCGATACGGTACGATGTATCGCTAGATGCGATAATCTCGTGGCTGCTCGTGGCGGCTCGTAAGAGTCGTGGGGCGGACCGAGAGACCAGAAGGAGATGACGACTGATGACAGGCGATGATGACACGAAACACGAAACATGACGGTATCAATACGTCTGATATCTGATACCTGATATCTGATACCAGGTATCTGATATCTGATACCTGGTATCTGATGTGATACGATATACGAGAACCGTCAGACCATGAGTGAGGCGGAACGAAAAACGAGACGAGAGCAAACGCCCAAACGTAAACAGTCCCCCCGCACCTGCAACCGCGACGGAACCGATTCATGTTTTGGAAACCAGGCATGTTTTAAACCTCGTAGGTGGTATTAATAAGAGAGAACATATGTATATGATGAATACAGGGTGTGTGTATGCAGAGCGGCGAGAAGGGGAGGAGGGAGGGGGGACAGCCGTACCGATATTATACAGCTGTCGACGAATATGCAGGAACGAAACGATAGACCGGGTGGCAAGGCATCGTTTCGACTAGCCCTTGAATTCTATTAATAGCAGATTTTTCGTTTGTTTCGTGTCAAGTTGTCCAATGGGGGGGGGGGGGACAGCGGCAGTACTGACACTTGACACCGCTATTGACGAGAGTGGAAAGAGGACGGCAGAGGGTGTGGTAAGGCTCCCGGGTCGGTCTTCTATTACGGGTGACCATAGTTAATAGGACCAAATATTGTCAGTAGAAATGGTTAACTATGTACCTGGTAGGTTTTTATGTATACCACAGGTCCTATTAACTATGGTCCTCCGTAATAGCAGAGACGGGCACCCATGTTACTATCACCGCCTGGAGTGCGATTTCCTCTCTCCTCTCTTCTCTCTTCCTTCTTGCCTCGTCTCTCTCTCTTGTTTCCTTTCCCCCCCCCCCGCCGTCCTTATGCGGGGAGCTTCCTCTCCTTCGTATTTTGATTCGTCCGTGTAGCAGCTATCTGTCCTTCTCGATTACCTGGCACGTACGCTTGTCTTCTAGCAGGCCAACTGATCTCCTTGCGGCATTTCTATTCTGCTTTTTTTCAGAAAAAAAAAACTTATTTTAGTAACGTCTTGTCCTTATTTTCCGGTCTTGCTTGTGTGCTGTTGTGTGTTCTCGTACCCGGTGCGCTGGCTACTCTTTCATTTGCTCTACCCATGAGTTTTCGATTGTTTTGATTTTGGGCTTTCCGTGTCTCAGTCTGCGACGACATGATGAGTATCTCGCTAGGATAAGGAACTCAAGACGGACACTCGGGTGTACTGATGAAGCCGGGCGAAACGAACGATCTAGTGTGAAGACAACACACAGCAAGTAGTTTTTGTACCTCTGGGATGGTATTGCCGACGCAAGCTCGCTGGCTGACTATTATGCCAGAGATCAAACGCCGAATCCGGCTCGCAAGGACATGCTACGATCGGTTCAAAAGGGACCTCCACGATACGGAGGCTACCCCGTTCACTCTACGAAGGCGCGCGTGCAAAAGAACGCAGGTGACGAAACCCTGCTGTACGGGTGTGTGACGTGGACTCTTGGCCTGGCGCCCTCCGCTGAGCTCCCTACGGCACAACACAACCTCCTCCTACGGACCATTTGCCTCTCCAGCGCCGACAACGCACTGACCGCCTCATGTTGTACGCCGGGACCCTCAAGAAGGCATAGCAGTGCGAGAGCGTAGAGACGACCATCCGCACACGACGCCTCCTCTTTGCGGGGGGCGTGCAGCGGACGACCAATGGGCGTCTGGGCCGTTGGGTGATGCTTGGGACGATGCCTGGTGGGAAAACCCGGGACCAGGCCGAAAGAGCTGGGCCCAATGTCTAGCAGACAACCTCAGGGTTTTTAGATCCAACGAGGGGTCCACGGAAAGCTCCCCTTTGCTATTCGGAGGAGAGACGGTGTTATGGCCGAGGGGGGCGGCTAAGAAAAGTCGGAAGTGATATCGGGGGGTCGTCGAAGCCGCGGACTGTTTCATGGCGTAGTGGCACAGAGGCGAGGCGGAGAGGAGCTGGCCTCGCCACGCAGCTCAGGACGCCAAGAGCGGCGACAAGGGGAGGGGGGGGGGGGGGGCAGCCGTACTGATACAGCTGTCGCCGGACGCAGAAACGGAAATCGTAGCTCGTGTGGCAAGGTATCGGCTCGACTAATGAATGGAACGTGTGTTCCGATCTGGTTCCGATAGCCCTTGGAGTCTACCTGGTGTTGTTTTTAGTGTGCGTCCCGTGGACTTCATTCGGGGGCGCGCGACAGCGGCATTCCAGCACTGACAGTTGACACCGCTATTGACGACGATAGGAGAGGAGAAAGCAGAAGGCTGTGGCAAGGCCCCCGGATCGGCCTTGCAGCAGAGATGGGAACCCAACTTAGTAAGATATCACCGCCTTTAGTGCGATTTCTTTTTCTGCTTTCTTATTTCTTGCTTTTTGCCCTTGTTTCTCTGGGTTGTTTCCTTTTTCTCCCCCTGGCGGTCCTTTCGCCGGCATCTTCCTCTTCGCGGTGCCCCGTCCGTGCCGCAGCAGCGATCTGTTCCATTTTCAGCACGTATGTTTTCCTTCTTGCAACCTTTCTGGTGTGTTTGCGTCCCTTGCATTGCGCGTCATTTCATATAATAATAGTAACTACTTGTCTCGTATTTGCATTTTCGTTCTTATTTTCTGGTCGGGCTTGGGTTGTCGTAGTTGTTGTTGTTGTTGTTGTTGTTGTTGTGTTCTCGTACCCGATAAGTTGGCATTCCACTCGCTTCGCCTCCGTTCAGCTGCGACTATTTAAGTTCCTTGTATTTTTCTCTTGTCTCACAGCAGTATGTGGCGACATAATTACTACTACGGGGAACCATAGTAAATAGGACCAAATATTGGGAGTAAAAAAAGGTGAATATATAGGTTTTCGTGTAGACCATAGGTCCTAGTAACTATGGCCCCCCGTAATACGAGTATCTCTCCAGGGTAAGGAGCCAAGACGGACACTGGGTGCACTGATGTAGTTTAGTTGGGTAGAAAGAACGGTGTAATGAGAAAACAACACGGTCAGTCAGTAGTGGTCCCTCTACAGTGCCGGCTGCCCGCTATTCTAGTGCCTGTGAAATCGCTTGACACAGATGGGATAAACCAGTGTGGCAGTTTGCACCGTAGAGCCGGTAGCCGCTACAGCGAAGATAGTGTTGGCTGGCACATACGATGCCGGCACCATAGATCACCACTGCTGTATATATATAGAGAATATGCGAAAAGACTATCAAGACAGTGGAAAACAGGCACAAACAGGCAGAACATCACTGAAAAACAAAATCGTTCGCGACCCCCCCTACCCGCCCCCCCCCCCCCCCCCCGGGTCTATGGTCATACGACTACGGCCATGCATGAGATCGAGTACACATCTCTTCTATCGAGTACACCCCCCTCCCCCCTCTACACACCCATACACGCACATCATATTGCCTTCCCCGTCACACCTTAGGATACCGCCTCGATATCTCCGCTGTCCCCCGTCCCCGCCTCCCGCCTCCATACACGTAAGCATGCACACGATCAACCCACTGAAAACACCTTCCTTCATACAAGTAATACATTATTTATATAGATAGCCGCCCGCCCCCTACACATTTCCTTCCCTAACCCCCCCGCTCACGCGACCCGCCGAACACCTAACGATTCGTTCCGCGGTTGGTGCAAGCAAAGCCTGCCTGGTCGGTCAAAAATCCACGTGCTCCGTCTCGACATTGTACGGGAAGCGAGGGTCTATGGTCACACGACTACGGTTATGCATGACATGAGCACACACACCCTCCCCGACAAACTGTTGGAGGTGTCTCTATTACAAGTAGAAACGGTGCTCCGTCTCGAAAGGGATGCGTGGTCAATGATCAAAGGATCAAGGTAAGCAACAAATTGAGTACGCCCCCCCCCCCCCCCCCTCCACACACACGCCTGCGTGAATATCATCAGCCGGAACAACGCCGCAAATTTCCCCAAAATACACCACACGCTCACACCTTAGAATGCCGCCTGGACATCTCCTTGTCCGCGAGGCTGAGGTTGTTCTCGCTCGCCCTGCCCAGCGTAGCTCCAAACCCACCCACCACCCACACCTGCCCCCTCAGGCACCCCGCCACAGCTTCCAACCACAGGCAGCCCGGCCTGACCACGGCCTCCGCCCCCTTCGCTGCCGCTGCTGCTGCTGCTGCTGCTGCTGCTGCTGCTGCTGTTGCTGCTGCCACTGCCGTTGCTGCCAAGGCGGGCGAACCGCCGGCTCCTCCCTCGTGCCCCCCCCCGCCCCCCTTCGACCTACCGCCTCCACCTTGTACTTCACCGTCGTCTGGGGCGTCCATCACGCGCTGATAGATATGTGTGTACCAAGTACCAGGTATATATGAACGCGGTCGGTCGGTCGGTCGGTCGGTCGGTCGTCGTTGTGCCCCACGTAATAGTACACACCATTGTACGACATGGCGTCGTCACCGATACCGATATATGCCGTTGCCGTTATGGTTACCGTTGAACCCGCACCAGGCAACCGTGACCATTGTGCCGTTACGGATACGGTTACCGATGTACCGTTCCGGTTACCGTTATACCGTTAAGGACGCCGTTGCCGTTATGGGTACCGTTGTACCAGTACCAGGTAACCATTATCATTGTACCGTTACGGGTGCGAATACCGATTTACCGTTTCGGTCACCGTTATCCCGTTAAGGTTACCGTTGCCGTTACGGTTTACCGTTGTACCGTAACAGTTACCATTGTACCGTAACGGATACCGTTTTTTACCGTTACGGTTGCCGTTTCCGTTGCCGGCCGAGCGTGCGTTTCCGATCAGCGGTTGAAACGAAAAACGAAAGACGAAAACCAAAAAAAAAACGAACAAAAAAAATATAAACGGTCAGTGCGGAGGAGGGGTGGGAGGGGGGGAAAGGTGGAAGTAGAAAGAACGAAGAAAAAAAGTAAAACGGAGGGGTTGCCAAAGAGCCAAGGCCGCCACGCTGCGGGTGCGTACGCATCGAGCGCGTTCGATTCGGGGTCATCCTATAAAAAAAAAACATGTGGTATTATCTACCTACAGACTCATCCTGTGGGGTGGAAAAAAAAGCGGAAAAAAATACTGGTACTATTCGTATACGTCCTTTGTCGCCAAACGAAAAAGCGCGCTTACGAGCCCTCTGCTGCTGTGCAGGTGATATAAAACACACACCACGGCGGTTTGCTTATGCTGAATAGAACGTATGACGATAATGGTGTGTGTTGCAGCGCGGTCGGTCGGCAGCCACGTCGCGGCACGAGTCAAGAATTTTGGAGCTGGAAGGATTTTCAGGCCGAGATCCTTTCAAAACTTAAAAGCAACTACAGATGAGCATTTGTGTGCTCAGCGAGGAACGCCACTACTGCTGTACCTGGTAGTCTTCAAGACCTTTCAAGAGTCTACGCTAAACGCTCATGGCATCAACAACAACCCGCGAGCCCTGTAGCCGAAACAGGAGCTTCTTAACCCGCTGTCGCTCACTGCTGTATCGTACATGTCGTATCAACGCGCAGGTAACTTCAGTGCAAAAGCAAAAGGGCTTTTTTCGCTAGTTACGTGTGTAGCTTGCCAGAAGTTGTGGGAAACCAAAAAAACTATTTTATTCCCCGCCTTTTAGTTTTTTCGTCAAAAGTGCTGCCGTGTGCTGCACCGAAAGTAGTGATAACTATTTCGGGGGACCACATTAAATAGGACCAACGGTACACACAAAAACCTATACATTTCGCTATTTTTACTAACCATATTCGGGCCTATTTACTATGGTCCCCCTCAACACCTTGCCCGGCCCTAAAAAAAGAGTTTATTACGTAACCTTTAAAATACTGCAGTGATGATCCTCCCTTCATTTCAAGTAATTTCGTCCCCAAAGCATTTGGCTGCACTTCTAAAGCCGTTCTCTAGGTAGGGTGGTGTCGTGGACTACTTTTACACTGTGGACCATAGTAAATAGGACCTATGGTACGCACAAAAACCTACATATTTACCTATTTTTACGAGTAACATTTGGTCCTATTTATTATGGTCCCCCGTAATACTACTGGTCCGCAGCCCTGTAGCAGTACTATTAATATTAATAGTACTATTACGGGGGACCATAGTTAATAGGACCAAATATTGTTAGTAGAAATGGTAAAATGTACTGGTACAGGTTTTTATGTATACCATAGGTCCTATTAACTATGGTCCCCCGTAATAACTACTGCTGTGAGGGCGGGATGGGATCAGACGCGGAACCGCGATCGAGCCAAGACCGGGCGGGGCGGGAACTCGTTGCCAGGTGGAGTTTGACGGGGAAACATGACACCGTTTTTGCACTTTTATTTAGCGTGCCGGAGAATGAAGAGCAAATCCAACGAATACTTGAAAAAGAAAAAAGAAAACTATAATATCGGGAACACTAAGGCTGTGTGACACCCAGCGGCTCCGAAAGCTGAACATAGGCCTCCCCCCGCACGACCCGACCCGACCCGACCCGACCCGACCCGACCCGACAAGGCCCTACACGATACTACACGACCCAACGCGACGCGTTTATTTCTCTCTCAACCTGGTACTTCTATCATAATCCCAAGTGTCTTTTTTCGTTGTTCCCTTTCAGAATATGTTTCGAAGTTATCTTGAGACCACGGGCTGGGCACGGTGACACCATGGCGACCAGTAAAACATACCTGGTACCTGGTAGAAAAAAACTATTTATCAACAACAAAAATACAACAACAACAGCAACAACAACAACAACAACAACAACAACAACAACAACAACAACATACAACAGCATCAACAACGACGACAAAAGCATCGACGACAAAAACAACGACAACGTCAGCAACATCGACAACAACATTGACACCACCTCCACTCCCACCCCCACCACCACCGCCAACACCACCGCCAACATCAAGACCAACACCAACACCATCACCACCCACCACCACTAACACCAGCACCAGCACCAGCACCATCACCACCACCACCACCACCACCACCACCCCCACCACCATAACGCCATACCACACCACACCAAAATCACACACCATCACACCACCACATCACACCAACACCAACACCAACACACCAACACCACACCATGCCTTGCCACGCCTCGCACCTGGTCGCCCCCCCCCCCCCCAAGCCGCCCCTCCCCCCCTCGCCATCTCCACCGGACCCTTCACGTTCGTTGGCGGCACCCGGTGCGCCCGGAAGACCGTCAGTCCCGCCGAAAAGTGGCAGCCCTATGAAACAGTCGAACATTACAACACAACATCAAAAAACCAACAGAACAAAACAAAACACAGCACGGCGCGGTACAGCGCAGCACACAGCGCAGCACACAGCACAGCACACAGCACAGCATGGCACGGACGGCATCAGAGGGTCAGGCACCGCCTCCAAAGGGAAGTAACTCTGCTAATACCACGTCATCAGCCACTTACCGCTCCGGACGAAAAATCGAAAATGTAAGGACCGTTATCGAATTTCCTAGATGTACACCCCTCACGGTGTCTACAATGCAGAAAGGCACTGCTGATACGTGCGAGTGTTACAATTTTTTGTGACGCGGGGGATGCGAAGTGGACCGAATGACACAGCATGAAAGCGGGCCGGCAGCGAACACAAGGCGAGCCACCACGGATAGGGCGGAGGGAAGGCGAGGGTGGGACAGGTCACGCCACGCCACGCCACGACACGAAACGAAATTCGAAACAACAAGAACAACAACAATAATGACATTAAAAAAAAACAGGGACACACGTAAGGCCGACAGATATGGGCGACAAAACCATGAACCTAACCAGGTTTTCCCTTCATCGTACAGAAACCCTTTAGCAGTGTCGTCGGTAGTGATGGGTCATTTCTGGACAGTGCCGACAACAAAAAAAAAAAAAAAAAAGTGCAAACAGTACCCACCGCCGCCGCGAGCGCTCGCCTCACAGAGCAGGATTCACGCCAAAACTTCCCAAGAGGTATGGTCAATTGATCTAAGCATCCTCGCCGGCAACTTTTAGGGTCGTAGGTGGCCTGTGTCTGGAGGTCTCGCTTGGGGCGGGGGAGCTTACTCCGTTTCTGCATCAAGCTTTTCAGATCGGAAACGACCTCCTGTTCTGCCCACCACAAAAACTTCTTGACCCATGAAAAGGGCAAGGCTTCACGCCCCAAGCGATAACTCCAGACACACACCTCGTACACACGGCTCTCAACACAGCAGGTATTTTTTTGCTGCCTCGAGCAGGTTTTGGAACAGAAAAAAAGAAAGGCAAGTAGGTCATTGTGTGGGTTCCACCCCCACGGAGGGGAAACAAACTTGTTCCGGATAACGGTTTCGTCTCCCCAACAGCCGGCCTAAGACCGGGAAAATAACACTCGTGTGCATCGCTCCTTCTGGACACACGTCACGACCTATTCAGAACTAGCTCCTTCGGAAACCTGTATGCGGGTACAGAAACGAGGCACGACGGTATATAGCTTCTGGATCGGTTAACAATGATGAACCCAACTCAGTTAAACCGCCAGGCGGTCGGTCGGTCGTTCGTTCATTCGTTTGTTTGTCCGCCCGTTCGTTCCTTCGTTCGTTCGTTCGTTCGATTGACCGGTCCGTCGGCCGTTGAGGTCAGTCGCCCTTTTGGAGAGCACCGTAAATGCGGAGGAACTTTTTAGGAACTTTTTAAGAATTCAAACGCTTCGCACAACAACCAGACAAGGACAGAGAAAGGGGGGGCGGGGGGGGGGGCTTATCTACAGCAACCAAAAAAGAGATACAGCCCCCCTCCCCCCTCCCCCCCCTGCTCCCCCCCCCCACCCCCCCCCCCCCGTCCTCCTCTTTCGATGGTTGCCGTGTGCGAGCGAAGGGGGAGGGAGGGGAGGGGAGGGGAGGGGAGGGGAGGGGAGGGGAGGGGAGGCGAGGGGAAGGGAGGGGAAGGGAGGGGGGGGTCTACTTCGCTACACCGAGGGTCTTCTGAGAAGCAGACTGGCAAAGTACAACTCGAGTCTCGCACTCAATCAAGGTCTCTGTCAAGGAAGGCTCAAGGCAGTGCAACTCGAAATGTCATCTTCGCAAGCTTCGTGTAATTTTTACCCACACCACAACGATGACACGGCACGGCAAAGCATGGCATGGCAACCGAAGCGATCGAAGAAAGAGCTCAGAAAAAAAAAAGTACAGCCGCTTGGGGTGGAAAACGGAAAAAAAGGATGGCCGAGAGGAGCGGCGAAAAGAGAAGAAAAAAAAAACAAAGACACAGTCGAGAGGGGCGGAAAAAGAACGAAAAATAATCGCACGCTGTCAAGTTTGAGGACCTCGTTCCCAAAGGTACAATCCTATGAAAATACGACTTCATCCATGCATTACATTGGTACCCCCCGCCCCCCCGCCCACGCCCACGCTGACGTGTTTCTTTGTGTCCCACTCGTTATTTCCTTCTCTTTATCTTTCTCTCTTTATCTCTCTCTCTCTCTCTCTCTCTCGTTCTTCCAGACACAAAACTAAGCAAACCCCCCTCTAGCCATGAAACAGAAACGGACCGGACCGAACCGAACGTCCCCTCTCGCCCCAGTCGTCAGCCCCACCCCCCTGGCAAACCGCGCAAACACACAACACACTCTCTGCAGAGCACCCATCTACATAAGAGAAACCCAAAACGAATCGATCAACCAACCGACCAATCAACCAATCAATCAATCAATCAATCAATCAACCAACCAACCAACCATAACCAATCGAACCAACCAATCAATCAATCAATCGACCCATTAACTACTCCATTGAGAAAAGGACAGCCAAAAAAACAAACCAATTATCCGCCAACCAGACAGCCGCTCAATAAATCGATCAACCAACTAAATACTCAAAGAACAAAAACGAACCAGCAACCAACCACTACCATGGTATAGAGTAATCAAACAACGAATCAACGGACAAACCAATGAAAAAAAACAACCAAACAACCAAACCAAACCAAACCAAACCAACAGACGACGCCCCTCCTCCTCCTCCTTCTCCTACTCCTTCTCCCCCTCCACCTCGTACCTGGGTCATCGGCCAGTCCCGGTTGCCCTCCCCGACGCGTATCCGTATCGCCGCCGCGAAGTCCATCCCCTGCCCCCCGTCCGACAGATAAAACCCCCCCACCCCAACCCCCACCCCCACCCTGTTGTCGTCACCAACATAATCCTCCGCGTCGTCGTGGCCATATCTACCGCTACCGCCGCCGCCACCGCCGTTGCTGCCACCGTGCCTCCCACCCCGTCGTCCATCTGACGTTGACAGTTGCCGGTCGGAGGCGTAGTTGGGTTCGCTCACCCCTCTCTGCAACACCGCCCCCGCCCCCACTGCTGCTGCTGCTGCTGCTTCTGCTTCTGCTGCTCCTGGTGCTGTCGGGGTGGCCGACGCCGAAGTTGCTGGTGTCGGAGTCGCTCGCCCGTCAACTGATCCGTGACGGTCGGGTCGTCTGTCGACGCTGCTGTCGCCCCTTCCAACGCCGCGGAGGCTGCCGCAGGCACCGGGCCCGACAGCGTGCTCGTGCTGCACGAACTTGACGACGGCGTGGTTGTAGGGCGCCAGCATATTGTCAGACGGAACGGAGACGGTGTTCAGCTCGGACTGGCCGATGCTTGCCCCCGCCGTGGTTATCTGGGGAAGGGAGGGGGGAGAGAGAGAGAGGGAGAGAGCGAGAGAAGCGCGGACAGGACAGTGCGCAAAGGGCGGTACATACGCGTCAGGTAATATATATCGAGGACACCAAAGAGACGGGGGGGGGGGTACTCGATAGGAGAGATGTACTCGATCTCATGCATGGCCGTAGTCGTATGACCATAGACCCTCGCATCCCTACAATGCCGGGACGGAGCATGTCGGCCTTTCACCGACCAGGCAGACATTGCTTGCACCAAGCGCGAAGCGCCGTGAGGTGTCTGGCGAGTCGCATGAAGGGGGGGGGGGGGAAGAGGGTACAAGAACAAAAAACCGTTTCGTGTCCGTAGGAAGTACATACAGACCGTATCGGGATAACTCGGGATAACATGTTTGTATACTCTACAAAAGTACCGTTTCGTGTGCTTCATGTTTGTTGTTTTTTGTTGTTGTTGTTCTCGCATTAACTCACAATTCAATGCAGTCCGTGGTCGCAGGACAGGCTCCAATAACTCTGGAGTGGAAGAAATACCTCAAGTAAAAACAGAGGCAAAAAAACAAAAAACAAGCATACGCACTCCACCACTGCGGACACCAGGGAAGCAAAAAGGAGACTATTAATAGCAGACAAAAACCTAAAAAAAGAAGATGAAGCTAAGCAAAACAAAAACAAAAACAAAACTAAAACAGACGCAGATAGCAAAACGCAAAAAAAAAGGCAAAACAGACCATACTAACAAAGACACAAAGAGGTACAAACGGGAATGAAAGAAAAATGAAAAAAAAAAAGAAAAAAAAGAAGGGACAAAAAAGCGATAATCATGTATGTATACCTGGTATACTACGGTATATCAAGTATAGACTGGCGGTGTTGGCGACGATATGTTGGGACTCTAAAAAGTGCGGTTTGTGTAGGTGAATAAATATGGCATGGAGTCACGTTGGCACGACCGAACAAGAAGCAAAAAAGGACAACAAGGACAACGAAGAAGAAACTTGAAAATCATTTGAAAAGGAAAGGGGGGAACAAGCAAGCAGACGAGCAAAACATGAGCAAGCAAACACAGGCAGGGGAAAGAGAGCGAGCGAGGGGTGAGGAGAGAGGGAGGGAAGGAAGGAGGGAGGGAGGGAGGGAGGGAGGAAGGGGGGGAGGGAGGGAGGCGGAGAGGTACTGCCCCAAAACTAGGAACGAAGACTTTTGGGTTTTCGGCGAAAGCTACGAGCGGCCTTGAAGCGGATGGTCGTGGCGAAAAAAAAAACGACAGGGAGAAGGAAAAAAATCGAACCACATTATATTTTTCGTGGAGTTCATCATCGCCCCAAGTTGTATACCAGGTACCTGGTACTTCGTCTATACCGGTATTGACACCAACATATCGAGCATGTTACAGGACACCACTTCGGGGGGGGTATAGTAATCACCGCAGAAGGAATCAGGATCGATCACATACACAAAAGGGATATATGGTATTGCCTTCAATGAGGCTGAAAGCCCGGTAAGCACCTGGGTTTAGGTATTGGAATCGTCTTTGGAGTACTTGGGAGGCGCGTCTTCGACAGCAAACCAGGGTTTTTTGGGGGGGTTTTCATAGCGAGGCACGAACCTTGCCCTCAGTCTCCACGTCCACGAAAGGGAGAAAGCTGCTCTTCTCCCATCTCTACGCAGTCAAAACGAGTGAGTACCAACGAGTCCCTGCTTAATAGGCAAGCCTGTCTGCAGGGATACAAAGTGTCCCGGCATTGATCTTAACGGAAAAACCATTATATATCCCAGTATTTTTACCGGGCATTTCGGTCCTCATTGCCATGCCCCCCCCCCCCCCAATAGTCAAGGGTATACATACCGATTATACATGAACCGCTCGCTACCTTGGCGCAGCAAGGCTGACCCGTCCTCTGGGCCACCATCCCATCAACAACACAGGTGTGAACACGGGTGGTGGTGTTTTCTGTCGTGTAACGAAGAGCAGAGACGTTCTACGGGGCGCGTACGACCTTTCCGTCGCCGCAGGCGCACCAAGACTTGAGCAGCACGAACGCGAGCGCCCCGCCCGGGCCGGACCTGCGCTGGCGTGCTGGCACCTACGGGGCGTACTACCGTAACTACAGCAGCCGCCTTCCATGGCGTACTTGATAGGCAGCTGCCGAATGCGTTGCTTTCAAACTTGCAAACAAGTGGCGAGACGTCTCTCTCTTTTAAAAAAAAACTACCAGGTGCACACCCAACGCACCCGGCAGAATGCGCGGTCGAACTCCAGTATCACACCAACAACCTCGCAGAGAGCAGGTTTGAGTATGTCTTCCATCTCATGGCCTTGTGTTATATTTCACTTGTCTTCCACGTATCCTTCGGGCGCTCGTTCAACAAAAGGCCATTCGGGCGCGGGGATGGCGTGTGTGCGAGCGCAACGTTCGGTGCGCTGACAACTTGCGCTTACGGGTAAACTGTTGAAATTCAGACTGGGAATCTGACAGCCGGACTTCGAATCCCCCCATGCCCTCCATATTTCCTCTTTTTTTTTTTTCACGACACTTTATTTATTTATTCAATTCATGTTGGGCGCACATCGTATTATATGTCGACTCAACCAAAGCACGAGTAGCACCCAGACCTGACTATTTGCTTTCACGGGTCGAGAGCAATGACGTACGATAATTATCGCAACGAGCAGTTTTTGAGATGGCTAAAAGTACAAACAAAAAAAAAAAAAACGCAGGGGACAGGCAAAGTATATTCGCCGGTAGTTTCAGCTTGCGAAGGCCCGAGAAACACGCCATATTATGGTACGGAAAGCCCAGTATCGGAGAGCAACGTTTCCAGATTTTTTTTTTAATTGGAATTTTTGGAAAGTTGTATCGAGATACGTACGGAGGCGTGTTGCGTCACGATCTGTGGGATTGAACAGGGGGTAAAATATAAGCAAAGCTAAATTTCACTTACGTATTATTGGAAGAAAATAAAACAGGAACATTGGTTGAAAAAAAAGCGCCAAGCAAGAAAGGAAACTATTAGGCTGTTTCCTATGCGGTTCGATTTCGAGCTTCAGATCTGTGTTTTTCGATCTCAGAAACGAATGACCCTGCTTAAGCAGGCCGGATATGCAAAAATCCGACAGGAATTTTTTCGATTCGAGATTCCGACGACCCAAGTCGTCGGATTTTGGCCCAAAATTCGACGACCTGGGTCATCAGATTTTCAAATCGAAAAATGGCATCCTCTCTAAATTCAACATGTTATCCATGACAGCAAACAACAGCAGAACGATCCATGAGTTGGATGGCGACAGAGCGGTATAGCGACGTTGCTTCGCGCCCGACGCTCGGACGGCGGGCGGCCCTCCGTGGCCAGACTACAGTCGCCTGGCGCGGGCTCGGGCCTAGAGACCAAGAGAAGCGCACTCGGCACGCACCTCTCCGTGGATACATACGAGTACTCGTAGACTACCGTGGCCAGACTACAGTCGCCTGGCGCGGGCTCGGGCCTAGAGACCAAGAGAAGCGCACTCGGCACGCACCTCTCCGTGGATACATACGAGTACTCGTAGACTACACTGCTGTACAGCAGCAGCAGTCAGTCACAAATAAAACACAAAATACCAAGACAGGTTGGCTCTAGCGCACGCGCCACGTCTCTTCAACATCAGACCAGAGGTAGTCAGCCTTGGCTCGCACGCTTGGGTCCTACGCTCAGGGCAGCGCACCCAGCGCGTCTCTTCGCGGCGCCAAACCACAAAAACAGCAGTTGGTCTCGGTATTTGCTCGAATCTCTTACACACACAATATGTCTGATTTTTTCCGCATAGGAAGACTGTTTCGATTTGCCAACTTCACCTCTGAAAATGCGATCGGGTCAAAATCTGAAGCTAAAAAATCAAACCGCATAGGAAACGGCCTTATCAGGGATCGGGAACCGATATGGGAATAATCCGCGGTTTGTTGTCGTAGAAAATAATTCGGCGTTACGGTTCATATTCTTGGGCTGAGTACGTACTACGTCGGTTACCCTGGCAGCAGCAACTGGCACTGTTTGGCTGGTCGCGCTTGTGGGAATACCAAGTGGGTACCGCACGGAACGGTGCTGGCAGGCTGGTAGGACACGCGAGCAGAGAGGGCTGTTGCTTGTAGCTGGATAGCAGTCACTCGCTGGACCAGGTATTTCGTGATTTCGCGCGATTTCACGAGCTCATCGCCTCAGGTCGGCGAGAGATAAAACACCATCGTGTTATTTCGTGATTTCGCGCGATTTCACGAGCTCATCGCCTCAGGTTGGCGAGAGATAAAAAGATCATCGGAGTTGGAGTGCATCATACCGAGCCCAGGTAGCGAGCGCGGAAGCGTCAACATCGTGGATCGCAAAAATACTGGTGCGTTATTACGCGCACATACGTGTTGCTCTGCGGCAAAAGTGGATGCAGAGACCTTTCCCTTCATGGGTAGTACCGGTGCGGCAGTTCATACGAGCGCACACGGGCTAGGGAAGTCGGGGGGGGGGGAAGTTGTGGTCGCACGTCGTGAAACATATCTTGCTATCGTACGGAAATACTGGAAATTCTGGAAGCTCTGGAAAAAACTGTCTCCGATATTATCGACCTTAGAGGCATTTCGAGAGGAGAGAGCAGAGGGGAGAGACAGTATACTGCTGCGATCCAGTAAGCTGTTTAGTTTTGATGGCAGTTTAATCACTACTGAATGAGTCAGCCAGTGTCCAGCTCTAATATATGCGACAGTAAAAACTAAGGTGAAAAAAACTCGAATTTTCAATTTTCGGCATCTTGAGAGCTCAGTAAAAGCCTCAAAAAGTCCTTGTCGCCGCGGGAAAATTTCAGCGAAATTCCCAGGATTCCGGGAGGGGGTGATATTTAAACATCCCCGGGCCAACCAATTATACTTTTCAACCCTTTCGCCTACCTGCATGGCGAGGCGAACGTAAACGATTCAAGGTTCACCATCATCAGCGGCATCCCATTCGAATATACTAGAAACGCCCTTACCACACACTTCGTATTTGTTGTAATCCGAAAAGCCCGTATCTACAATAGCCTATACCACCGCGGTCTGACAAACGGGCGGCGGCAGGCAACAAGCTCTCGCTCGCTCTCTCGAGACACTACTAGTAGTAGGTAACACAATTGCCAACAAATATTACATGTCGACGGGGGAAAAAAAAAAAAAAAAACGCGAAAAATAGGGTGGTCTGCATACAGTCAAGAGGGGCGTTTATCGAACGATGCTTTGGAGTGGGTGGGACGGGACTGGACGGGGCGGGGCGGGGCGGGACTGGGCGGGGCGGAGGGTGGGCAGGCTGAGGAGGGAAGAAGGCCATCAACGAAAGTAAAAGCACACACGACTGCCATGATGTGATACCGCAAGACACAAGACACGATGCACTCAATGGAGCGGAAACATTTTGGTGGTTTAGTTGGTCACCGCTGCTGCTGCTGTTGCTCTGCTATGCTGCTGCTGTTGCTCTGCTGTGCTGCTGCTATCATGCTGCTGCTATACTACTGCTGCTGCCGCTGCTGCGGGTAGCAAGGGTGGCGGCGGCTGGGCATTACCAAAGAAAGGGCCGCTGGCCGCGGGCCATTGTTCGACCAGCGGTTCTGAATGATTGTGGTCGTTTGAGAGGCGTGAACGGCGGCGGCGGCGGCGGCGGCGGATGACAGCTGCTGTTGATGGTCGTGCTTTTGCTGTTAATGGTTGTTGTTGCTGTTGTTGTTGCTGCTGCTGCTTTTGTTGTTGGTTGCTGATGATGTTGATTGTGGATGTTGCTGTTCATTTTGTTGCTGTCGACTGATACCGTCGTTTGTGTCATCGCTTGTTGTCCTGGTACCGTCCGCGGACAAGCAAACGCCGCACAAAAAAAATAGCTCCACCAGCTCAACGCACCGGTGCAACCTCTTGCCGGGCGGCATGCCTACAACGATGGCGGCCAAGACGATTAAGACGACCACCGAGACGACCACAACAAAGGTAGCAGCGCCTCCCACCAACCGTCGCCACCACCGCCGCCGCTGACACGGCCCAGAAAGAGGGGCTACCGCCCCCTTCCCCCCCCCGCCTCCCCCCCCCCCCCCCCTCCCGCCGCGCTCCGGAACCGTCGCACTACTACGGGGGACCATAGTAGACAAGACCCAATATTGTTAGCAAAAAAAGGTAAATATATACCGGTACCTGGTAGTTTTTTGTGTGAAACGTAGGTCCTATCAACTATGGTCCCCCGTAACAGGGTTCAAGCGATGACACCAGAATGAAATATGATACATACAATACATTGTGTTGTAAAACTATACATCTGCGGTAGATGTTCCTTCCCGCGCAGGCACGATACTTAATGTTGCGCTCTCGTAAACTGATGCTGTTTCAACGAGGGAGGGAGGGTTTCGTCATGAGACTACTCGTGCACGGGAGTTTGTTTTCTTTCCCGGCTACCGGCGGCCACCACCCCGACTTGGAAGTCTTAACCCGAACCTTAACCAGAGGTCTGCTGGGCTGGTGTGCCGTGGAGTCGTTGTGCTTGAAAATGTTGTAGGTAATGTACTGTTGTGGGGGCACATCTAAAGATTTTTGCCTGCGCCGGCAGATCTATGCGAGCTATTGAATATAAATATACATGTATTAAGGTACTAAGCACGTGAAAAAAAACAAGTACTGGTATGCAACAGTAGTAGCAGCAGGAAGTAGTAGTAGTACAGTAGTATAAATAGTAGTAGTATTAATAGTAGTAGTAGTAGTAGTAGTCGTAGTAGTAGTAGTAGTAGTAGTAGTAGTAGTAGTAGTAGTAGTAGTAGTAGTAGTATAGTAGTAGTAGTAGTAGTAGTAGTAGTAGTAGTAGTAGTAGTAGTAGTCGTAGTCGTAGTAGTAGTAGTAGTAGTAGTAGTAGTAGTAGTAGTAGTAGTAGTAGTAGTAGTAGTATAGTAGTAGTAGTAGTAGTAGTAGTAGTAGTAGTAGTAGTAGTAGTAATAGTAGTAGTAGTAGTAGTAGTAGTATAGTAGTAGCAGTAGTAGTAGTAGTAGTAGTAGTAGTAGTATAGTAGTAGCAGTAGTAGTAGTAGTAGTAGTGGCAGTAGTGGTAGCAGTAGTAATATATATGGTACCTAGTAGCAGCAACGATAGTAGTCAATTCAGCGACAGCTTCCACCTTGTAGTTTACTACTTACTGTTTCGTGGCTGTCACCTTTATTTTCTGCGAAGCTCAACTTGCAGAACGTTGCGCTCGGCGGTCTTCTGCACACACCGCGGTCACAACGGATTCCCCTTTTCCTCCCCGATACACACCTTGCGTGTATATATAGCACGCACAGCATGCAAAGATGACTTTCGCCCGAATTCTCCATCTCACGGCCGATATTCCACTTAATTTCATCAAACAGCTATCGAGGAGGGTTTTTATTCAGCCTTCCCACACCGCTCGTCAACTTTTTTGTTTTCTTGCTACTGCTGCCGTATCTCACGCTCTCGCGCTGCATGTAGCCTGCAGAGCATGACTAACAACTTATGTAGCCGGAACCTGGTATCATACATACTCCTAGCGATAGCACGGCGAGGAAGCTCGTACAGAGAGTAGTACTTCACATACCTGGCACCAACACAGCAGTAGTAACAATCGAACAAGGAGAAACAGGAGTAACACAGCAACAGCAGCTGCAGCAGCTCTGCTGCTGCTGCTGTAGCAGCTTGCAGCGTGAATATAAAAATGTGGCAATCATAGATAGAAAACGAGTCCGCGCCTCTTTGGCGAGGGAGTAAGGATTGATGGCAGCCGCCAGGGGAGAGAGAAGCACGAGAGGGAAAAAAAACGTTAGTCTATTTGTACGTACAAAAAAAAAAACTACGTATTCTAGAAACCAGCTACCATGGTATATATGTACAACAGGATGTACGTATACCCGGTATACAGAATGCACCTATACCTGGTGCAAAACTGTGACGGGGGACCATATTAAATAGGACCTATGGCATACACAAAAACCTACATACTTACCTATTTTTACGAACAATATTTGGCCCTATTTACTATGGTCCCCCGTAATACGAAGAAAAACAACTGCCGGTAGTGCAGGCATACAGGTATCCTTGGCGTACCGTAAGACGGATCGTTCCCGCCCGCAACTGGGAACATATATACCAGGTATAATTGTAACACCATCCGGAGGGATGAGGGCTTGAGGGTCTCTCGGACTGGCGCGACCAACGAAAACCAAAAACGAAAACGAAACGAGGAGCCCCGCGGGTCCCCATAAAGACAAACAAAAACAAAACCAACCCTAGGTGCCAAAAACACCAAAATGTCAACACAGCAACAGCAATACGTGGCGCCCAAAGGTGCCAAGAAACAGAACGCCAGAAAATAAATAGAACTACCGGTACGCCCCCCCCCCCCCCCCCCCGCCGCCGCCCTTCGAACGAACAAACAAAATAATTCAATTCAACAATCAATAGGATGAATAAACAAAAAAAAAAAAAGTATAACAACAACAACAACAAATACCTCGCACGAAGGCTGCACGTCCGACTCAGACGCCGTCGTGAACTTCAAGACCAGCCTCGTCAAGCGTCCGCAGTCTCCAGCCGACGCAACCACCCTTCCCCCACTGCTGCCGAAATCGCCAGTCGCCGCTGCCGCCGCCGCTGCCGCCGCGGCCGCCGCGGCCTCCGCGGCCTCCGCAGCCGCAGTAGCCGCAGCACCCGAGGCCACCGCCGCCGCCGCCGCCGCCGCGGCTGGGGGTATCCAGGTTGTCAAACGCTGTTGCTGTTGCTGCCCGTCGCCCCTCGTTTTTGAAGTGGGGCCGCCTGGTCCTAGGTCGGGCCGCATGGAACCGGTGGGCTCGCTCTGCGCCTGGCGCGAGAAGACAGCGGCAGTAGCGGTGACGACGACGGCACGGTGGTGGAGGCGGCGTCGGCGGGCGCCCGGAAACGGGGAGGAGGGCATCGGGGGCGAACCGTTTGGTCTACGTATATGTGGATAAATGCTACCCGAAGTTGTAGTTTATATGTACGTGCGGGTATATACCGTTATACCAGATAATATATATATATATAATATATATATATATATTATGTACCAGGTATGGAGTATCAGGTACCGGTTTTGTCTACGGGCCTTGGAAGTACGTAAGTACGCGCTCTTCTCGCTGCTTGCTGTTGCTCGCCTCTGCCGCTTGTGGGTGAGAGGTGTGATGAAAGATTGAAAGCGCGCGAGCTCAGGCAAAAAAAGGACGTCCGACAGGCACGCGCTGTAAAAATATTATGACATACCTCTACAAACCTAAAATAATAAACAAAATAAATAAATAATACTGCTGGAGTTCATACTAAGACGACTATGAATAATACCTGGTACCATGCGTATCATATAGTCCGCGGACACAGGACGGACTCCAATGACTCTGGGAGTGGAAGAACACAAAGCATACTACGTACAGAAAAATCATTGCGTCTGCACACAAGTCTCTATACACAATATGTGCACCACCCCGCCCTCCTGCTTCACGTGACTGTTGGGACGGCTCTATCTCCCAGTTTTATTAGGCTCTAGAGTTCATCCTACAAGAGGTTGTAGATAGCAGTCTGGTACGTAGACGTTCACAAACTCCCAACCCAGTTCGGTGTATTAACTTGTCAATACTGGTCTTAATAGTACCGGTACCAGGCCACCACGAGTGCCAGCACCAACCAGCAAACAACCAGGGACTATACACCACTCTCTACTGCAACCGCTCGCACAGCGAATACAAACAGAGCCTCGTGCATGAATCCCATTGTGATCCTGGTGGGTGATATACCATAGTCCCCATTCGGACTCTTGATATGTACCAGGGTATATACGAACGCTGGAAATACAATTCCGCCCGGAGTGGTACACTACAAACCACTGTAAACTGAACAATGGTCTACTATGATGCGTTTCACAATATTCGTAACTAATATACTTCGAAGTAGTATATTGCTGTGGTGTGTCGAATATTAGTATACTATCAATACCAGTTGATGTTAAAGAGGCGCATGAAAGCAAGCTATTACACACATGCGTTGGGGCGGGAGGGCGACGCCACTGGCCTAGAGACCTGAGCAGGGGACGAACCAACCACACCGCCACGTCACGCACTGCCACCACCACCACCACCACCACGCGCACCACCACAATACTACAGTAAGTATCAACACCAGTAACCCCATTTTAACCCATAACACTGTTAATACTAATATGGATGGAATATTTTATTGACACAAGTGTTATCAGTGCGATAAGGACATTGGTTCCTTCATTCCCTGGTGATTTGTACCAGGTACGTAAATATATAGCAAGAAGGGGCTCCATCCCACACCGCACCGGACCGCACCGCACCCCACCGCACGACACCGTACCGCAGCCACACCGCACTACACTGCACCGCACCGCACCGCACCGCACGACACGACACCAAACCACACCACACCGAACCACACCACACGACGACTGCGGGTGGCGGCTCGTCGATTCCGGCGACGAGCGATCGGTGGACCGCCAAATCGACCGGGCGTCCTGACCACTGACACTACAGTACTTACACCAAGTTATCAAAACCACAGACAGACTCATGCTACCTACATAGGATCGAAGCCGAGACGGCGAAATGTGTAGTCGACGACAAACTAACATTATACACTCTTCAAAATATCTGTATAAATATAAAAATATTAAAAAATATATACCTGGTATCAGGTACCAGGTACCAGGTATGTATCTACTTGAAAAAAATATCAGCTGTGTGATCGAGAGGATTTCGTCGAACCTCATATTCGTAAGTATTGCTATTGATACTTTCGTCTGCTTTGTGTAAGTGTAAGGTCTACTTTTCGTATCCAACCCAGCACGCTTGGTAATTTTGCATTGGATGGCCTCCAAATCTGCCATGTGTTACTCGTATCTCCGTCTCATGAATCGTAGTTAACCCCTTTAGTACTGCAGTCCCGATTTGGGGGCACACCAGTCTAATTCCAAGTGCATTGTCCCCAAAACGGGACTGCAGTACTAAAAGGGTTAAAGGGTGGTAAAGTACTCCTACCAAAGTACCTGGTATGCGGTATGCCGGGGGGTTTTTGCTCGGCAGATACCGCACAGAACTCTTCGGTAAGGTTCGGTACGGCCTCAATACCCTATCCAACACTGCGACAAGGTTCGGTAGCGACTCGATACCGGGACCCGACTCTCCCGTTAACCCTTTTAGGACCCCAGTCCCGTTTTGGGGGCAATTCGCTTGGAATTAAAATTATTTTTCCCCAAAGAGGGACTGCGGTATTAAAGGGGTTAAGTTCGGCATACGCCCACCGAAAATACTCCGGGTACCGCTACATACCCTAAGGAGCACAAACCCTTGGTCTAGACCCTCCCAATTTGTGACCACAGCGCTAGCATCTATCTGGGGTGGAGAAATGGACACTACGTACCAATCTATTTGAGGAGGCGTGCCGGATGTTGATGGCTGCGTAGAAACAACGGTTTAAACCCCTTTTAGGACCGTAGTCCCGTTTTGGGGACAAAATACTTAGAATTTGAGTGATTTGTTCCCAAAAGGGGACAGCGGTTCTATAAGGGTTAAAGCGAAAAGCGCGCGCGCACACACACACACACACAAGTGCGCTGTGAAGAAATAGATACGTACTGACACGTAAAAAAGCGGAGCGGTAAATGGGGCAATTCTTGCAGAGTATATAGATGAGGCCGTGCGCGCTCGAAGTCATAGAAACGCCGAAAAGGGAACAAGAGAGGGAGCAGCAGGGGACAAAACACGAAAACAATGAGCAAAAAAACTAGCGACGAGCGAAAAATACCAGGCGTGTATGTACCAGGTGTATACAACCAGGGGGCAGGTATATATCAAGTACCAGGTACAAAAAATATGATACTTCGTATTACCCGACCGAAACATCCCGTTTTTTTTGTTTTTTTTCGCGGAAACCCACGAGACTTGGAGATATGAAACGTGAGAAGCAGTTGTCCAAAGCGCGAAGCCCGAGACCCACAGGGTGCCCACGCAAGCCTCCAGCGGGATCGAGGGCTTCAGAGCACATGTGCCAACCACCCCTTGGGGGATTGTCTCACGCACATAGACGTGCTCTGTGTCGCGAGTGCTACTCCTAGTAGAGGGGTAAACGAGGCAAGGCGGCCTCATGCTTGAAGCAGGCCGTGGGCATTCGTGAGAAAAAAATAAATAATTTTTTTAAAAAAAGAGAGGAAAAAATCACACGTAAATTATCCCGCCGCACTCGAAACACACCGCCATCAGAACCACAGCAGCCCTGCGACCGAGGCAACCTCGAGACGGCGTGCAACGAAACAACTCCCACGCCTGATAGGGCAAGCTCGCCCGCTTCTGGAGACACCCGAGTTGGTGGAAATCGGCCACGTATTTACAGCTCTCGCAATCAGAAACGCCGGGAAAAAAAATAAAACGATAACGGTTGCACACAGCAGCAGCAGTACATGGCAGTGGGTACAAACTATCGATAATTAAATAAGGCAAGCCTGCATACACCGGGTATGAAGAGGCGTTTTTGTCACCAGGAATAGAACGGGTCTCGTCAAAAATGGTGAGCAGCGATGCTATGTGCATAAAGGGTCTTGAGTTCTTTTCAATGTCCCCGAAAAAAAAAACACAAAATGTTTATTTCCGCTCCTTTTTTTTCCGAACTGCCGAAAGGCCACCGAAGAAACACTGCGAGCACGGCGGCGACAATTGACCAACCTCTCGAGACGAGCTTTGGCGACGAAACAATCCACAAGCTCGCCCGCTTCTGCAGACACCGGGTTGGTCGATTTCGGTTCATGTACAGGTCTCGAAATCGAGCAGACGGACACACTAACAACACACAGACTGAGTGAGCAATGACACACCTCGCTATGTATACCTGGTATATATTGTAGATACTGTATATATACACTTCGAGTTATTATGTAGCTTTGTGTACAGCAAGTAGCTGTATACCGTAGAACACTATCACACCAGGGTGATAGTATAACACACCCCCTCGGACGATTTTCAGAGCTGGGTTTCTCGACAACGGGGAGGGAGGGCGTACTGAATACGACCAGCGATGCGTCTACGCAAACCTTTTCGACGAAATCATCCCAAAGCCACCATGATCGTTGAGTGTGTCCCTTAACCCTTTTAGAACCGCAGTCCCGTTCTGGGGGCAATCCAGTCAAATTTCAAGTAGTTTTGTCCCCAAACGGGACTGCGGTTCTAAAGGGGTTAAGGCATGTTTTGGAGGAAGTTCGTCCCAGGTGATGTGTTATCTCATCACCCAGTGCGATACGACTGCACTATACGAGTATACCAGTAGGTATATACGAAGAGGCTTTTTAGCTCAAGCCCAAAACACGGCCTTAATGATTCGCTCTCGGGACGCGCCTCATATACTCTAAACATGCACACAGTTGGCCCGGAAAATAGGGGCAAGACGTGAAAGAGAACATACCAGGTACTATTGAAACGGCAACATCTCTTAGTGCCTGTGGTCGTTGCTGTCTTTGTGGTAATCGTTGTCGTTGTTGCGGTTGGCTCTCGCGGTTGTTGTTGTGGTTCGCTGTATTAATAGTGGTTGTGCGAAGTACTTGCTGTTGGTGTTGGTTCTGTTTGTTGTTGTCGGCTGTAAAGTGTAGCGTTTTGTGTCTCGTTGCCTCTCGTGGGCGTCGTTGCCGTGGTTGCAGTTGTAGTTGAAGTTTGTGCTTGATGTTGCTGTCTGTTGCTGTTGATGTTGGCAGGTGATTAATATTCCGGGGGACCATAGTAAATAGAACCAAATGTTGTGATTAAAAATATGTAAATATATAGTTTTTTGTGTAAACCATAGGTCCTATTTACTATGGTCCCCCGTACTAATAGGATAGCACCATGAGACCGAGAGGGAGTCGTACAGGCAGGAGAGCACTCGTAGTGAGTGGGCATATTGTACAGGTAATAATAGAGTACTCGAAATGCCAACCAGCTGGGCCGTCGGCCTCGCATGCCGATACATCCAGCGAACGAACGCCCTGGTGTAGTGGGTTGTGAGAGGTGCCCTGTGACCCCGCGACCTTCGCAATTCCACATTTTAAAAGATAAAATATCAACTCGTCGACGGCACCTCACACATAGCGTCACGTATCATATGTTCAGCGCACCAGACCTAATCTTGCCCCCCCCCACCCCGTATATATTACAACGACACTGTAAACATGCCGCTCACTACTTGAGCTAGACAACCAGGGCGGCGTTTGTTTTTTCGCAACCGGTCACAGCTGGCGAGTTAGATCATTTGTGCGGGGTGGAGAGCCTTTACTCCGCACAAGATCGTATTGGTACCTGGTAGTGTTTATGGCAAGGCAACCAAAAGGCAGTTACATAGTATACCCATTGCTGTCTCTGGAAGTGGCCACACAAGAAATTAAGTTAGTTCATTGGAGCTGTCATCCATATGCAAATCCGCCTCACAAGCGGTTCTTACGATAGAAGGATGCAGTTCACCCTTCATGCGACTCGCCGGACCCCTCACGGCGCTTCGCGCTTGGTGCAAGCAACGTCTGCCTGGTCGGTGCAAACCCGACGCGCCCCGTCCCGGCATTGTAGTAAGGATGCGAGGGTCTATGGTCATACGACTACGGCCTTGCATGATATCGAGTACCCCACCCCCACCCCCACTAAAAGCCCATGTTAGTACTCAATACATCTATACCAGGCGTCTTAAAAACCAATACCAACAGCAGTTCGTTGTTACTCGCACCGTGCCAATTCAATTTCACGGAAACAACAAAACAATAACAAATGACCACCATTTACACATGCCAAATCACAAACCCCATCAAATCATCAATTGCACGCCAAAAAAGCCAAGACGGTTGCAGTTGAGGGAGGGGGGGGTGGTGTACTCACTATCATGCATGGCCGTAGTCGTATGACCATAGACCCTCGCATCCCTACAATGCCGGGACGGAGCACGTCGGGTTTTCATCGACCAGGCATAAACATTGCGCGCACCAATTGCGAGGCGCCGTGAGGTGTCCGGCGAGTCGCATGAAGGGTGAGGTGCATCCTACTGAGAACCGCTTGTGAGGCGGATTTTCTTGCGTATGGATGACAGCGACAATGGATTGATTTATTTTCTGGTGTGGCCACTTCCAGAGACAGCAACGGGCATACTATGTAACTGCCTCGTGGGTGCCTTACCATTTACACACTACGTGATACGGTCATCCCCATTGTGCGGAGTTAAGGTTCTCCCCGCACAAAAATGATCTGACTCGACCGCCAGCCGTGGCAACCGCCAAAAACAAAATAAAAAACGGTGCCCTGGTTGTCTGCAGCAGGTCACGCAGTGAGAGGCGTGTTTTACAGTGTCTTCGTCAGTTCCGAGGGGGGTGTACTCGATAGGAGAGGTGTCTTCATTTATCATGCATGTCCGTAGTCGTATGACCACAGACCCTCGCATCCCTACAATGCCGGGACGGAGCATGTCGGGTTTTCACCGACCAGGCAGGCATTGCTTGCACCAAGCGCGAAGCGCCGGGGGGGGCGGGGCATTTGCTTTCTTTATGGCGTTACTAGATGTGTATATTTATACCACGTACACATACACGGTAAAGTGTAAGCTACTCGCACGCAAGAAAAGAATACCGTACCGGGTATCATTTTATGCGTAGTCTTAGTCTATCTGCAGTAGTCCGAGTCTGCAGTCTAGCCTTGAATTTCAGTGTCCGTGCCATTTTTGCAATCAATCAGAGCTCTGACCCCGAGCCAAAAAAAAAACAGGCGCAGACTCCCCCCTGCCCGCTGCCCGACCCCGGCTGCAATTAATGCTTCAACATTTATATATATATAATATGCAACATACACTAGGCAACATACAATTTGCATGCTGCAGTACCTCATGTACGCCTTCCTTTCGTGTCATGTTGTTTTTTTTTGCTAGCCATTCACCCCCAAAAAAACGCTCGTCGGCTTGCTAGCACGGAACTGCTTGCTACTGCTGCTGCTGCTACTTGCTATGCAAATTCGCGCACGCTTTCTGCGGGCTATAGCTTTTCGTACAGTCGTAGCCTTTTCTTTTTTTTTTTTCGCCTCGGACTACCTTCCGAAGGGAAAACTTGTATCAGGCATATATACGTGCACCCCACATATTCTTCTGCTACGAGACCTTGGCATCCTGGCCCATTTATCTTAAGAGCATATAATACCACTGCTGTACCAACATTAACACCACTTCGTACATACGTACATTAAGTGCATACGAAGGCGTACTTCGTGTACCAAAAATACTATTAATAATGCAGGCAGATCGCTAGATCGCCGATAGCCCCAGCTTGCAAGAAGAAACGGCTACGATGGCACCGATGTAACAACCACCAAAACTACAACGTATGGCATACCTGGCACTGCCAGGAAACACATCATACACAAATGGCCGAAACCGCTCGTGTCGTCTCACGCGAGCCACGCGTCATGAACCACGCCATGATATCGAAACCCATCGAGCGTGAGAGCACGTCGGCTCATCCGCTCACGCAAGTGTACACACTGTTGGTCTTGTATCCTCTCACCATTCTGAACGGGAAAATAAGCCACGTTTGGAATATAGTACGAGCATTAAAGGGAGCCTATATTACCGGTCAGAGTGGTATACAGTATAAAGTATACCAGGTACAATATACAGCACTTCTTAGGGCTTCGAGTAAGGTACGCCTTAGCTGGACTTCGCGGCTACTCAGTCAATTCGCCCTTTAGGGCAAAAACTGCAGTCCCGTTTTTTGGGGACGAACCACACAAACTCTGAGTAGTTTGTCCCCAAAACGGGACTGCAGCCTTAACCCTATAGTAACCCTTTTAGGGCTGCACTTCTGCACATTTACCTAAATCCTTTACTAATTCCAAGTATTACGGGGGGCCATAGTTAATAGGACCTATGGCCTACACAAAAAAAACTACCAGTATATAATTACGTATTTTTACTCACAGTATTTGGTCCTATTTACTATGGTCCCCCGCAATCGTTTTCCTCACAAGGAGTGTGCAGTCCTCGTTACGGGCGTTATTAATGGTTGGGTGGTGAAAGTGGAGGCCAGCTTGCTGACTTGTTCAATAATATTACAAGAAAAAAAGAAAAAAAGACACCACGTCGTCGACCGACAAACGAACAGGCGCGCCGGTCGGATACAAAGACGCACCAGGTATATATATATATATATGTTTTTTTACCAGGTACGTAGAACTCCGCCGCAAAGTACCGCACGCAACTACTGTAGAACTGTAATGCCCACGTGGCCAACTGACATCTACTGTAAGTCGGCGACTAATATATAGCCAGCCAATCCACACGCCCTGCCTCAAGCAACAGCACCTACTGTATTCAGTAGTAATGGTACGTGGTACCACCCTCTCCGCAGATGCAAGGATCGTTACTTGGTACACGCTTTATATTTCAGCTTGAACCGTCCTCATATCTCCGGACACAGGAGTAGTGGTTATAACACTTTTGAGGCGTGCAGGGGGGGGGGGGGGGGCGATTACAGAGTCCGCCACACGGAACAAACCGGGCTGCGTGGTCACGCAGGGCGGCGGGGGGGAAGGGGTGACTGACACCTGCAATGTACGTAGCAGTACCGGTATACCTGGTAAATGTATATGCACAATGCGATGCCGGGAGCCCTATTAACAGAAGTGCGGCACGCGCGCGAAGAGACGAAGCTCCACGCTCCCACGATGAGTAGGCGCTAGCATAAATAGACGGTTGATGACACTTCTCAATTATTTGGCGGCTATACCGCTGCAACCAAGCCACGACGGTCAGCACTGAATACCTCTCCGTCGACCCCCGCTGCTGATAACAATAACAACCGTTCTCAAAGCTCAAACTTAAATCAGAAAGTTCAAACTCAAATCTAACGAAAAGGTTATATAGTGCTGTTAGGACCAAAAAAAAAAAGAAACGCACCAGATAGTGTGAAACCGGGTAGATGCTACGAACGGGTGCGCTATACTATCTACTATTAATATTATAGATCAAAGACAGTGCATGCCGCCAGAAAGATGCGTAACGGCACTTTGATCCCGCTGTGGCGCTCTGTTCGGATATTTCGGCTCTCCCTCCAATCTCATCCCACCTCATCTCGTCTCATAATCTCGTCATCTCACACCCACACAGCAGCACCGTCCCCTCTCCTCTCCTCCCATCTCGTTTACGTCCACCCATGTTCTCCAACAAGCGGCCACGATCATGCTGATGACGATGATGATGATGATGATGATGATGATGAGTGGGGATTTTATATCTCATCTCGTCTCTTTCACCGTGGCTGGTACCGTGGCTTTTGCGTTCATTGGTGTTTAGTAGCTTTAAAACTTGAGTGCTGTGCAACGTTAACATTAAATAGCACGTGTGTTCAGAAACATCAGCGTAACGACAGTGTTCACATTAAATAAACCTAACTATCAATATCGTACCAGTATTAACCCTCGTGGGACCCAGGCAAAACATATGTAGAACGGTCAAAAAGCACGGAAGGGTGGTCTCACCAAAAACTCGACCGTGGGCGATCCGCAGCGCGAGCATGAATAGCAACATGCTGCCAGCGTGTGGTAAAAAAACAACCCTTACAGAGAGTGTCGTACAGCAGTACTTCTTGCACTGAATGTACCATCCCCTGGCCTTTCACCCGGCGAAGCTCCTATTACGGGGGGCCATAGTTAATAGGACCTACGGTGTTCATAAAAACCTATATATTTAACCATTTTTACCGACAATATTTGGTCCTATTAACTATGGTCCCCCGTAATACCTCCTACGTGAGACCGATGCTCTCTAGGCGGCATTACCTTGGTCCTCCCATTTACGCCTCTCTCACGTCGCACAAAGGTCAATACCACTACTGCTACTACTGTTGCTACTGCTACTCCCTAATACCATGGTATTTAATACTACTGTACTACCATGTACCTTCTCCTAAAGTGCTACGCTTACCAGGTACCTGGTATATATCACTACTACCAGGTATAAAAACTATCAAGACTCTCAATATCACCATACTACACTACTACACTACTACTACTATTAATACTACACTACTATTACTACTATTACCGCTACTAATATTACTACTACTACTACTACTACTACTACTACTACGACTACCACTAATATTACTACCACTACTACTACTATTAATACTACCACGCTACAACTACAACCACCATTACATGACACTATTAATAGGGATGATGCTACACGGTGGAAGATCCCGGCAACGTACATATTTATCTCGCAAAATGATACTGGTACTATTTGATACGGATGATGCTACCACTCTGCCCCTAAATATGAAGACCGTTGTCTACTAACATCAAGTAAAATCCGTCTTTATGTTTAGGGACAGGGTGTATATACCAACGGGCAAGTTCCTGGCACCGTATATACCGGTATATCTCGCACCAACTGCCTTCGAACGATCCTAAATCCCATATATTGTACCAGGTATATGGTATATGGTAACCTCTGTGACCTCGGGCAGATGGCAATACTGAATGGTTCATTCCATGTAGCACAAAAGATTAAACTCTAACCGCCAACGTTAGCGTACCAGAGAGCGCACGGAGAGTACGTTGTGCTCGAGCCTTTTCGATTAAACTTCAAGCGGGCTCGTATATACCCCGAGTTAAGATCAACCAAGATACAAGAGAGTTCGGGACCTGAGAGCGGTCAAATCAAGTCCCGCCTGCACGAAAGGCTATGCATTGCCCACCACAGGGCAAGAGCAATATGTAATCAACAGCTCTTGTTTCGGCTTGTCACGGAGTGCTCTCGACCAAATCGGGCTACCCATTGCTGTATTCCCTTGCTGCCGTTTTTGTGGTCCAGGATACGTACGGACCTCTACAACAAAAAAACACACGAGGTACTGTTGTATGTTGGACGTACAGCACTAATGCACCAGTACCGCACCGCACGTCCGCACCCGTTTACTACCGCAGTGCACACGCACCTAAATCTGAGTCAAATTTCAAGTGCTTTATCCTCACAACGGGAGGGCAGTCCTCAAGGCCTACCACTCCGTGCCTGAATACAGGGGCAGTTTGTGCATTAAGATTCGATGAAACCGAACCTCAAGGGACAGAGTAATAGAGGGGTTACGTCGAGATGAAAAAGTAGATACCTGGTAGTCAGTACTACAGCAGAAGATATGGCGCGTTTAGACCAGATTTTTTTTTGTTCTTCCTGTTTTCATCATACCGGTATGTGTGTTCAATAAAACCGCCTGCGTTGCGTGTTCTCTTCGTATTATTTAGATCGATGTCAATGGGAATGCGAAGGTTGAAAGTTTTATTGCAAAACTATTGCCTTCAAGAAACAGCTAAAGACATTCTCGTACCCCCGCTGTGGGGGGGGAAAAAAGGGCTTAAAAGTTTGTTTTTTTTTTCCTTATTTTATTCCACACGGCTGCGGGCGGCGCGTTTAGTCTTTTTCTCGTTGTAAATTGTCAACAAGCTGACACACAAACAAACAAAAAATTGTGCGACGATAGACCTTCCATCTCGACATAAACTCAGCCAACCCGCTTGATGTCGAACAAGGCCAACGAGTGTGAATAAAAAGCCCTCGGAATACCAAGTGGACCCATGGTCTAGGGGGAAAGAGCTTGCCGGCGGCATCCTTTTCCCAAAACCTGAAAAAAAGGCCATTTCCTGCCATACGAGACGGATCGAGAAAATATATGATCTGTTTTCTGCACACCAGCGGCGAATGGTTTTTTTCGTCGTACGCCTGGCCAGCTCCCGCCACACATCACCGGCCATTGTGTGAACACTGCTGTAACCCTAGGGTGGGTCGGAGGCCCTAACGAGCGCACCCCGTTCAGATCCGTGATCTATCGTATGTTATTTTTCCTTCTTGGGTGCACTTCAGGAGTTTTTTTTCCGTAGTTGTAGTAATGTCGGTAGGCCTAAACGTGTAGCGGTACTTCTGAAGTAGCATGGAGTTGATTTGGCATTCGACGCACCCATCCTAGCGCCGTCGTGTACTGCTCTTGCCATATACAAATACAGCAGCAGCATTTACGTACAGATCACATTTTTTTTTTTTCGTTTTTCGTACAAACTCAGCCGTGGGATCGAGGAGGATTTTCGAAAGGTGCGTTCGGTAGTGTATCATACCAGGTACGTACCAAAGTATACCGGGGGTATTTGCTTGGTGATTACTTTACCGAAGTCTTCGGTGAGGTTCGGCACGGCCTCAATACCCTACCCCACACTCCGGTAAGGTACGGTACACACTCGATACCGGTACCCGACACTCCCGTAAGTTCGGTACGACCTCAAATACCAGTACCCAACATTTCAATTTTTTTGGTACGACCTCAACACTGGTACCCGACAATTCGGCAAGGGTATACCGGGGGTATTTACCCCACCGAAGTGGTTCGGTACGATCTCAACACCCCACCAAACACTCCGGTATGGTTCGGTATGAACTCGAAACCGGCACCGGACAAGTTCGGTACGACCTCAATACCGGTACCCTATACTTCGGGAAGTTCGGTACGGCCTCATTACTGGTTCTCGACAAGTTGTTAAGCTCGGTACGCCCACAAAAAAATACCCCGGGTGTTTGTACACCCCACCGAACACGCATACCCTCGGAGAACTTCGTCGAAACTCGTACTTGCAAGGTACTATATAAACACGTGTAATACAAATACTTCAATCGCGCATGCAACCGATTGAATATGTATGACCTCGTGAAATGCATAGGTAGGTGGCTCCCCTGGGGAGACAGTAGCACAGGGGGGGCTAAGATTCGAGATAGGGGGGTGTCAGACCTACAGTAGTAGACCTACCCCCCTTACCCCTTTGGTGCCGTTGTAGTCCCGTTTTGGGGACAAACTACTCAAGAATTAGAGTAGTTTGTCCCCTACAAACGGGACTACAGTTTTCAAAGGGATACACCGGTATTTCTCTTCTACCGATTTGGGAGTTATACTCCTGGTACCTTTTCGTACGCCCCCCGACTGTCAAAGCCGTTGGACCTCTCTTAAATCGTCGATTCTCTTGAATCGTAGCCCTCCTCCTGTAACGACAAAATTGTTGCCTCGCGCCGAGGTGGTCTTGAACCTCCTGTAGGACTACACTCCCGTTTTGGGGGCAACCTACTTGGAAATAGAAGATAATTGTGTTTCTGGGGAGCAGAGCGCTAAAAGGGTTAAGCATCAAAAACGATAAATATATATATATATATATATATATATTCCTCGGAGAGCAAACCCAATCCGCAGCCCCTCAGCACCAAGTCAGTGCGCAACACTTCGCCAGGCGCGGATCGGTGCATCACAAAGCCCTCCTGCGGGTCATTGGCTTCGAGCGCCGACAGCGTGGCGGCTACACCACCCTCTCGTGCGCGAAGGACCTCAAGACGACACGATGCGAGAGCATGCAAACGACCATCCTTAACCGGAGGCTCTTTTTCGCGGGGGGCCGCGGCGCGGCAACACAGGGGGCGATTGCCCAGTCGGGTGATGTTTGCGACGATGACCGGTGGGGAGGGCCGGAGACGGAGCGGGCAGCCGAAGACGTGGCATACCTGCCTTGTAGAAGACCTCCAAAGGTGTTTCGAGCCACCGAGGGCGACGGAACATACCCGGTTGGTGTTGAGAGTATAGACCGCGATGTGGATCGTTGTAGCAAAAAAGGCAGGCAAGTGCTACCGGGGGGTCCTCGAACCAGCCGAACGGTTCATGGTCAGGTGGCACAAGGATGAGGCTGAGCTGAATAGACAGCGCCATGCATCCGTTGTGGGGGGTGCCCTAGGGAATGGGAAGGGGGGGGCATACTCGTAGTATGGAACAACAGCAGTACCTACTGAAGCACTCGTAACTGCTGTAGTACTGCTGCTGCTGTACTGACGTATGCACACTGGAGGCGACAACCGGAAAACGCTCATCGCTCGGTGTGCATTCACGGCTGTTTGTTTTTTGTTTGACGCGGAAAAGCTGCCTGCGACAGAGGGGTGTCTGATACGACCTTCGTAACAAACCCTCACATGCTACGTAGGGCTGGGCACTGACTGACTCCATAAGTAGCGATTTTGCTGTCGAAAAAAAAAAAGTATACTGGATTGCAACTACAGTAGTACACTGCTGTCTCTCCACTCTCCTCTCTCCTCGTGGAACGCAAATGGTGGGTTTCCGTACTATAACATGGCGTGTTTCTTGGGCGTGCGTACGATAAAAATATTGGCGAATATACAGGCCAGGTCAATCAGTAGAGAACAGCACACCACGTACTGCCAGTGCAGACTACGCCATTGCCCGGCCCTACCCTGCTACTTGGTATACTACGCGACATGTGTTGAGAATTTGGGAGTCAAGAATTTAGGTTTGAGCTGTAATAAAGAATACCTGGCAAGAAATTACAGCTCGTATTAATACCTGGTAAGCATTTGCACTCAGCGAGGAACGCCACTCTAAACCCTACTGATATACAACAGCTTATGTGCTCAACGCTGGCATCGCAATAAGCCGCGAGCCTTAGCCATCATATATATTTACGGAGTTGATTATCTGCTGTCGCGTACGGTAACGTGTTGGACAACAATTAGTAGCGGTACAGCAGAGGTAGCAGCAGTGAGTGCGTACTACTGCTGTACATGACTTACAGCATTTCAGAAGCAGTACACGTACGCGTAAATGGATACTTACTGGTACAAGAGGCTACATAAGACCGGTGCTGTTTGTATGTGACAGACGTGGGGATTTTCAGTTAGACCTATGCCAATGGAAAAGCGAAATTCATAAGTTTTTTTTCAAATGTATTGCTTTAGAAAAACAGTCGAAAATATTCTCGTACCGCCGCTGTGAGAAAAAAAGAGTAAAATGTTTGATTTCTTATTTTTTTCCCCCCAACGGCTGCTAGCGGCGCAATTGTTTTTTTCTGGTTGCAAATTGTCAACACGGTGATTGAAACCAGCTCGTGCGACGATCGACGCTCGATCTCGACATAGACTCAGTCCGCGACCAACCCGCTCGGTATCTGGCAAGGCCAACGAATAGAGATGACGGCCTCGAAGATATCAGGTGGATCCATGGTCTGGGGGGGGAGAGCTTGCCCGCGGCGTCCTACGGTATCCTCCCAAAGCTGAAAAAAACTCTATTTTTTGCCATTCGAGACGGATGGAGAAGTTTCGTCTTCTGTTCTGTGCAAACCAGCGGCCAAATGTTTTTTTATCGTACGCCTGGTCGGCTCCCGCACATGACACCGGCCATGGTGTGAAGACGGTTACCCTAGGGTGGGTCGGAGCCCCTAACGAGCGCACTCCGTTCCGAATTCATGACGCAATCGTTGGTTTTGTTGATCGATGTCTGTCGAGGACTCGGAATCTCGCCGCTTCGAACCAAAGATCGGCCTGAGTTTTTCTCAAGCCGATGTTGGCCCGTTGGCCCAACATCGGCCCCAGATTAGCTTTTTCGGGCTTTTCCAGAAGTTAGGAACTTTTCTATTTTTTTACGTCGCCCATAGGAAGCGTGTTCTGAAAAAAATTGGCGGGTATCTTTGAAATTCAATTTTTATATTGAAATTTCGCTGTCCCATTGGCATTAGCAGCACGTACTTTACATTTTTCCTTTTTCGGAGTTTCTTTCACCAAGTCACGATTCACGAGCCAGAGGTATCAAGGGTCGAGGTACACACACACAATATGTTCGAAGGCTCCTTGCTGTACGCTATACATAGAAGGAAGGTCTCCATTATTAATTGTTCAAAGGTCTCCATTATTACTTGTTGTCTATGAGACCACGTACTGCCCGTGAATGGCCCTGACCGTGCATGCCCTACCCTTGAATCCGGTTCGTACGTAGCACGTACTGTACACGTGGCCCGCCAGTTGGCTATCGCTTGTTTCTTGCACTGCCATCCTAAATAGGAAAACCCGGAGCGGAAAATCGTTACCTTCGAAATCCCGGAGCCATCCTGCCTGCTGGGCCTGAAGCCCGGCATCAACGACAAGCCACGGCTCGCGCGGTCGGTCAGTGCCTGTTTGAACAAAAAAAATGACGAAATATGTACATACATGAGATTTGGGGACACCTGAATAAAGCCAAGCGAGCAAGAAAGAAAAACAGCTTTCACCAGTCAGCATCAGCGCTGCAGTGCAACTTGTTTCATGCTTGAGTATGATAGCCGAAGGCAGCAATTACCAACCCTCTCGGCAGCAGGAGGCAAGAGATGCACCACCCAACAGGCCGCAGACCGGTGACCGGTGACCGGTGTGACCGGTGACGCTGGTCGCTCTGTTCGTACCGTTCGGCAACGGCAGTCGGCCAGTAATAATCAAGTATCCACTTTGATACTGCTGCTGTACCTGCTGCACAAAAACTGCCGTAATATACCACAGGACCTAGGTACGCACTACAAAGAAGGCCGGATAATATAAACGGAACATCTACATGGGGATCAACGAAGTCGCTGCTCGTGCTGTGAAACCGGCAACCACCAGGAACAAAGGAAAACAGCCTTGCTGGGTGATCTACGAAAAAACAGGTTTTAAACGAGATAGCCTGACCTGTCGCGTGCTCTTCTTGCGGATGGTCGACGCCTTTTCGTCGGTCTCTGAGGTCGCATGGGCCTCTATTACATGGGGTCAGGTCGAGGGAGGCGCAAAGCAGCGAGATGCGCAGCAGGCGAGGTGTCATATGGTATTGTTGGCAGCATTTCGTCCTACACTGCTGCTGGTGCTCTACGAGCAGACGGGGAGAGCAGCGCAGGGTTCCGCGTCCGTCGGTTTCCACACGACGCGGAGCATGGCTGGCGTGCTGGCCCTCTGCACAACAGCGTTCGGGCGATACGCCCCCCCCCGGGTATTTCGGGGATCCCACCATCCCGCCCTTGGCAAACTCAAGCAGTCTCTGCAAGGCACGCACGGATGCGCCGCACTTGGGGGACGGGAAAAAGACCCACACACAGCCGAAATAAAAAATAAAACACACACAAAAAGTCTTGCCTCCTGAAAGGATACGTACGGACTATGGAAGCTGTGGCTGCTTCATTGCCAGCCCGCGCTCGCGCAGCGTGATACATAACTATTCCATGCAGTCCCACTTCGAGGGAAACCTACCTGGTTTATGTGAGGCAATCATGAGATGCTCGGTTGCGCCCCGTCCCACGCAATGATCTCCGATAAACGAGCACTCTGCCCCACTTTGTCCTCGCCTGATGAAGGAGGTCATTGCGCCCTGCGAGGCCTTACAAGGTAGGGTCATACCTGGTAATTGCTAAAAAAAGGGGGGGGGAGGGGACATCAGAAATCAGACCTACCTGCGGAACATGGGAAAGAGTCATACCAGGTACCAGGTATATATTTAACTCACAAGCCACCTGTGGTGGTATAGCTCGTACGACTCGTATCCTATCATAAATAAATAAATAGTCTCCTATTGTGTCCGATGGCGAGAGAAATAATAATAGTCTTCTTCTACTATTATTATCATAGACAATAAATATGAATAAATAGTAGTATATTGATAGTGCCGAATGTATAGCTGTATTCAATACGTGCCGTCTCTGTATGTAACGTATAAAAAACGTATCGTCGCGTTGTAATCATAGACACAGACATTGATTGTTGATGATGATACAGGTTGTTGATATTTTATTGTCGTTGTTCGTTGTTGTTGGTCTTGTTTTTGCTCTCCTCCATGGTCTCCACTTCTTACTACTGACTACTTGGTCTCCACTGCTGTTTTTTGTTTTTTTTTGCTCGCTCCGCGCGTGTGCGCTGCTTCGCGCGCCCCCCGCCTATTTTCCCAGACCCTACCTAGTTCCGTTTTAAGATAAATAAAGGTAGGTAGGTAGGTGTTGTACTGAACCATGGTGCTTTTTTCGTTTCCAAGGGGCTCTTGTTAGCGGTTGAGCACTCTCTCCCAGGAGTCGCTTGTTGTGTGGGACCCAGAGCTAGCTGCTCATGAGCAGCAGCGCCACATGCAGTCGTAACTATGAATAGTACTCCTTTTGATAATAATATAGGTCAGACGATACACACAAATAAAACTCACGAGTATAGTACTCGTACGGGTATCATAATAATAGCCCCGCGAGAGCCCCCGCCAGGAGAGAGTAAAAAATGGTGGGGGGGAAATGTTGCTCGTCAACCATGTGAGACGTGACGTGTGGCGCAAAGCTACGCCGCGTTTAAATGGAAATGTTTTCCCTCGTCTCTCATCATCATTCATCACGGCGTCCCGCGTCTGTCTCCGCTTCTCATTCTTCATTGTTTTGAGTTTTTTGGGCGTACCAGGCGTTTTTCCCTTCGATATCAGAAAAAAAAATGAAATAAAATATTGTTAGGCTCTTTTGGGGGGTTCTGCAGTTCTACTGTCATAATATCGACGTTGTTCTGCTACCAAAAAACTCAAAAAAAAAAAAATGAACGAGGGCATCACGCCGCCCCCCCGCCACAACGCCACACAACAAAAACAACAGACTGCACCACACAGCAACAGACCAACACAGCAGCTGAGCAGCGACGCGGTGCTATTCCACGACACGACAGAGAGAGAGACCTTTTCCACCTGCCCGACTGTACGTTGTCGCTCCTTGTATCTATACTCTACTACTACAGAGAGTATAGCGTATGATTGGCTCTTTCTGAGGTCAAGCCAAGGGCGCTCACACAACAAACACCAGAACCACAACAGTACCAACTCTCCTCCTACTACTCCCCAGCTGTTCCTTGTGCAAGCTGCAACGCTACTGCTGCTGTGGCGTGGGCGCATCTTCGAGATTCCCTACTGCTAGCGAACGACTTGGGGCGGTGTACGACAGCATCATACATTCAACGCAATTCCTTCCCCTGAACTCTTCAATCCATGGCCCCTATTGCCAAAATGGGCGCTCAGCACCAGCACCAGCAGCACAACCAGCAGCACCAGCAGCACCAGCCGCCACACCAGCAGTGCCCCGGCGACCACTTGGACAAGGCCGTCGCGACGACGATAGTCCCTGTGGTCGGGATGGGCGGCGGCGGCATTCGGCAGCGCAAGACGTACTCCCTCGACGACGTTTCCACGTCGTCGTCCGCCGCACCTGCCCGGTCTGCCTTGCTGAACCCCTGGAGAGAACTCGACCACGAAGACTTCGTGATCACGTACGCGACCAAGGGGACGGCGAGGTGCAGCGCTTGCGTGTCGAAGATCGGGAAGGGAGAGCTACAGGTGAGGTTGACAGACGCGCAACAAAAAAAGCCAGGCATTCAGACAAGGAAGAAGGCAGTTTGAGAGCAGACGGGCGGCCAAAGAAGGGATTAGTATCATGGCATAGATCTAGGCACGTCTGCCACATAGACAGACAATATATATACGCACACCACGGCATCAGCCAGTACGAATAACCTCGCATCTACATATTGAACCTGGTCGTATACGTACCTTCCCCCTGTGTTGTACCTCCTCCTCTTCTCTCTACACCAGCTACTGGTAGACTTTTATCCTCCTTTTCTTGAAAGGTCAAGCTGGAAAAAAAGGGGTAACAAAATTTGTTGCCCCCCTCCCCCCCCCCCCCCCCCCTGCTCTTCGATGTATAAAACGCACGACACGGCACCTATAATAATACCTGTTACAACAACAGCAGTCAGTAGCAGTACAATGCAATGAATGATGCGAGGGTGCACTTGCAAATGCTCTCTCTCCGAAAATGACCGCACGTCTTCTACCTTGACTTTATTCTGTCACCACTCTTCTTGCGCTGCTGCTGCTGCTGTATTAACAGACTACAGTAACTTACACTTTTATCATATAGTTCTGTGGTATACCAGGTATACTATTATTGGCACTACAAATATTATATGCTGCTGCTGTGCTGATGATTGCTTGCTATTTGCTTGTCGGAAGAGCGAATTGGCAAATGTCCCTCTATCATTTTACTGATATCTGCTGGTATATATATATATATATATATATATATGTATGTACAGCAGAGTGCGTAGCAAACTCTCCTTCAAAAAAAGGTATGTTCTTGTGGGGTGTCTGCATCCCCCCGGGGTCATCTCCCCGTTCTCACTCTATTATGCTATCAATATTACGTTACCTGGTACCTGGTACCTGGTGGTATGTATTATCGTAATATTCTGATATATATTGTGAAGTGTATAAGCTCCTTCTTTGTGCGCTTTTCTGTATGCGTTCTGCGTACGTACGACCCACCTACCTACCTGTCTGTGGTGCGGAACCCCCAACAATTCTCAGAAAGATGCCGGGTGCAAACGATCGCCGAACGGCTGGCGCCTTATGATTCATCTGCCGCGCCCGTGGTGTGGCGACCTCGCCTATTTCTGCTATACGTCTGCTTGCTGCGACCGACGTACTTTTCGCGAAACGCGCCCCTCCCCCCTGTAGTACAGGTCAAGCAATAACAAATGGATCTAACGCACGTGGCGGGTGGCCTTCCCTCTCCCCCCCCCCCCCGAAATTGGTTTTTATGCGGCGACTTTTCCCTCCCCCCCCCCCACACACACTTTTTTTCGATGCTTCCTTCTTGCGAGTCACCAACGGTTTCTGTGGTCAATGTAAACCTGTTCTTTTTCGTTTGCGACCACCCGACTAACGAGCTTTTCCAATGTCCAGTGCGCATACCAGGGTCTCTCGCGGGTATACTATTAATACTGATGTAGCAAGTACACTGGCGCCAAGGACTGTAAAGTTAAAGCCGGAGCTTTCGGAATTCGAGAAGCTTTAAAAAAAATGTGCAACAGCCCACAGCGTATGGCACACGCGCCGAGTTAGCAACCAAGTGCTGCCTTTGTTTTTCTTGCGTGGTGGCGCAAATATATAACAATGCCCTCACAAACCGCGCTTTAGAGTCGCCATGATACTATCTATACTCACCCGTACACCAAGTATTATTAGTATAATATTATGCACATACCAGGTATACACCACATGCATGCACATATTGTACCATAATAACTGGTATACCATATAAATGCGGGAGTACATTTTACCACAGACCTCGTGCGCGCGCGCGCGCCCTCGCGCGTGCGTGCGTGCGTGCGTGCTTGTAGTTGTTATCGTGTTACCCCTCGACGACACGCTATTGCTTGTTGTGCCTGTGGGTTGCGCGGTCCACGCGCGCGCATACACGCGTACCGCGTAACACTAAAGAAAAGTCACACACACACACACCCTGGAACGAATTTCGGACCCGGTTTCCTCCAAAACATGCCTTAAGGGGGGCACACTCAACGAAAATGATGGTGGCTTTGGGATGATTTCGTCGAGAAGGTTTTGCATCTATAATAGCTCATCGCTGGTCGTATTCAGTACGCCCTCTCCGTTGGCGAGAAAACCAGCTCTGAAAATCGTCCGAGGGGGTGTGTTATCGCTATTAATAGCGCGTGTTAGTTAATACCCTGGTACATGGCCGTGGTACTTAATACCTTAGATTCGGTTCAGTCGTCAGTCGTTGAATCCCCGTTGGAATCGAAGACCCCCTATTATTAAGTTCGTAGATTGAACGGGTCATAACAGACAAATCGGAAAAATGGGAACGAAGCCTAAAATGAGAACCAAGCCGTATCTCCAGAACCATGTGGTGTATCAGAGAACCAAATGATCCTGCGAAACCCCTTGGTTGGCCAGCCCTGTAAGAGGAGCTCGTCAGAACGGTCATGCTCCATCTCGTGCCTTCGGGTGGGCGCAAAAAGCGATTGACGGTGGCTCTATAGTGATTTCTCTAGATGCTGGCTACCGCGGCGATGCCGAGGACTTCCAGCCTGAGCGACAGCTCATTCGAAGGCTGCTGTACAGCCCAACAGGACTGTCAACTTTTTTTCTTGGAGTTGTACACAATTGGTTTGCTTTCTAAAAAAAAACGTCCGTTCCCATTTTTTGTTTCGTTCCCATTTTTCCGTTTTGTCTGTTTCATGTGTGCGTGTGTTCTTCAAACCGTTCTTTCTACCCGTCGACATCCATCGCAACCAGTGTATGTGCCGATTCTTCAATCCTAGAGATACAAAGCTCTGTGGTCACAAAACTACGCCACACACAGCTGTAGAGGTACTACATTTTTATCATGCGGTAAGCAGAGCAGGCAATGCAATGTCACGTTATCGTACCGGGTACGACAGGAACGACGTACGTATTGAACGAGATAAATGGGTCCCGGTGAAAGGTGGCTTTTTGCTCTCTTTTTTTGCTTTTGGCCTTCGACTTGGAGGCGTTCGACTTTCGGCCATACAATTGACCGCAATTTCAATACGAACCCAGCATATATTCGGATGTACCTGGTACGTATTTACACCCCACCGTTACATATGAACATACGGAGTACATATGGGGTTGGTTCTCTGTCGGCTCGTGGTCGTGTTCAAGAAGCAGGAGGATGTTTTCAATTTTTGCTGACGAACGCGATAGTTTTGGGGTGTCGTACGCAGCACCATCGTCGTGCTTCCCTACATAGGCGCCATACCAGATACAAACGAACTATTAATATTAATATGACGCAGCACCAGAGCAAATGGCGGTGGCACAACCTGTTCTCAGAACGGGTTTGGATTGATTGCTACCCTGCCTTTCGGCGATCGCGCGCTCCCTCCCACATGGGTGGCCGGTGGGTACCTGTTGCCTGTGGGTATCTCAAAACATATTTATGAAATTGGTAAATATATATGGTGCCAGGTATACATACTATACATCTATATATGTCGTGTACCTTGGTATACGATCATCTCTTCCACAAGTACGATGCAAACACTAGTACGCATGTATGATACCTGGTATATCTTTTTCGTGTTTTCATCAGCACCAGGCTGTCTGTGGCTATTTGGCGTTTTCAACTTCACCTTTCATCTTTCATGCCCCAGGTACTGCTGTGCACATCGTGCCGTATTCATATACAAGGATACTACCAGTCCTATTAATTATAATAATCAGTGCTGTATTGCGTTTCATTTACCAGGCGCAACCATTTCAAGGTTCCTTCGAAGTCGGGTGGGTATCACCAGGGTTTGTCATTGAATAGAATTATAAAGCCTACCTGTGCTCGCGGTTAGAGCCGATGAAGCAAAATTGTATTTTGATTTTATCAAAATATCGTGAATGATAGTCATGGAGCTACTTGCACTTACCGTTACAGCTTGCCGTATCGTATGTATGGTACAGCAGCCGACGTATTGGTCTGATCGTATTTGTCGACTGTCTCTGCCGTACGATACGTGTATCATACGCATACAACAACGTTAAAGAAATGCCACCAGAAGAAAAACGATGTGACTTTGCCGGTCGACTTACGAACGTGTTTTACATCTCACCGTGCTATTGATAGACGTCACCGCCACAACTTTAATCGCCACCTTTTGCATTCGAATGCATGTTTAGTACCTGGTCTGGTATCATAGTTCGTAGATTCTCCATCACCAGCTGACCCAACTTGGCTCGCACTCTGTCCAAACACTCATATTAACCCTGTTAGACCCGCAGTCTCGTTTTGGGGACACACCAATCAATTTTCAAGTAGTTTGTCCCCAAAACGGGACTGCCGTCCTAAAGAGGTCAATAATAGCACTCTACACTTACTTGTAAGCTCTTGAGTATGTGATGTATTACACCTCTCGTGGACCCCGCAAGCGAGCGTATTGGACGAATATCCCACCACCCCCCTACGAATAGATCACATTTTTAACAATCGCCCCCCCCATCCCACCCGCCACCCGCCACTCTGCCCCTTTTTCTCCGTCTTCTACTGGCCGTGCTCTCCACGCGTGCCTGCTCGCTGTCGCAGCTGGGTGCCTTCTATATGCACGAGGACAAGTTCACCTTGGTTCGGTGGTACCACCAGCGATGTGTCGAGGCGCCGGAGTGCCTGACCAACCCGATGGACCTCTGCGGGATCGACGACATCGGCGGCCGAGACCTCGACCGAGTCCTCAAGTGGCTGGGGTACGGCCTGGCGTCAGTGAAGGACCGGACGTGGACCGCCTGAAGGAACACCTTGTTCTTGCTGCTGCTGCTGCTGCTAGCTGGGAAGAAAACCACCAGCCAACGCAGCAGGCGTCGTTTACTATGACGATGAGAAGGAGGAGGAGGACGATGATTACGATGGTGGCGGTGGCGGTGGTGGTGATGATGATGATGATGATGGTGATGATGACGATGATACCACTGTCGGCCGGCGTTGCCGTCTTCGTGTTGCTATTGTCATTGTCGGTGTGCATATTGTGCGAATGTAGAGGGAGGGGGGGGTTGGAGGGGGGGGGGAGGGGGGGGGGAGGGGGGGGCGGGGGTTATTTGATAGAGAGAACAAAAGAGAGTTCTGTATTGTGTATTTTTTCATGTTCCGGCCGCTACGCTTGCAGCTGTTGCTTTGGCTTACCGCTTATTATTATTGGCGTGAGATTCAGGCACTACTACTCGGTGGCCGTCGTCTATCGTGGTGCGTTGATGGATGATGCTTTGGAATACTGTACCTGGTAAACGTGTTTCCACCACCCCCCCCCCTGTTATGTTCCCGCTGTCTTATGTTTTTCGGATCGCCCGTCGTTAAGAAGCCGATATCGCAAAAACACCATGATTTTTCTTGCTTTTTGGTGCGTATTCGGGTGTTTTTTGCTTAGCGTTCTGTGTGGAAACCCCGCGGAAAAAAAAAAGCGAAAAAGCCCTCCCCCCCCCCCCCTCCCACCCTCCCACCCCCGCCGGGCTACATGAGCAGATGGTAACTCTGTGGTGCCATGGTGCATGTATTGCCCTGCGGTGTTCAGAGCATTTTTTTAGTGTGTGCTGTGTCGTCTGCATTGCGTACGTAGTCCGTCGCGTTTTAAGGAAATCAGCGGCCTCTCAGGGAAATAGCGAGGCCAAAGTGTTAAATAATTGTGTAGAAGGGAAAGGAAAAAAAAAAAAAACTCCACGACGTCGTGACGTATCATAGTCTCTACATTTTACGCAAGTTTTTCTCTCGTCATATGTGATATATATATATATGGCATGACATATTATACGTTACAATATAATATGATAGTCTAAACCGCATTGGATTTTGTGTTCACTACGTAGCTGCCTTTTTTGTTTTTTGGGTTGCGTTTTTTTGTGCGGGAACCTAGAGAACAAAAAAAAGTGATGGTATCGCAAATAAACGCCCTGCCTTCTTGCTCCTCTCCCCCCCCCCCTCCCCCCTCGCCCGTTCGGAGTGGTGGTGGTGGGTAAGTTAGGAGCGATCGCGTACTGCAGCAGTTACGATAGTAGCATAATTTAACTGCAGAGCAATCAATGATCAAACTGATTTTTTATTGTTTTTTTTTTGTTTTGCGAGGCTTGTCACATAAGAGAGACTTAACTTAAAGGTGCCCGGGGCGAGAGAGAGGGAGACGGGGGGGAGGAGGAGAAGGAGGAGAAGGAGGAGATATTTCGCGTGTATCCAAGGAGGTAGAGAGTAAAAAGTAAAGAGTATGGACGATGTAAGCTGACCCCCCCTCCCCCCCGCCCCTTAAAAAACCTATGCTAACAGTAAGGACAGAGTGGGAATGCTTTTGAGCTGTTCCCCCCCCAAAGGTCTTATATATACAGTAATAATACTAAGCGCAGGATGGGGATGACTTGAGCAGTCCTTCCCCCCCTAAAAAAAAGTCTTGATGTAGACTAATACTAAGAACAGAGTGGGGGTGGTTTGAGCTGTTCCTCCCCCCAAAGGTACTACTAGTATTATTAGGGCGGGGATGATTTGAGCTGCTCCCCCCCCCATGAGGTCTGTACGTTCTAGTAGTAGGAACAGCGTGGGGATGAGTTGAGTTGTACCCCCCCCCCCCCCCCCCCCACCGCCCCCCTCAAGGTCTCTATAACAACTCTCAATAGTAAAGAGTAGGTTGGGGGTGACTTGAGTTGTCCCTTCCCCCCAAAGGTCTCTTCTTGTATTTTGTGTATCTTCGCCGCGTAAAAAGGCAACGTAGCGCGAGACTTTGGGGGAAGGCTACAGAAAAAGACGCAGCGACGGGCGGGCGGGCGGGGCGGGGCGGGGGCGGGCGGGCGGGCGGGCGTTTCGTGAATCTGGTGTGCCTGGTGTGGTGATGGGAGGGACTGGGAGAGGGCAAGGGTCGATGCTTTCTCTTCTTCTTCTCCTTCTTCTCCTAGATATATATTTTGTCGGAAAACGGCGAAGAATGGAGAGGGGAGGGGAGGGGAGTCGGAAATCAGTCGATAAATTTACAAGGAGCTGCATGTGAGTGTACAAACAGACCTATCTCACCCGGTATTAACGTATTCTTTTCATTTGGTCGTCGTAGAATTCGGTTCGGTTCGATTCGGTTCGATTCGATTCGGGGTGTTTTTTTCTCTCTTTCTTTCTCTCTTTGACGGGTTGGGCGGGCGGATGGGTTCAAATCGAAGAAAAGTGTTTCTTCGACCTTGTTGTGATGTTTTCGGCGAGTTTTTACTGCGAAATGTATTTGCGCCGTGGGGATAAATTGGGGTGAGGGGGGGGGGGGGGGGGGGGGGGGTGACGTATATGGGTCTGATGGCCTGTCATGTCAGTCCTGGATGTTTATAACACTACCATGGAACCGTATCGTGTGCAAGCACGGCAGTGAACTGAACGATTGTGATGCTTTTTTTTTTCATACATACAGTAATAGATGTGTGTATGTATGTATGTGTGCGTGCTAAGAGTAGGTAGAAAGGGGCTCGTCTTCGTGGCGGGAAAGGGTTTCTTCCGGGTTGGCACAAAATGTGATGAACTTGATAAAAGTTTCCAGACCTTTTTCAATATTGTTTTTTATAGGACTCAACAAAATCTATCTACTGAAATGTCTGTGACGCCCGTGTCTTACGACACCGGTTCAAACAGAAAAAAGCCGAGGCAGACTGTTTTATCGGCCTGCCGCCTGTCTGATGGCGACGATACGCTTTTGCCGGGGGTGGGGGGGGGAAGATTATGACGGCACGTTTCATCCCCCACGCATTATTTGATTGTTTTCTTCCAGCGTTGAGTAGGTGGGAAAACAATCCATGACCAAGCAATGGATCGCATACTGTTCATTATAAGATATATGTAAATGTGTCTGCAACTTGTACTTGCACGTAAAATACTATACCCGGTGTGTATCATACTCTATTTATGGTATATATCTATACTTTGCACCAATAATAATCACAGTAACAATCCATCTGTCCGACTTATCCGGCTGTATTTGCGCGTGTGATGACATTTTATGTACCGTATACCACGTGTATGTTGTTTGATTACTTGTAGTGTATGATCGTATGCGCAGGAAGGAGTAAAGCACTGCCCGGTTGCACGTCCTGCGCTTTTCTAGGCATTTTTCGCGGATCTTCTGATCAGCAGCATTCATTCGTCATCGCAGATAATCACACCCTGTCAGGACGCGTTACCTACTACACTCTGTCTTTCGATCGTTGAAAATGCGGATATTATTTTTATGAGTTCAAGATCTCACCCCCCCCCCTCCCCCCCCTATCGCGGACGCTCTAATATCCTGCTGTCAAATTGTGACGCATGCGAGCGCCGCGGTGCCGCGGTACGTGCATGTATATATATACGGCAGCACAAACAAGCAGTCATAGCCCATCGCTCTTTCATATAGATAGGTGGAGCTGAGGGTGTGTCTTAACCCCCCCCAGAGAGCATTGATTGGAGCGAAGCGAATGGAATATTATTTGCCGCATGAAGTGGTGATGATTGGTTGTGGGAAACGAATAGATTCAGTGCAGCCCGAAAAAAACAGTATAACTGGTATCTAGGAAGAGGAAGAAGAAGTGTTGCACCCCTTTTTCTTGTCTGGGAGGACCGAACGGCCCGACCGAACGGGAACAAATAGCAGATTATTTTATGTAGATGGACACCACCAAAGATGGATGTGGACCACCAGTTAGCTATGGCGTGTGCTAAAGATACCGTTCGTGCCGATTCGGCTGGCGAGGCCCAGGATTCTGAATGGACCAAAACAAGTTTTTTTAGGTAGGAACGGAACGAATGACCACGAGCAGCCTCGTTCCGTTCCGCTCGTTCCCATGCTCTTTGGTGGGAGTTAAGACACACCCTGAGAGCTGCCGATGAAAAGAACGGTTTCATGTGAAGCAGCTCTAGAACACACTGCTGTTGCACAGACAGTAGTCTTGTAATGGGGTAGCCTCTTGCGGGGGACCATAGTTAATAGGACCAAATATTGTTAGTAAAAATTGTTAAATATATACCTGGTAGTTTTTTATGTATACCATAGGTCCTATTAACTATGGTCCTCCGTAATACTATCAATACATGAATAGTAGGTACAGCAGTAGCACAATAGTAGGTAAGGCCTTGCTCCGGCTTGCGATAGTTGCAAGAAACGAGTGGAACAGTGCGGTGCAACTGCCTCTTCAATGTCCTGAAGACATCCAGCCCGACTATGTCTTGGCGCATCATACATACTGTTCATACTCGCAATCCCGGAGAATATCACGTAGGTTATTACGGGGGACCATAGTAAATAGGACCAGATATTGTTAGTAAAAATGGTCAAGTAAATTGGTTTTTAAGTATACCATAAGTCCTATTAACTGTGGCCCCCCGTAATAGTTAGATACGATAATAACGAGTGATATATACCAGGTAGTTATTACATTACGTGTGTTCTATTCGCTTCAAGCGTAGCTATTGTTGAAGGCAACTCACGTCTTACACTCAACTCACTTACAGTGTACCTGGCATTGCACAGACATGTGGACTATCCGGTATAGCACTTGAAATCGCGGGGACAAATACTGGGCAACTTCCGGGTTCCGGTACAGGCACTAACGAACTCACAGACGGTTGTCATGGGAGGGTATATATATGTATATTTAGTATATATATATATATATATGTGTATGGCGGTTCTAAAAAACTATCCGTACATGCTGCGAATAACCGCGCGCACTATTGCACCCCTCTCCTTTCTGTCGCTGGCCCTGTCCAGGACGCCTAGTAGTCGAACTTGAGACACTACTATTAATGCTATCAATTCGTAAGACGACTACCACCACTACTGCTACCAAAACTATACTACTACTACTACTACTGCTGCTGCGACTACCTCTAGTACTACTACTACTACTACCACTACAACTACTACTATTTAATACGACTACCTACTGCTGCTACTGCTACGTGCTGGTGTTCCACTTGTGGCATGCTGCTTGCCTTGCGGTCACAAAGGCATACCCTGGCATACAGGTGTACAGCGCAGTGCTGGCCCTTGCAGCTCCCTCTCGGGTTTTCTTTTTTTGTCGAACGGCCCGTAACTCCGCAGATGTTTAAACAGTCTTAGCTTAGTATTGTTGTCCCGTTTTGGGGACTAACTACTTACAATTTGAATGGACTGTCTCCAAAACGGGACTGACTGCTGTTTGCCCTAAAAGGCGTTATAATATTGATCGATTTTTCTTTTAGTACGGCCAACAAGCACGATCATGGCAACAACGCATAGTATAATACCAGCGGTGGGGGGGGGGGGGGGGCACTCATCGTCATGCATGGCCGCAATCGCATGACTTAAATTAGACCCTCACATCCCAATACAATGCCGGGACGGAGCACGTCCGGTTTTTATCACCCTGGACGGCGGCAGGGGGGGAGGTGAGAGACCCACACCTATTCCGATGACATTGATTGGAATGGAGCCTGGAGACGGTTTGAGGTTCGAATGCCGTGCGGAGCGTTGAAGTCGCGCAGAGATGCGATCGTTTTCAGCCCTCGTTTTTCCCAGAACGGGGAAGTTACCGATATGACTAAACCGAACAAGGGAGGCGTTTTCGGAATATCTGGTCGAGAGAGAGAGAAAAAGAGAGAGAGAGAGAGAGAGAGAGAGAGAGAGAGAGAGAGAGAGAGAAATAGAGCCTTTCCGAAAATAAAAAGTTTCGGGATTTTGCTATCACGGGGGACCGTAATTAATGGGACCTATGGTATACATAAAACCTATATATTTGACCAGTTTTACCTACAAAATTTGGTCCCATTAACTGTGGCCCCCCGTAATATCAGTAACACCCTTTTTTTCGGTAGTAGTACCGTTATCTAGAAAACGGGCGCCGAAAACAAATATCGCACACTAGTGTGCGAAATCAACCAACGCTCTTCAAGGTAGTCTTAGAGGGTACCAGGTAGACGTGAGCATGTAACACTGCTAGAGTGCAGAGTTGGGGCTGGCAACAGGGGGGGGTGCACTCATGTCATCGTGCACGCGGCCGCAGTCGTACGGACATTGACCCCATCCGACGAGTTGGGGCGCTGATTACCGTTGTTTTACATAGAAAAAAGCGATTTTTTTCTAACCTTGTTCCCTTCTTGTTTCGCCACCACCTGTGGTCGCCACGCATAATAATATCTCCTAAGATATTACGGGGGGCCATAGCAAGCAGGACCCACGATACGCACAAAAAACTGTATGTTTCCCTATTTTTACTGACAATATTTGGTCCTATTTACTGTGATCACCCGTAATAGCAATCGTTTTCTCACTACTACCACTACTGCTGTACCTGGTGTTATTACCATGTCGCAGTCGTCTACCTTCCTCATCTCCCCCTTTTGAAGACATTCTTGTTTCTCCTTGTGCATTCTACGTCCTCCCACTGCGTGAGTTCTGCTCTCTTCTGCTTCACAAAATGTGCACATCTGTTCATTTACTTCCTCTTCCTCCCGGCTACTGGTTAACATCTGCCTGGTATCGTCTTTTTGGCACGTCCAAGTCCCCTACACGAAATCGCAGCTTCAGCGTTTTCGCGAAGTCAACTGGGCCGTGCAAATACAGTGGGGGGGCTTACTCATTTGTTGCTTGCCTTAGTCATTTGACCATTGACCACGCATCCCTTTCGAGACGGAGCGGGGGGGGGGGGGGGGGGGGGGTACTCGATCTCATGCATGGCCGTAGTCGTAGGACCATAGACCCCAGTATCCCTACAATGCCGGGACGGAGCATGTCGGGTTTTCACCGACCAGGCAGACATGTGCTTGCACCAAGCGCAAAGCGCCGTGAGGTGTTCGACGAGTCGCATCAATGGTGAGCTGTATCCCACTGAGAATCGCTGGCGATCCGGACTTGCGTAGGAGGACAGCGCCAATGAATTGATTTATTTGCCGGTGTGGCCACCTCCAGAGACAGCAATGGGGCCGCTACGTAACTGCCTCGTCGGTGCGTCACCTTAAACACTACGTGATGCGACCATTCTCCTTGTGCGGAGTAGAGGTCCTCCACCCCGCGCCAATGATCTACAAACTCGATCGCCAGCTAGCTGCGTCCGACCGCCGAAAAAAAAAAAAAAAAAAAAACGTTACCCTGGTTGTCTAGGGTGAAGTCGATGCCAACCCGGAAGTACAATATATGGCCGGTAACGAAAGAAACGGTATGTATGTGCATACATATACTTGTAAGATTAAAAACCAACAGCTGTGAGATCGAGGATTTCGTCGAAGCTCATCTTTGCAAGCTGTGTGTGATACTTCGATCGCGCGTATTACGGTTTTTTATGGCCCCATGCAGGATATACATATAGCATACGAGGGAGAAAAAACATGAAGCCGCAAAAATCAAGGGGTGTGTGTGTCTGCAGTTGGAAAAGTAATAAAAATAATTTCCTAGGCTGTCGTATATATATGTGTGGGCTGACTGGTATTTATAGTTGGTTCCTCATCGGGGCTCCCTCGATTATTTTCTGTGTAGCTATCCTAGCTGTTGATGAGTGATGGGTGATGTTTCCACAGCTTGTTCTTGTGCCGCACATTGCCATGCATATATTGCCCGGCGGCAAAACAAACACACACATGATGGTGATAGCAGTAACGCCAGGTCATCGACAAGACTACTGTACGTACTGCTGTAGACTATATTGACACATGAATAAATGCTGTTATGTATGCCTCTTCGTGCTTTCGATATTCACTTTTGTCCTGTCTGTCTGTCTGTCTGTCTGTCTGTCTGTCTGTCTGTCTGTCTGTCTGTCTGTCTATCTGTCTGTCTGTCTGCCTACCTGTCTATTTCTTCTGGTATTACGGGGGACCATAGGCAATAGGACCAAATATTGTTAGTAAAAACGGTTAAATATATAGGTGTTCATGTATACCCTAGGTCCTATTAACTATGGTCCCCCGTAATAGTAAGAACGTGGCGTTGTAAATATCTACATAGATATATCGCGCGGTACAGGTAGTCCGGCTTTTTAGCCTTTTGTCTTCGATTGTATGCCATTTGTCTCCTCACTGGTAACCTTGCCGTTCAGAGGTGTGGGCGTGGGTTTTGAGGAGCCGCATCTTCGACTCATGTTCTAGCTCGTGGAGTCGAGGCTTCCATGAATAACCCATATTTCTGCATATATATACGGCTCATCGGAGTGGGCTAGTGTTGTGGCACTGCTTTGAATGAGGCCGGCCAGAAGGCCGGCAATTGTCTGGGTTCTAGTATTGGGATCGTATTGTAGTACGCGGGAGGTGTATCTTGGATGAAAAACCTGGGGCTTTCCCAGCGAGGCACGAACCTTGCTCTCAGTCTCCCATCGTGCTCGAAAGGATACACCTGTTTTCCTTCTATCTCTAAGCATTCGACCCACGTGAGTATTAACGGGTACCTGCTCACTAGGATAACCTAACGAGGGATACAAAGTGTCCCGACCTTGAAGTTAACATCCAGCCCGGAACAACGAAAAAACACCCGAAACACCCCCCCACACCTCATCAACAACGCAGTATGTTGTTATATGATATAGTATCGGGCTATAGAGGGGGTTGTGAGATAGCCCGTAGTATCAAAGCCCTAAATACCCTGAGAGTGTTCCCGGGGCTCTGAAATTTCCCTTGCAGTACAATACTTGGGATATCTGATAGGAGAAGAGTAGACACTTGTCCGAGGAAAGCCGCATCTTCTATCTCCCTTCCCGGTATTTTTCGGATGATCTGTTTTCATCCATCGACCGTCGTGTGATATGCATTTACGATGATCCAGGGGGGGCTAATGTGATATGATATAGTATCGGGCTATATTGCTGGTCATGACATAGCCCGTAGGATCAAAGCTCTGCATGCATACCCTAAGAGTATTCCCGGGGCTCTGGAGTTTCCCTTGCAGTGCAATGGTTAGGATATCCGATAGGAGAAGATTAGCAGACAAGCGCCCGAGGGAGGTTCCCTCGGACAAGAGTCTTTACTCGTCTAGCGGGTCAATGGGAGAGGGAATAGAGTAGGCTTGATACCTCAAATCAAGCCCCAATCGGATCTCCCTCTCAACAGCTCCCTTCCATGTCTCTCGTCGCGAAGAGAAATTATACGACAACACAAAAATAATTCTCCTGAACAAGAGAAGAAGCTGCCTTCCTAGCCAGTTCAATAGATAGTTCCTGCTTTCCATTCCCTCACCACTATTAGTAAGACGAACGAACGAACGAACGAAATCGCCGTGCGCGAGCGAGCGACAACGAAAAACGCTTGAGGTTTTCGCTAAAAACTTACCTGGAACTCCAATATACATAGACTTGGTGCGTGGGATTCCTTTTGTTTCCGAGGTTTTCTTCTTTCGGGAAAGTTATGAGTGATCAATGTTGAAGATCACGCTGCACATTGTCGGATGGCAAGAGAAATAATAATATACGAAGGAGTATACATATATATATATATATATATACTCGCAGGGGCTTTAGAAAAAAAATAAAAATGACCGGTACCGGAATTCATTGTTAAGAGCACACGAGGAACTTCCCAATCTTCTCATGATAATTTTGACCATTCCGGAGAACCATAGTAAATAGGACCAAATATTGTTGGAAAAAATAGTTGAATATATAATTTTTTGTGTGCACCATAGGTCCTATTTACTACGGTCCCCCGTAATAGGATGATTACCGGCAATGGCTGGAGAAAAAATCGCTCACTCGGAGATACATGATGAACCGTATTTATTCGCGATTGTAGTATGTCCCAGGTATCCAGGTACCAGGTACATTCGTATTCATGGACTATTATTATTTCCCTTGCCATCAGACAATGTGCAGCATGATCTTCAACATTGATCACTCATAACTTTACCGCAAGAAGAAAACCTCTCGGAAACAAAAGGAAACCCATGCACCAAGTCTATCTCTCTTCTGTGCCAACTTTCGACTTGTCTACGCCATTTGCTGTCCTTGCTCCTTCCTTCTCATTACGTTATATTCTTAAATCTTACCAGGGTAACTGATAGGTGCGTAGATGAACGATAGCATGAAAATATTATTCGAGTACTACTGGTGGAATGGCACACCACCACCCCTTCAGCTTTGCGCTATTTTTGAACGACCCCAGCACCCAACGCACCACAACCATCACACCAATTTCTGCGAAAAAATAATTTCCACGGCGGCAATGTTCGGGTGCGAGGTTTTTCTTCTACGATAACCTGGAGGTATATCGCTATTTAATGTTACTATCGTAGTCTTCGAACACATGTATGTCATGAACACACTAATATATATATGTCATGCCAAATGTACAAAACACATCAATGCCACACGCGCGCATGCATACATGCATAGTATTAATAGTATCATGATTTTGACGTTCTTACATCAATTATTATTATTTGGCTTGCCATCCGATAATGATGTGTGCAGCATGAGCTTCCACGTTGATCAATCGAAAAACATTCCTGAAAGAAAAAAATCTCCGTATGTATACAAAGGAAACCTATGCACATTTAATCAAATCGCCTCATCCATCCGTGGTCCCGGGACAGGATCCAGTGACGCCTGGAGCGGAAGAATACCTCGCAGGAGGAAAAACAAACAGAAAACATACTCCACATATTATACATTCGTACGTACATACTACTCGTAGGTAATTTTGAAACAGAAGTCGTACCAGGTATATACGACGTACTTATTGTACCAGGTACATACTACTACTGCTGGTACATACACCTGGCGTGTTATTGTCGCTCTATTCCGTACCATGCAAGCACCTGGTGGTGTGAGATCACAAGAGGAGGAAGCGAGAGCGTCACATTCCTCATACTCACAACTTTAGAGAGAGAGAGGTCGCTCAACAACATAACAATAATAACAATATCAGACCAGCCAGCACCTTGCAGGTAGTGCGCTGACTGGGTCCAAAGTATGCATGGTGTTACCACAGCAGTGTTTCCCATCCGGCACTGCCTCTGTAAAAACATGACGAGCTTCAACGTTGATACTCGTAACTCATTTTTTTGTAAATTCCCAGAAAAAGGTATATATACGAGTACGTACGTATTGTTAAAGGTACGTTTCAATCGCAAGATTGCCAAATAAATCTCAAAGGTTTCCCTTGGGTGGATTCCCTCTTTTTTCGGGTGGCGCTTGTAGTCAGTGATCGGCTTGGAAACTCATGCTAAACAAAGCCACTGCAGATGGCAAGTACGTACCTGGTATATGATAAGCGTAACAGTATCCCGATCTGATAAGACGTGAACACAATAACAGCAGTGCAGTGGAGCAAGGCAAAGCCAACGGAGCATCAGCTAGACAGAACTCGAGCCAGAAGTAACTATGGGTACAGAGGGGAGAGACTTCGGGGGCATGTACGCAGTATAGGGTGTAGGGCTCCTTTTTTTGTTCCGTGGTTTTCTTCTTTCGGAGTGCTTAAACGAGTGATCAACGTTGAAGCTCGTGTTGCTTACACATGGTCGGATGGCAAACGCAATACTACTAATAATGACCGCAACAATAATAGTAATATCGATTTCGTTGCTCTGTAACAACGCCCCGGTATATATAGGGGATGGTGCCTCAATCTATGAGCTCCTCGCGGTGCCTTGACAAAAGGAAGGCGAGCAAGGCCCCCTGTATCGTAGGGGTGGCGGCTTGTTCTAAGAGCTCCTCACAATGCCTTGGAAGAAGGAAAAGGCGAGCAATCCCCGCCCCCCTGTAGGGATGGTGCCTCAATCTATGAGCTCCTCGCAATGCTTGATGAAAGGAAGGCGAGCAACGCCCTTCTCCCTGTAGGGGTGCCGCCTTATTATATGAGCTCCTCTCGCGATGGGGCTCAACATATCACCCGAAAAACCCAAACATGACTTCGAAGAAGTTATCGCAACCCGATCAGCGTTTCTACGCGCCAGCCCCACAACAAACATACTATTACGGGGGACCATATCAAAATAGGACCTACGGTACACACAACCAATTTATTTCGCTGTTTTTACTAACACTATTTGGTCTTGTTTACTATGCCCCCCCGTAATACCTGCCCCGGACAGGCGCTCATTTCTTGTTGCCATCTGAGAGTGTAAGTCGTACCGCCGACTGGCTACGAGTACGGTGGTAGCGGAGAGTACCCCCATCTACGCTGCTGCTGTACGTAGTTGGTTTAGGCCACTCGCACGAAGTTGGCTGTGTAATGTTTACTCGAAAAAAAAAAAAAAAAGGAAAAGGAAAGGAAAGGAAAGGACTTACACTGCTTGGAAGTAAACTATTGTAGACCAAACTATTTTTTGTTGGCGTGCAGCGTATATGACAAACGAACCCGTACGCAAATGTAGCAACGTGCATGCATATATGATTGTATATATACATATATATATAAAAATATTTGCGCAATCAAAACGTCCGCACAAGCTAGTAATGGAGACTGAAACAAAAATGGGTACGCACAAGAGCCACTTCGCGCCAGTGGCTCTGAGCCTGAGCCGCTGAAAGCCGAGGCCAGAAAATTGAGCCCCCCCTGCTGTCTCCATTTACCATGAATGACGTTCAGGCGTGCGTAACAATGCCGCAGTGAAAATCGAGGGCCTAGATATGCCGGACCCGTCGGGCGGAACGGCGGCGGGTCCTTTGGTCTCGGGCCTGGCGATCACTGGCTAAATGAAGGGAGAGTGGGAGATTTTCACTTTCGGGAGTGTTGATATGACAGAGCTGTATGTAGTGCAGCTGTCAATGTGTAGCACACACCAAGGCCCTTTTTTGTGTGGTATTTAGGGCAGCCTCAAGGACCCTATCTCAAGCGAGGAAAGTATCGTTTTTTCTCTTATTTAGGATTGATGAGCGATGTTGTTAACCCCTTTCGAACCGCAGTCCCGTTTTGGGACAAAATGCTTGAAATTTGAGTGGTTTGTCCCCAAAACGGGACTGCGGTTCTAAAAGGGTCAATGGTTGTGCGTGATGGAGATGAGTAGGTGGGTCGGGGGGGGGCGTATAGGGACGGGGGGGAGAGAGAAAGGGGGGAGGGTACATGGAGCACCGGAGCTCTCGCCAAAGAAAGTGTGATGAGCGTGGGGTGATTGGTGGAGATTTTGGGGGGTGAAGAGGGGGCGGGAAATGAGCGGGGGGTGGGGGGTGGGGTGGGTTTGCTCATTTTGTGCATGGGCGTAGGTAGTGATATGACCATGAACCCTGGCATCCCTGCAATGCCGGGACGGAGCATGTGCGGGTTTCACCGACCAGGCAGACATTGCTTGCACCAAGCGCGAAGCGCCGTGAGGTGTCTGGCGAGTCGCATGAAGGGTGAGCTGCATCCTACTAAGAATCGCTTTTGAGGCGGACTTGCATATGGACGACAGCTTCAATGAGTTGATGTATTACGGGGGGGGGTGTACTGATTTGTTGTCTGCCTTAGTTATTTGACCATTGACCACGCATCTCTTTCGGGACGGAGCACCGTTCCTACTCCTAATAGAGACACCTCCAACAATAGGGTGCTCATTCGTCGTTCCCATACATTACAAATCCTGTTTTTGTTGGTACTATCCCCTTCCTGCTGTTTGGCCGCCTGTGGCCGCCATCTATCTCCTAGGATAGCGATCGCTTGCTCGCTGCTGTCTAGAGTATCAAACTCCCCCATGCCACATCCGTCTATTTCCCTCATCTCCTCTTCTAACACCTCCCGTTCCTCCTTGTATATTGCGCATGTCTCCTACTATGTGAGCTCTACTCTTGATTGCTTTGACGGGTGTACTGATGAGTATTTTGGGGGCGTAAGAGGCGTAGGGGCAGGGGGGGGGGGGGGGGGCGGCGGGGGGCGGGGGCATCGAGTACGAGTAGCCCGTGAGTTCTGCAGTCTCGCAGAGGGCAGACCAGACGTTCTTGTTTGGCAGGCGGGCGGGCGGGCGGGCGGGTGGGGGGGGGGGGGGGGGGGGGAAGAGCGGTTGCTACAAGTTAGGGAAGGAACGAGAGGCTGCTCCGGGTGGAGGATAGATAGGTCTAGAGGGGTGCAAAAAGTTAGAACTACTGTTAATACTTCTGCTCTAGGTATCATCGGAAATGGGGGCGTTAGTGGTGGGGAGAAGGCGAAACGACGCTGGGGGGGGGGGGGGGGGGGGGGGGGCGTGGGAGATAGCAAGCGTCCGGACGGGGAAGGGACGGTGGAGATGCTAAGCGAGCGTTTCGGAATGTTCGTCGGGAGGCGAAGGGGGGCTGCCGGAGGACGCACCGCTGACGGCATTCTGGAGCGGCAGAATATGGAGGGGAGGGTGTAGACGAGGGGGCAGGCGACCCATTCCCTGAGAAGCGGCATGTATAGCTTAGCGGTAGCCTCAGAGGAACAGGGGCAGCAGGACAGAGGGAGGGCGGAGGGCGCGGCGCGGGGGAGGGAGGGGCGAAGCCGGCCCGAGGCTAGGTGTATCTACGTTCGGGAGTGATAGGGGGGGGGGGCTGGAGGTGAACGGGGCAAGCGATGCAGTCATCCAGAGGGAGGGACGGTAGGCGTCGAGCGAAAACTCACTGGACGAATAAGGAGAACCCAGCCTTCGTATTTGAGGGATTGAGGGGGTCTTGATCAACCATTTTACTTCGTGCTTTTCACACACATCAGACGTAT
>JARUPZ010000002.1:8488245-8787126 GCA_031213475.1 Nereocystis luetkeana
CCCGGTCGATCGACCGAAACCTATGAGCAAAAACGCGGCGGGTGGTGGCTGGCGAAAGTTACCGCCGACTGACCGCGTCAGCCCCTGATCACCCACAAAGAGTACCTTAACTGCCCGCGCCCCCCTGCGGAATCCCTACGAAAATTATTACCCCAAACGAGCATCCGGGTACAGTGCAATACAACAAGACGAGAGCACCTCTACGCCCCTCCGCAGCGCGCTAAACCCAGTAAAAATTCGCTAGTTCCCCTCCCCCGCCCTTACGGTTCACGCCCCCCCCCCCGCCGTCGCCGCGCCCAATACGGTTTCACCCCCCCCGCCACCCAACCCCAACCCCAACCCCCCACCTTAATGGGCTACCCCCCCCCCCCCCCTCCAACCCAATCCCAACCCCCCCCTTACTACCATAGGTTTTCATGGGTTTCCCCCCCCCCAACCCTCCGTCTCGAAAGGGTTGCGTGGTCAATGGTCAAATGACTAGGGTAAGCAGCACATGAGTTCGGATCCCCCTTCCCCCAACCCAACCCCCCACCTTAATGTTCTTTCGCCTCTCCCTGAACTTGTTGAGGATGGCCTCTTTGTCGTCCCTCTCCAGCCCGAGCTCCTTCTTGATCGACTTCAGCTGCTCTTGCAGGAAGTACGTGCGCTTCTGGTTCGTCATCTTCTGGTCCACCTGCTGCTTGATGTCCTGCTGCAGGCGGAGGACCTCCCTCTCCTGCCAGGCCATGCCATCATCGGATCAGAACCAAAGCAAGGAGGGAGGGAGGGAGGGAAGGACGTACTCATGCCATCCCATGGCCGTAGGTTTATGACCATAGACCCTCGCATCCCCACAATTAATGCCGGGACGGAGCACGTCGGGTTTTCACCGACCAGACACACATTGCTCGCAAAAAAAAGACATGCACGAAACGGCCAACACGAGGGGAATCCCAGTGGCTAACCCGAATGCATTGAGGGTGCCAACATGTTCATACATATCAATGTCGAAAAGCCGGAGTATCTTAGACAGTACCCCCTAACCCTCGCAGGCTCCTCTTAGACCCCCCGCCCCCGCCTCCGCGGGCCTCCTCAGCCCCCTCTCCCCACCCCCCCCCCCCTCGGCCCCCGTCTTGGTAGATCCCTTCAATTATAGACCCCCCCCCCCCCCCCCCCCTTCTCTCCACCGCCTCCTTATGCGCTATGCACTACCTTAACACTACCCCACCTTGGAGATGATGTCGAGGGCCAAGCGCAGGCGCCCCTCCGCCGACTTTTCGGCCAGGACGGCCTGGAGCTTGTCCGGGCTGCCGGAGCTCAGGGTCGCCGCGAGGTCAGCGAGCTTGAAGGGGTTGTGCACGTTGATGTTGCGCTCGCTGAAGAAAGTTATGCGCTCCCTGAGGAGCGGGTTGAGGACCACCACCTCCTGCACGGTGCTCAGGATCTCCTGACAGTACGCGCGGATCACCTCCGAGTCCGCGTCGTATTCCCCGCTGTAGGGGTGTACGCACACGTACACACGCGAGATGGGCGAAGAGAGAAAGAGAGAGAGAGAGAGAGAGAGAGAATGGGGGGGGGGGGGGGGAGGGGGGAGACCGGCGGGGGGGGGGGGAATAAAAAGGGAGGGGAGGGAAACGGGCATATACATAAAGAAACAAATAGTGGTTGGGCACAACGCGTCGAGGTCCAAACCCACGCTGAAGCTTGGACCGCGCAAGACACATATGCACGGGAGGCGTGCTCGTATGACGGACCAAGAAAAAAGAGGTGGGGTGGGGGTAGAAAGAAGAATAGACAGGTTTGAGGGTTTGAGAAACATGGAGGTGGTGTGACTGACACCTTTTAATCAACTGCGGTCCGAAACCTCAACCCCACCTTTCTTGAAATTGTTGTACGCGCATGCTGTAAACCCACCGGCCGAATGAGCGGGTGGACATGACAAAACACCTACCCTGACTAGACCCAGACCGCAAAGAGCCGCCCAACTAATCCTGTGGAAGGTGACCGAAAGAAGAGGAAGAGGCTGCCCGTAGTCAACTCCGCGACGCAACCAATCCAGCCGCTGGCGACGGAAACAGCGTTGGTATGACGACAGGCGTCTTCACCGGCGTATCAGCGTTCTGCGTTAACCGTCCATCGCACTCGAGGCAGCACGGCCACCGCGCACACAACTTGGTCGGTAAGGCAACCGAAGCACCTTCCTTCCCTCCCTCTCGACCTCCCTCTTTACCTCCTCATCTTCCTGCCCTACCTCACTCTCTCCTTATCTTCCCTCCCTCCCTCCCCCCCCGCCCCCTCGGTCCCTTCCTCCTTCCTTCCCTCCCTCCCTCCCTCCCTCCCTCCCTCCCTCCCTGACCCACTCACGTGTCCCAGTGCTCAACCTCGACCTCTAGTGGGGGGCCCATGGAGATCACCTCCTTAATATTCAGGCGGCGGTGCCCGACGAGCAGCAGCTGCACCTCCCCCGACATGGCGGACGGTCGGATGTCGGCCACCTATCGACGACGAGGTCACGGGATCACAAGGGCATGCCGTCAAAACACGTCTAATGCCCCACGCGAGTGATGCGCAGAAGTGGAACGGTCTTGGCAGACCAAAAAACATACCCGTGCCACCACGGACGCTAAGTAGAGCACCATCTAGAGCACCATCTGGGTACTCATACTCGTAACCAAAACGATCCTTAAATTTCCGGACAGATAGAGGTGCGCACCACTCTAATCGGAAATGCAGGGCGTGCCGGTTGTGTAGTCATGCTCATACCCAAACGATCCCTACGTTTCCGGACGCAAATAGTGGTATACACGCGTTCCACCTATCTACCTACCGATGGCCGAAACTTAAGAGCACTTCCGATGGATGTGGTGGGTCGGGGCGCCGAACAAGAGGCGGCTGGATGCCTTCAGAATCATCGCCTGTACCTTTTTTTTTGTGTAATCCCCGCGGGGGCGCATGTTGTCGGCTTCATCACGACGGACACTTCACAACCCACAACAAATGGCGACGCCAACGCCGCCGACAAAACTTGGGAGAGGTCCGCTCGACCATGCAGCGGCCGAAACGGCACTGCGGCACATTGACTGCCGCCGCCGCCTGCCATGCCATGCCATGCCATGCCATGACACGCCTTCAGCCGTCAATACATACCCAAACACTCCGCTTTTTCACGGAGGCACATCATACAACTCTGATCGAAAAAAAATACAAGGACCATTTAGTGATCAACATGAACACCAATCGGCCCATACATACATCCGCGCCTGGAGGGGTTCTCAACAAACGCTTACCCGGCACACCGCTGCGAAACAATGATCCCACACTACTGGTGTACGTACGAGTCACAAGCGGTTTGTCCCCCAACAAGGTTTGTGCCGCTCTAAAAGGGTTTCAAGAGGAGGGAACCACCCAAAACCAGCGGTCTTCCGGAAACGCCTCCACAAAAGTGTACAACCCTATGCATACAACACCCCTCCCAAGCGAAATAAGCGAAGCACAGTAGCTGCACACCAACCGCGAATATATAGCGCAGCTACTGCATATATATATACCAGGTACCAGGTACATATCATAGTATATACATACCGTCTGGTAAAGCAAAACCGGCACCCTCACCTGAGCCAACGTGCCGACCTCATGAATCTCGTCGAGACTCGTGATAACCTCGGGGTAGGTGTGCCGCACGGTGCTGTCCGCCCCACCCTCGATCACGCCTTCGGCGTTCTCTACCGCGCCGTCTGTCTGGGCGCCGTTGCCTCCACCGCCGCCGCCGCTACCGCCCTCCGACCCACCTTGGTTCCACTCCGGCTCCTTCCGCAAAAACACTGCCACGTACGGAAAGCCTCCCTATTCGGCGACGGTTACATAATCGAACAGAAAACACACAGGATGGGACGGGATGGGCCAGGGTAGGACAGAGCAGGACAGAGCAGGACAGGACAGGAAGTGCAAAAAACAGAAGGAGGTGAAGCATGTTGGCCGAGGAAATCCGGGTGGACGGTGGGGACGGGGAGGGGGGGGGGTCCGTTTGGAAGCCGCCCAAGAGAGGGGTCCTACAACGATCTTACAGCAGTACCCCTGAATACTTTTTTTTTTCTCTTTACACAATTGGCCAGGACGTTTCTCGTATATGCATCGGTCTCTTTTGTCTGTGGCCCGAGACGGCCACGAAACGCATCGCTCAACCGCATCCACCGCAGACGGCGTTGTGGGCAGAATATTCCACGGTGTAGGTCGAGATCCTCCACACCACGAACCACGCCAAAGAGGAGGCAAAAAGTCATCTACACTAAACACTACCACTACCATCACCATCGACACAACCACCACCACAACCACCACCACATCCACCACATCCACCATGATCACCGTTACCCCCACACTAACACCACTACAACGCGCAGACGTAAAACAGCCATGGCGGGCAAATACCTGGCTCGACTTCGCGACCGCTGTGAGAACGTCGGGGTTGGTGATGGTGTACGTGTACGCCGTCGTGGGGAAAAGAGGCCGCCACTTGATGGGTAGCCCGATCAGCCGCGAGGGCCTGGGTGCCTGGTCGCCAGCGCCCACCAGCATCGGAGAGGATCCCGTGGCGCCCCCCGCGCCAGCTGCTGAAGGGGACTGGTCCTCCGCTGCCGCACCACCTGCGCCATCTGCAGTTGTGATGAAGGAGCGAAGGAGAGGGGGGGGGGGGGGGGGCGAGTGGGGAGGGGGAGGGGTGGGGATGAGAGGCAAGGAGGGGGGGAGGGGGGGGGGGTTACTACAGTAGGACTACTCCTTAATTATGCACGCCGCCGAGTCTATATATATACACAAGTAGCATCAAGGTACCGTATTTCGTATTTTACCCTGACGTTGGCACACTTCGAGTCGCGTGGCACATACCGCGGGGAGGCACTGCACCGCTGTTCTTTTCGGGAGATGCGCTAATGAAATCGCGTGATTTGCAACGGGGCCAGGGGTGGGGGTGCCGCCTTCAATCAACGAAAGCGGGAACACCTGTATTGCACTGCCCACCAAACACACAAAAAAAAAACTCCCGACAACAAAGACAATGGAACCACGTCTGCCGCCGTTCTTTTCTTTTTTCTGAGGACATTTCGTTTTCAGCTTTAGACCTATGCCAATGGGAAAGCGAAGTATCCATAAAAAATTTGAATTTCAAAGATACCGCCCATAATTTTTTAGAACATGCTTTCTATGGGCACGTTTAAAAAAAAAAAAGTTCCAAACTTCTGGAAAAGCCCGAAAAAAGTAAATTTGCCTTGAGAAAAACTAAGGCCGATCTTTGGTTCGAAGCGGTGAGATTACGACTCCTTAACAGACATCGATCGACAAAACTAACGACTGCGTCATGAATTCTGAACAGGGTGCGCTCGTTAGGGGCTCCGACCCACCCTAGGGTAACCGTCTTCACACCAAGGCCGGTGTCATGTGTGTCATGTGGCGGGAGCTGACCAGGCGTATGATAACAAAAAAATTGGCCGCTGGTGTGCACAAAGCAAATGACAAAACTTCTCCATCCGTCTCGAATGGCAAAAAATAGTTTTTTTTTCAGGTTTGGGAGGATACCGTAGGACGCCGCCGACAAGCTCTCGCCCCCTAGACCATGGATCCACCTGATATATTCGGGGGCGTAATCTATATTCGTTGGCCTTGCCGGACACCAAGCGGGTTGGCCGTGGGCTGAGTCTATGTTGAGATCGAGCGTCAATCGTCGCACGAGCTGGTTTCTATCAGCGTGTTGACAACTTGCAGCCAGAAAAAACAAATTGCACCGCCTACAGCCAACGGGGGGAAAAAAAACCACCACCAACAACAACAACAACATTTTTTCTCTTTTTTTCCCACAGCGGCGGTACGAGGAATTTTCGGCTGTTCTTTGAAAGCAATATGTTTGAAAAAAACTTTTGGACTCCCGAGTTTCCATTGGCATAGGTCGTAGCTCCGAAGGTTCCCATCGAGCCAAAAAATGGTCGCAGAGCAGATATGAGCTTCTTGGTGCACTCCCGTGAGTGTTCCAAAGCGACAGCGCCTTCCGTGTCCTCCTTCGGGGCGGACCTCGTCGCTGAAGTTTGAAAATGTGGTTCCAGGCGCTTGACTTCTCGGTTTCTTGTACTCGTACTGGTGTACCAGGTAGTCATTTCTTTTTTTGTTCTGCTGTAGAACGACCAGGAGGAACGCAGGAGGAGCTACTGCTGTATACACTCACTCGTAGTACATACTGTACAGATGTAGAAAATATGCTCCGCTGTTCTTCCGCTGCTCTTTCCAAGAGTACAGCCAGTCTACAATATGGAGGCCAGCCCACTGCTGTCAACCCTTTTAGAACCGCTGTCCCGTTTTGGGGACACACTACTTGATATTTGACTGGTTTGTCCCCAAAACGGGACTGCGGTTCTAAAGGGGATAATGCGTGTTGTCTGTGTCGGCATCGGGAGAGAAAACGGCGTTGTTTGGCATGCTTCTACTGGCGCTAAGCGGGAACACGCGAGTCGAACTGTGTACACATATTGTGAGTGCGTACTCGTACAGCTTCTGCGTTCCTCCTTCTCGTCCTACCGCAGAAAAAAAAACAATTGGCTGAGCACATATCGTAGTACCGAAAATTCAAGCGCCCGGAACCACACTTTCAAACTTCAGCGACGAGGTTCGCCCCTAAACCCTTTTAGGACCGCAGTCCCGCTTCAGGGACAATTGGCCTGGAATTTGAGTGGTTTGTCCCCAAAACGGGACTGCGGTTCTAAAGGGAGGACACGGAAAGTGCTGTCGCTTTGGCACACTCACGGGAGTGCACCAAGGAGCTCGCATCTGCCCTGCCAATTCTGGCTCGAAGAGAACCTTCGGAGCTAGAGCAGAAAAACAAAAAGTTATCAGGAAAAAAAACGGCGGCAGACGTGGTTCCAGTGTCTTGTCGGGAGTTTTCGCGACACAGCTGTCACACAGCAGCAGTACGACGTACCAGGTATCAGTTTTTTGTTTTGAGGGCCGTGCAACACAGGTTAAAAAAAGGATCGGTACCCTTGTACATATATAACTGGTACACACCAGCAGAGGGACGTGTTTTGACATAAAACAACTGCCGGACAGCCAGTAATAGCAGCAGAAGGAGCAGCAGCCGCACGTTGGGGACGGTGGAGTGCGATCGGCACTTGCCACTCGCGAGTGTAACATGTTCTGGCTCACGTTTCCCAAAGAACCTCTTGTACATCAAACCCTACCTGGTATATACGACGTACGCCGAGTTTTGTGCTGTTGTTGTCTCCACCACATACCTCATACGAGGTGTCTCGTATTATGCCAGCTTTGTCGCTCTGGACGCATCGCACCAATCAACAGGTCAGCATCTACGGCGGGGTCGTGCCAATCAACCCGAGAAACATCATGATGGTGGCTCCACTGCATGCACTGCTGTACAAGGTACCCAGCAGTAATCAGCATATATACATCCCATTACTTCCTTCTGTTGCTGCTTTTCTCGCTGTTACCTCGCACTTCAGAAGAAAACCTATTCCTCTTGCTGCGGGAACTCACTCGTTGAGCCACCGGGACTGCCCATGCCGCCAACTCCCTTACTGCTCCCACTCCCCGCGCCGGCGCCCTTGGCACTCCCCTGGTCACCGGCCTGGTCGCTGCCCTTGCCCGCACCACGCCAGTCCCAAAAGCTGCGATGGTGAATCCCTGCTGCTACTCGTGGAGTGGGTCCTGAGGGCCCGCGAAATTGACAGCAGTGCTGTGCGTGCTGCCTGCTTCTGAGGCCACCTCCCGACACTGCTGCTCCCACCACCGCGGGAGAGCGAAATAGGCGTGAACCTTGATTCAGCACGGATGAGAGCACCATGCCCGACGAACTGGGCTTTAAAACTTTTCTTTGAGTGGGTTATCCAGGCTGCTGTGCTGCTGTGCCGCTCTTTGGGAGTTCCTATCGAAAAGGGCGCGCGCTATGTGCAGGCGCATCCTGCAAAAATATTTGTGCAGGCGCCGAACGCCTCGAGAACCAATCCACTATAAACCCATTTTTAAATACGAAACACCGCACACAAAGAAGCCCTCAAAACAGCAGTTAGACCACAACAGTTCACAGCAGCAGTAGACCAGCACCAGGTCTCGACGTAAGGCACAAGGCACGCACAGCAGGAGATCCGCCGCAGATACTGGTTAGCGGGTACGGCGGTGCTGAGGTGCCTGGCGCTGATGATACAAACTCTGTTCCATATTTATTTATCTTGTGCGATTGTGATAGGTTGCGAAGAGTACTCGTAGTGCTGCTGTACAGCAGCAGTAGTACTGCTGCTGTCGTAGTGCTGCACGCAAAACAAGTGGGCCATCCGTTGTGCGAGGCCATCCCGGGGCCATGATGCATTTCGGGCAGGCCGCCAAGCGACATACAAGGGCACAGCAAAAGAGCAAACATGTATATATACAGGTACAAGACGCCTAATAAGAAACAGGCTAATAAGAAAGCCAGGCTGAGATTTTGAGGAAAATGAGAAATTATGGAGTCGTCATCTTGAAATTATAGGGGGGCAAGCACCCTATCTCGAATAAGAAATCCAGCCTGGACCATAATTCCTGTTTCTTATTATTAATTAATAGGTGCCCTGTGCTACTTGTACCGAGGGTGGACCAAAACAAAAGGTGAAAAACTTTTTTACTACTACAAGTTTGTCCTCAATGACATTGCTTTTTTTCGGGGGTTATTATGGTTTATGTGTACGAATCTACCAAGCAAAAAATAAGGCATCGACGATTGCCATGTTATCAAGCGACTAATGATAGGAAGAGCGTGCAGCAGTACGAGCGTACAGCAGTACGAGCGTACAGCAGACGCTCGTACGAGTATAATGTAATAATGCTGCACGCGGTCGCACAGCTCCTAGTATTGCAGTTCCGACACACCCCTTACCCCAACAGCCCGGACAGTTGGTCGATGCTGCTGCAATAATCAACGTTTTTCGACATTATTTCTTCACTCAGAAGTCCCCCCGGGGCTATTAACAGGGAATAGTCTAAAAGCAAATGAAAATTAACATCCCAATATTTCATTTTGTGTTTCGTCCAGTTATCGATGACAACACTTTGTTTTCCATTCTGTCGTGTGTTGTTTCCTCTTCTTGTCGCGTGCCTTCGGGCATGGACTACAGTACTACCTCGTAAATATCAACTAAACACGAAACCGCCAAAGCAAGTACCAGGTACCGCACACCAAACGCGGTCACGATAAACCTTACGACAAAATCGTAGGAATGCACTCATGATCATGTACTCGCCAGCATGAGAGGTCGTCGCATCCCTAGTCGTGCCCTTAGTAGTAAGGTGGGACAGAGTACAACGGGTCTCCGGCCACACAAATAAATAAAATGGAGTACTGATACCGAAGGATCTCGCCGGCCGCAACAAAAACCGTAGTACTACAGTAATACTAGCAGGGGGGGTAGGAGACTACTAGTTGTACGATTGACTGGCCTTCCTGGTCCCGGCAGCTGAATACCGCGCCTCCACGCTCGACTTATGCCTTTTGCTGCCAAGTCTCTTCCCCGCGGGCAAACGTACAGTGTCCGGGTTGCCCACGACAACTCCCGTCCCCGACCCGATCCTTGCTGCCTGCTCTACTTGGGCCTCAAATGTCGCGAACATGTGACGCAGTGTTTCAGGGTCCACAGTGTCTACCCCCTTCGCCACGATTGCTGTGCTTTTCTTCAGGAGATCTACGTACAACTTGCGACGGTCTTGTACCGTAGGCCCGTGCTCCTTCATTCGCACCAGGGTAGAATTAATGGTCTCGCCACTACGCTCCTGTGCATCATACAGGTTTTCCCCGCCACTACGCTGGGATGCAGCGTTCTGGACTGCCTTAGTGTTGACTACGATCGTGCAAGGCTTCCAACACCTTGGCCTGGACGGCTGGTGCAAGTCCCGCATCTGCAAGAGGGGTGCAATACGAGAATGGTGGTGTTAAGCCGATGGTTGCTTACCACTTATTCGACAGATTTGGTAGTTTGCTGCTAGTGGCCGACGCTCGATTCGCTGTCGCAGACGCTCGATTTCGTCGGCGTGGGATCACGGTGCCAGGTAGCATGGAATCAGGGGGCCAAACGGGAGAGGGGTGCAAACATGCGTGTTTCTGTGAAAGTGTGTGTGTTTTCGGACCAATGACACACCCCGAAACATCAGTAGTTGACCAATGGCAGGGAATTGTCGAATAACTCGTGATTTCTACTCGTTAGCTGACGGGATATAGAGCCTCACAACATGAATGATATCTACGAGAAAATACGTAGCTCTTTCTAGTCTACCGGCGTCAGCCGCACCATGAAACTAAGGGCCCATCCAAACGAAGAAAAACGAAAGCTAAAAACAAAAGCTGAAGAGACAAACGAAATTTGCTCGTTTTGGGACACAAGAGAATGGAGTACAAACGCAGGACACGCGTGAAAAACAAAAGCTAAAATAAAAAACGCAATAGAGACGACGGTCGTGGTGGAGCACCAGCACGGATTCACAATCCAGCTGCGGTAGAGGCGGCGCACAGCCCTGAAAAAAATAGGGGAGTGTGCCCACACGGCTAGTCCACGATATATTACTATTTGCTGCTGCAAGGGCGCCGGCATCCTGAAGCGCGAGATCTGCGCTCGATAAAGTACGGGTGCTGTTCAAACAGCAGCATCACTTGCTAGAACATACGATTTTATTCAGAACAGCAATGACGGCACCAGGGGTATGTTACTTGTGTATTGTCTGCTCTCTGTCTTCTGGCTGTCTAGTCTAGTCTACGGGGCGTTCGTAGCTGTGGGTGTCGCTACGGCCTCGCTCCTCGCTGTTTGTTACGAGGTTATACCTGTTGAGCTACACAGTCACTGACTGAGTACCTCAACATGTATAACCTGTGACTGAGTAGTTCGTTTTAGCTTTTGCTTTCTAGATAAAATTTTAATTCCAAAATTATTAATTTAATGGAGAAGCTACAATAAAATCCGCCGGTCTCTTGGGCCCTCATTTTTTTTAATTTGGCGAACCAGAACGAGTGCATCTTCATATCTCATCGTCGCTTTTTTTTGTGTTTAGCTTTTTGTTTCTACATAGCTTTGATTTTTAGCCTCAAAATGCTCCGTTGGGACGAGCCCTAACAGCGTCGGCAAGGGCAAAGAAAAGCCAAATGCCAAGCCACTATCGTAAGCTTTGCTACAGCTTGACAAAACTCTCTACACGCCACCTGCCTGTGAGTTTCGCCGCCTCAGCCTTCATTGGCGATGACAGAGGCGCCCTCATCTGGTCCTGAACGTCCATCGCCGCTTTGTCTACCTCATGCCCGTGCTCCAGCACCATCGTCGTCAGTCGGGGGTGCTTGTTCACCAGGCATTTAAGAGGCCATCGTCCGGTTATCTGCAGGGGAAATCGGTGGCCATATTGATTTAATGGTGTCTACTAATAATATATAGAATGCCGCGTCATCATCGTTTCGCCGGCAATTAATGCGCCTGCATCAATCCAACGTAACCCTCATGCAACCAAGGTGACGAGCAAAATGTAGTTCTCGCATGATTCATCAGCGTGTGCAAGCACAACTGATTGAGTTCCAACGCGATAAACCGGGTTTGTGTTTAGCAGCACCAGGTACATTCGTAGACTACCAAGCAACAATTGAAAGTATCCCGGTCTTCAGCTAAGAACGAGACACGTGTACAATATGAACGTACTACTGTACATACGAAGCTGCACCCTACCTTAAAGCCGCAGCCAGTCCTCTGGCTCGAGGCTTGCCGTGGCACCCTGTGACAACCTGGTGCAGACGCAAGGCAGGGCATGTAAGCCGATAGATTATTCACCGCTGTTAGACGCCATGCCCATGATGCTCCCTACGGTAAACACGAGTGCCTAGGGCAAACACGACTGCCTAGGGCAAACACGACTGCCACTATTATACTACGAGCAAAAGCGAGTTTGTGATTAGCACCGCGCCAAATATGAAGGAGCCCTTTTGTCTCCCTTCGAGTACGAACGGTATCCGTACGAAGAACCTGGTACTGGTATGATACAAGAAAACAGTCTATGGACCCTGGACATAAAAAAAAGAGGTCAAAACAGCACGGCCCCGGTCGGGGCTAGCATGCTAGAAGCTGGAAGCCGATAAGTGTAGACAGCAGTACCAACACAAAATACGTAGCAACGCAAACAAGTTGACGACAGTTAATAAAGATCCTGCTGAGCAAGTTTCTAGCGACAGCATATTCTACTGTATCTTTATTAGAAACCGCAGGTTCATATCCTACCCTTCTATCCAGTCCTTCTACTCATTCCTCATCGAAGACTCACCAGGGGCACTCCTCCTGCGTTCGGCCTGCAGGTCGGTCTGCCGGTTCCGCATGCCATGCACGCATTTCCATGCGACCATGACAAGGCGGCTTCCACTTCCTTTCTCCCTTCTTGAAGACTCACGTGCAAGCTTCACACCATGTTTCGCGCAAGTCTGCTTCACCACCGATTCCAGGTCCTCCAAGTTTGTTCCCTCCATACGAATGCTCCATACGAATGTTGTTCAGCGCAACACGCAACGCTTCCGCGGAGTACGAGAACTGCGGACGCCGAACGCAAAGAGCGGTGATTATACAGCGTTATGAATGGTGTCAACGTTGGCAGGTGCGTGTTATCCACCACCACTACGAGTACTGCTGAAACAGAGGATGAAGCTGGTTTACCGTTGGCTACCTTGGACATTTTCACCGTTAAGTATACGTATCATACTATCCATCATATGTACCATATTCAACAGACAATCGTGTTGGCGGAGAAGGGCCGTAGAAAAGGAGGACAACACAATTGCACCTGCTGGGAATGTACTACTTTTTGTGTTGTATATCGTACACGGTCGAAAACAACGGTGTTTCTCTGTACCCATGCTGCTGCTACTATGATACAGTATGCTGCTGCAATACTGCTGCTGTGCAATTTGTTAGGCTGGGGGAGGGGGGAACTGCTGCTGTTCAGCAAAAGCCCGTATTTACTACGTATGTCACCAGGATCAGCGTGCTTTTCTGCGCGCGGTTACAGCAAGAGTATACAATACTTCGTATGAGTGCTGCTCCCTGCTTGTGCCACCACCGCAGCCCGCCCCTCTATTTCCAAGTAATGCGTGATCTCGCCGCATCCGGCCCCCTGACCTTGCCCCCCCGCACCACGACGAGCGCGGGCCGGCGCGGCGCGAGACGGCCGGTTTCCCCTTGTCTGCACCCTTCCCCCCTACCCACGGCGAAATCCGCGGCCGAAATGCCCCAGGGTGGCGCGCCCGTTTGCGACATACAACACCAACAACAACACCAACAACCTGCAACATCGGCCTACAACCTACCAGGTACAACGTGGTACAACGTGGACCTATGGCCTACGGCTTACATTGTGTCTCACTATTACAGCTACTGTAGTACCCGTACACAAGGGCACTGCTGTCAATATCGTATCATACGAAGAACAGTTTTACACAGCTCGCGGCAGATCATCGACTCCCGTTGGATGGTCTAGATTTTTCAAGCCAGATGCATTTCCGATCTTATGCCATCTAGCTCACGTTGCCCGATCGGAGCGGTATAATCTGCATGATCTCCCAGAGGTCTGGGTTGGATCTGTACTACAGCATGCAGATCCTGCACAACCTCTCGCAACCGCAGGTATGGAACTACTAGTTGTACTAATGGGTGATCTAGATCATTATATTATGTTATTAATAGTAGATTATCTAGATCATCTACAGCAGTACCAGTAGATCATTATCAGATTATCCACAGCAGTAGTAGATCATGATCTGTCCGAGGTGTGCAAGTATTATACAGTCAGTACAGGACAGCTAATAAGAAACAGGCTAATACGAAAGCCAGGCTGATATTTAAAGGAAAATATTAAATTCATGAGGCGTTATCTTGAAATTAGTCTAGAAAGCACCCTCTCTCAAATAAGAAATCCAGCCTGGACCATAGTTTCTGTTTCTTATTAGGTGTCCGGTACTCTGTACCAACAACACTGTTCGCGTCACAAAACAAACTCCGACCAACTCACCGTATTTGTGTCGCTCTCGGCATCCACGTTCTGCGCCGGGTCACCGTCACTCCTCGGAGTCGCCGGCGCATCGCCGCCGTCTGTAGCGCCGCTGCCTGCAGTCGCTGCACTGCTGTCGACACCGATGCCACGCGCTCTCCGAGTCGGCGACGCAGGGTCTGCTCTTGCGCAAAAAAACGAAAAGGCACCCTCCTCGCTGGTGTCATCCACTTCGATTACCGGTACGCCCCCGTCACACGTCGGGCCACTCGCCCTCGCAGGAGTCGACGCCGCGCCGTCGTCGTCATCGCCTGCAGCTCCTGCAGCTCTCGCGCAGAAAAAGGAAAACGCACCGTCCTCGCTGGTAGCGTCCACTTCGATCATACCTCCTCCGTCACTACCTGCGCTACCCGCGTCTTCCGCATCGTCGCCTGCGGAAGAGTTCCCTACTATATCGAACAGAGAGGTCATCGCAGTCACTGCGCGTGCCCTGTGCCTTACGTCGAGACCTGGTGCTGGTCTACTGCTGCTGTGAATTGTTGTGAACTGCTGTTTTGAGGCCGGTGTTTCGTATTTGAAAATGGGTTTGTAGTGGATCGGTTCTCGAGGCGTTCGGCGCCTGCACAAATATTTTTGCAGGATGCGCCTGCACATAGCACGCGCCATCGAAAAGGGGAGTTCCGTTGATAAGCAGGCGAACCAGCTCAACCAGCTCGCTCGTAGAGGAGTCGGGTTTGGCTGGCTTGGAGTTTGGAGTCGTGATTTTTGAACTCGTACACGGTCACATATTTTCGAAGGATCTGTTTTGCCTCTTATTTTCCACTGTGTGAGCTACTGCTTCTGCTGGGCTGGTGGTGTGTTTACATACTGTAGCAGCGGCAGAGGCATGCCTCTGTTGTGTGTGTTTGGTGGTTGGCTGTTGGGCTGGCGATTCTCCTTCAAATCGTGGGGCGGTATTCCACGGGCAATTAATTACGAATCAAACGGACAGACCACAGGCACAGGCAGGTAATCTGGTTCCCCACAGCTTCTCAACTTCGCTTGACTACATTTGGGTAACTTGAAGCGTGCGTTGGACGGCGGGTTCGGCGGCACCAACCGCCCCTCCTCCCCCGCTGCATTTTGTGTGTACATGATATGCCAGAGGCTGCGGGAATATATGGTGAAATATGATGATAAAGTTATGAATGATAGCGAGAATAAAGTCACAATGCACTTGCAGTGCTCCAACCACCAATATTGACGAAATATGATGTCATTGCTGCCCCATCAAGGGTGTATGTGTGCGATGTACAGCACTAACTGAAGCAGGAAACAGCAGTAGCAGCCATAAGCCGTCGGCGGGGCTGGTTCATAGCTGTTCTCGAGGAGGAGAGATCGAGAGTTACACAAAATATAGATCAGAACTAGAACGCCTGCCGGCGCTGCGATGAAACCTTTTTAGCTTTTGGTTCTTGGTTCGCATGTTTAGTCATCCCCATTGCTGCACAGCAGGGCACTTCTGCTGTACTGCTGCGTTGGGATTGGGATGCACCTACTACGCCGTAGGAGACCTTCAGCAACACTTTGCGTCATCGTATTCGCTGCTGTTGTTCTTTTGCAGGCAAGTACCGGAGTTGTCGCGCTTGTGGCCCGTGTTGCAGCTGGTCCGCCTGTTGCTGTTGCTGCTACTTCTGCTGCTGCCGCACCTGTCTTCAAGATCAATCGATCGGGAACGCAACTGGCATCGACCAAAAGTACCAGTACCACAACAGGTACGATCGCACGCAAGGGGCTGATAATGGCCGCACGGTCCTCTAGCAGTGCGGAAGTGATCGTGGTGGGCTCCTGCAACACGGATCTCGTGACCTATACTCCTCGACTTCCAGGCCGAGGTGAGTTTATGCACACGGCGGTGGCTGCCTCCATTTTGGTCCTTTCCTCCACCTATGTCACAAAAGATAGGCATGAGCCACGGCCACCTGGTGGTAGTACAGCAGCATGATACATTGGTCACTCATCGTACGCGACACTAGGCTAACGGTACGTCGTAAACGGTACGTCGTATCAGGTACATATTGTACGACACCTACACTCTGGTTCCACGTTACGAGCATACTTCACAGCTCGTCTTGTGATCAAAAACGCCACACTGCTGAAGCTGTGAACTGCTGTGACTTTGGTGCCGCAAGAGTTTCAAAGGTCACCTGAGTATATGTTAATACCAGTACCAGCGATTGAGACTCAGTCATAGACTCGCGGGTCCGAGTCATTTCGAAGTACTGAGTCCCCAGGGTACCAGAAGCTGAAATGGCTGAGTCACTCCCGAGTCCCCAGGGCACCAGAAGCTGAAATGACGGAGTCCTCGCGAGTCCCCAGGGTGAATGCGCTGAATTGGCTGAGTACGCGCGTATCCCAAAGGGTGCCAGGGGCTGAAATGACGGAGTCCTCGCGAGTCCCCAGGGTGAATGCGCTGAAATGACTGAGTACGCGCGAATCCCAAAGGGTGCCAGGGGCTGAAATGACTGACTGGTACTCGCTGGTACTGGTGCTCTGACGACATTTAAAGAGTTATTTTTTTCCTTCTTCTACTCCTGTGATTTGTGAATAGCACAAACACTCCAGACGCCTACGTACTTCGCGTACAGTACGTACACGCAGCGCCACAGTTATAATAGCATGTGGACCGTTGGGTTTTCTATATCAATACATGGCGGTCCTTAATTTTCCGTTGAGAGCGGTACGTACCATGTAAAACAACTGGAGGCCCTCGTGGCGACAATGATGGCTCCTCCATCCAGCAACCCTCTAACCCTACCTCGATTGATTTATTGCGACAGGAGAAACTATTACGGGCAGCCGGTTCGAAACACATCATGGCGGCAAAGGAGCAAACCAGGTATGCGCGATATGTACGGAGCTCTTGACCCTTGAGGGCTGGAGACCCGTCTAAGCGACAAACTACTTGGAATTTGAGTGGTTTGTCCCCAAACGCGGGACTGCGGTTCTTTAAGCACCGTCAAGGCCCATCAAAAGGCGTCTTCGTATGTTTGCACTTCTACCAAACAGCTGCATAGCATCAGCCAAGATACTTCGTACCAGGTATAGTGTTATTTCAGTTTCTCTGTGTACATAAATCATAAGAACAGCAGTTGCGGACTATCGACTCGTCTCCGAGCGAGGGCTGATACAGTATGATGTCGATCGCGAGCGTAGTGTCGGTGGCGTTCCGCGGGTTGCAGTGGTGGTGGATGATATCGATGTCCATGTTCATGTCGGGATTGAGGTTGAGGTTCAAGTTGATGCTGATATCGTGGTTGATATTGATGTTAATGTCGATATTGGGTTGATGTTGAGGTCGTGGTGGATGTTGGTGCTTCCCGAGTGCCTTTGTGTCCAGCGGAATCCACCTCCTGGAGAGAACGCGGCCGTCTACTACTATAAATCAGGTACCTGCTACCCATGCTCACCGATGCCTTCGTACTTGTAGGGGTACTTTAGTTGTGGCGACCGCGACCGCCGACGCAGACAAGAGACGCCCCTGTGGTGTCGTGTCATTGGCGTCAGCCATCGCGATCGCACGCGATGCGTGAGAGTCTGTTCTCGGTACACGCATAGCGCTCTCTGTCATGTCTTCATTTCGTTTTACGCTCTCCCTGTGCGCAGACTTCTGTACCAGCGGACGCCATCGCCCACACCGCCCCCTCGTCCCCTCTCTCCTCCTCCTCCCTTCCCCCCCTCCCTGGTTATATGCGTATAATTCACCCCAACCGCATCAATAACGAAACCTGTGTCAAGAGAGAGAGAGATAGAGAGAGAAGAGCCTTAAAAGACGCTTACCGTACTTCCTTACACGAACTACCGCCACAGAGCAACTCGAAAGCCCCCCTCCCCCTCCTACACCTCGTTCGTGCCCACCCCCCCCCAACCTCCTCCCCCCCCCCCTCTCTCGCCCACCCCCCCCTCCCAAGGCCGTCATGGCCAGCCGCTTAGGGGTTAGAGTCGCGATGGTGGCCTGCCTCGGCGACGACTCTTTCGGAGATAGCTACCTCGAAAACCTCGCTGGCAACGCTGTCGACTGTGACAGCGTCCGCCGCGTCCCTCAAGCCGCCACCGGTGTCGCCCAGATCTGCGTCGAGGAAGGAGGCGGGGCGAATTTCATCGTCATTGTGCCGGGCGCCAACAATTTGCTCTCCCCCGAGGATGTTGCGGCGGCCGCCGACAGGCTTAAGGGGGCCAATATTGTCATGGTGAGGCGCCGGTCGGGGGGGAGAGAGGAGGGTAGAGGGGGAGGAGGGAGGGGTAGGTGGGAGGTAGGAGGGAAGAGGGGGGGGGGGAGGGGGGGGGCTAGAAGGGGGAGGGGGGGCAGGAGGGGGTGGGCTGCCGTGCGATGAGTGCTGAAAGTGGCTAATATGGGCGATCACAAGGGGGTAGACGGCAAGGCCAACTGTCGAGAGACCGTGGTGATCGGAACGGTAGCGAGTGGGTGGTACTACTGCTGCTGCTGTGTGCGAATGCCCAACACGATGATAGAAACGATGAGTACACACTCAGATGGCTGACCGATGACGGTCTTCAGAGGCTAACACAGAGTCGTCGTGAGACACTGATGATGGTGTAGACGATAGTAGATCAGTTGAATTGGGCGCTCTTGGGGCAATTAAAGCTTATGGTACGATGAACTGCTGTACAGAGTCCAGATACGGGTGTGAGAGATGAGCAGGTGGGTGTGCAAACACTCCTGTTCTTCTCGTTCTTAGTATCAGCGCACGGTAATGTCTTTTCATACGGTAATCATACATTCATACGCACGATACCCCAGTCAACCCGTACGGTAACATTCGTTACCTCAGTCAATCATTCGTTACCCCAGTCAATCCGTTACTCGGCGGAACGTCGTTCCACGCGCATATCCTCTTCGAGTACTTGACCAACTAAACGACTCGACAACGTAGACACCATGCACGACAATGTGGTCAGTATCCTGCCTACCCGTACTGGCTTCCTAATGAACCTCTACCGGTGCCTTGTAGATATCTCGAGGATTTCGCTCTTAAACATACCCTCAAAGACTTCGTAATGAGCATCTACTGGCGACCGGTGGATCGCCTGAAGAAGTCAATCTTCAACACACGACCGCCTTCATTCGGCGCTGTCATCCATAATCAACAAGGACGTACCCACAGCACAGGGTGTGTGTCGAAGCCCGCCTCACAAGCGGTTCTTCGTAGGATGCAGCTCAGCCTTCTCGCGGCTCGCCGAACACCTCACGGCTGATTCGCGCTTGGCGTCAGCAAGGTCTGTTTGCCTGGTCGGTTAGAACGCGACGTGCTCCGTCTCGGCATCGTAGGGATGCGGAGAACTATGATCATACTACTCCTACGGCCGTGTATGACATTGAGTACCCCCCCCCCCCCCGTCCGTCCCAAGCCCCGTCCCTTGCGAGTATCTAACGAGAGTTCGGGTGACAATAATCGGCGGTCGGCGGTCGTTCGAACGCTTCGGGCAGGATCGCCGTGCTCAGTGCAACCATTCAGATGATTCAAAACGCCAAATATATGAGCTAATCAGGACCGATCCACGCGCGCCGCAGTGCCAGTCCGAGGTGCAGCCCGCGGCGACGCTGGAGGCGCTGAAGCGGGGTCGGGCGGCAGGAATGACGACGATATTCAACCCAGCACCGGCGCAAGCCGATCTTTCTGACAGGTGCGATGCCTATGTCCGTTCCTGTACAGCTGTGACGTGGGCGGCGACGGGGGGGGGGGGCGATAGGGGTGTACTCATGCCATGCACGGCCGTAGTCGTATGGCCATGGCCATGTACTTCGTATAGACCCCCGCATCACCACAATGCCGGAACCGAGCGCGCGGGGGGGGGAAGGCCAGAATAAGGCAGGCAGGCAGGCGGGATGATGGTGAATGATATTTATGAAGGGGCTCGCGACAAGGGATTGGCGTGCGGAGGATTTTTTTTTCTTAAGACATCCTTTAGCTCTTTTGACACGTTCGACACACGAACAAAACACGGTTTTTGCGTTTCGACAGAGTGCCAAAAATGCGCTGCTGCGCCACCCGAAGCTTCGAGTGCGAGCTCTTGTTTTCTTTGTGCGATTTAGGGGAAGGGATTTTGGGGGGGGGTGGGATATGTACGGCATTTTTAGTTTGTTTTTTCTGCCGCGTTTTTCTCGACTTGAGACATGTGCGGTATGATGTATGATGCGATATGTATGCCGCACTTACACATACTTCAGTGTCAGCGCTTCAGTTCTTAAAGGAGCTTGTGGCGTTCGCTGACGGGATTGTGTCAGCTCCCGTTCGAGTGGAAGGCAAGCGCGAAAGGGTGGGAAATCTCATGCTTGCTCACACAATGGCCGCCGGCCGGTTCCTCCAGATTTCTCGCGCTTTTTCTCCCTCTTTCTCTTTATTGTTATCTCCATGCCCCCCCCCCCCCCCCCGGTGCTCCGTCTCGAAAGGGATGCGTGGTCAATGGTCAAATGACTAAGGCAAGCAACAAATGAGTACGCCCCCCCCCCATCACATTAATAGTATATACATAGGTTAGGTTGACATCGGTTGGCAACAGCACTGTAAAACATGCCGCTCACTACGTGAGCTAGACAACCAGGGTACCGTTTTTGTTTTTTTTGGCGGTCGCCCACGGCTTGTCGAATTAGATCATTTGTGCGCGGTATATAATATTTACTCCGCACAGGGGAATTGGTCGTATAACGTAGAGTTCATGGTATGGCACCCAAGAGGCAGTTACATAGTACTCCCATTGCCGTCTTTGGAAATGCCTACACCGGAAATTAAATTAACTCATTGAAGCTGTCATCCATATGCAAGTCCGCCTCACAAGTGGTTCTTAGTGGGATGCAGCTCACCCTTCATGCGAATCGCTGGACACCTCACGGCGCTTCGCGCTTGGTGCGAGCAATGCCTGCCTGGTCGGTGAAAACCCGACATGCTCCGTCCGAGCATTGTAGGGATGCGAGGGTCTATGGTCATACGACTACGGCCATGCATGAGATCGAGTACATCTCTCCTATCGAGTACACCCCCCGACCCCCCCTTCGCGAAAACGCTGAACCTGCGATTTCGTGCAGGGGACTGGACCTGCCAAAAAGAAGAGTTATACAAGTAGCCGGGGGGAGGAGGAAGTAGATTCACAGATGTTCCCGTGTGACAAAGCAGTAGTGAGTAGAGCTCACGTAGTGGGAGAATGTGCAATGTACAAGGAGGAACGGGGCGTGTTAGAAGGGGAGATGAGGGAAATAGACGAATGTGACATGGAGGAGTTTGGTACACCAGATAGCAGCGAGATAACGATCGCTATCCTAGGAGATAGATGGTGTCCACAGGCGGCCAAACAGGAAGGGATAAGATTAGCAATAATATTGTATGTAGTACAAAGAAACAACGTAATGAGCGCCGAATTGTTGGAGGTGTCTCTACTAGGAGTAGGAACGGTGCTCCGTCTCGAAAGGGATGCGTGGTTAATGGTCAAATGACTAAGGCAAGCAACTAATGAGTACCCCCCCCCCCCCCCTCCCCCCCCCTCCCCCTCTCTCTGTCTGTCGGTCTCTTCCTTTCTCCCTCCCCCTCTCTCTCCCTCTCTCCCTCTCCATTCGTGCGCCTTCATCGACTGGCTGGCTGACTGAGGTGGCAGCTTTCTTCAGCTGGCGGACATACTCTGCCCGAACGAGACCGAGCTGGCGCTGCTATGCAGGGGCGACGTCGATCCCGACGACTACGACAGCGTGCACAGGGGGGCGAGAGAGCTGATCGAGAGAGGTGCGCAAAACACCCCCATTTTACCACGCGACCCTGCGAAAACGCCGTTAGGTACGAATGCAACTCCACTATTTTACAAGCTAAAGTGACACACGGCATATACTTTTTATGCGCAAGTGTGGTGAGCTCAAGCTTTATTTGTACCCATCCCCCACAGGATCGACAAAAAATAGAAACAATATATTAGGTCCCGCAAACCACGCGATTCCGCGAAAACGCCGTGTAAGAGTGCAACTCCACATCGAGTTGTCTTCTTTTGTTCGGTTGCCGTGGACCCAGCACCTTCGATACTTTAGTTTTCTAACAAAACGCGGCTCTCGCTTGCGTGTGTTTGTCCTGATGCCCTGTACGTTCGTTTGTGTTTGTGTGGGTTTGCGCGTGTGTCCATCGTGTGTGATCGTGCGCGAGTGCGTATGGGTGGGTGTTTTTACAGGGCTTGTGTGTTCGGGGTAGGTGTGCGTGTGCTCAGGGGGTGTGCCTGTGTGCGTGCTCGGGATGTGTGTGGTATCGCTGCCACTACGCATGCACGTGGAGCTCGATGTACGGAGAAAATAGGCAGCCCTTTTTTATGGCTGAAAATTCGCATGCTCTGTTGAACGAAGACGAATCCTCTAGCGGAGAAAATTGGTGGTAGGTTGTTGCAAAACGATGCTATTAATAGTTTGTTGAATGAAGCCAACCGAGCCCGCTGCTTTAAAACCGATCGAGCCTACCGGCCTGTCCTCTCGGACGAATGTCATCACCATCACCTCTACGCCCCCCCCCCCCCCCCCCTCAAGGAACGGGATGTGTTGGACAAGAATATGATGAACATAGACAAATGTGACACGAAGAAGTTGAGTGCACTGGACAATTGCGAGAAAACGATCGCTATCCTATTACGGGGGGACCATAGTTAATAGGACCTATGGTATGCATAAACACCTATATATTTAACCATTTTTACTAACAATATTTGGTCCTATTAACTATCGTCCCCCGTAATAGGAGATGTATGGTGGTAGCGAAAAGCGAAATACGGAGGGGATAAGATGAGCCAAACGCCAAACGTATTACATGTAATACGTGGAGGAAACGCATTGAGCGCCGAAATATTGGAGTTTTTTCTATCAGGGATGGGAACGGTGCTCCATCTCGAAAAGGGATGCGTGCGTGGTCAATGATCACATGACAAAGGCAAGCAACAAATAAGGATGCTAGGGTATACCGTCATACGACTACGGTCGTGCATACTATCGAGCCCTCCCCCCCCCGCCCCCCCTCCCCTTCCCCTCCCCCGCCCCTCCTTCCCTCCTCCCGCCCTTTCCTCACCGTCCCCTCCTCCCCCCCGCCTCCTCCTCCCTCCCCCTTACCCTCCCCATTCGCTCTGTCCGTCCCCTTATCTTCAGGCTCTAAAACGGTGGTCGTCACTCTGGGGAGCAGAGGCTGCATGTTGGTGTCGTCGACCGCTGAAGGGTACCGCCATTTCCCCGCTGCGAAAGTGGACGCGACAGACACGGTCGGGGCTGGCGACGGGTTTCTAGGCTCCCTGGGGGCGTACCTCGCGCGGGGGGTGGCCTTGGAAGAGGCAATAGAAAACGCAGTCAAGTGAGGACGATTCGGAGGAGGGAAAGGGAGGGGAGGGGAGAGGGGGGGGGGGGGGGGGAGGGGGTGCTTGTTTTGGCGGTATACATAGTCTCTTTCTGCTTATTTTTTTTGTTTCACGACTTGGCCTAGTCTCGACTGAATGGTTGATAATCCACACTCGTTCCGCATGACATGTTGAAGCTATAAATTTCCGAGAAATTTTGCCAGGCGGTCGGGGTTTATAGGGTTGGGGGTTTGCTCGGGTTTTAAGGTCAAGTAGGACCACTACTCTAGCTGGAAATACGGTTTCCGTTCGCATTCCGATGTCAATATCAAACGGTGCTTTCCAGCCAAAGTGATAGATTTCAACGGTTTAAAAAAAAGCTGGACCTGAGCTCTATGCCCTCCTTGCTTGAGCCGAAAGGATGGGATTGGGGAGCGGGGGGGGGGGGGGGGGGAGGGGGGAAACGGGATGTGTTTTTTTTCCGGCGGTTTGTGGTGCTGCTGCACCAAAATGTGGTTGTCGTTGCAGCTGGGGGGCATTTCGTCTCGCCCGCGCTTTATCTCGTCGTCGCGGTGGGTACGTACGGTAGACCGTCGTCCCTTGTCAGGTTTCGCCTCAAACTGGAAGCGGACGGCACACACACGGCCATGCCCTTTCGTTTGGTCGCACACGCACGCGTACGACACGCACAACAGTAGTCTGGCCTTGCAGGCCACTACCCCCCGTCCCGTGGCTTTCGTTTCCGGACCTCGCGAGCATTTTCTTCGGTCCCGATGCATCAAAGCTCAACCGCGCGCTGCCGCAGCAATGGGGATACGCATACGATACGCATACGATGCGCATACGATGCGCATGCGATACGCATGCCAGGCAGCAGTGATGCGCTAGGGGTTGCTGCACTTTCAACTTTGTACGCTCAAGATAGGCTCTTCCTCAACCATTTGCAGCCATTGCGACCGAAGAGCTATATACAGACGTACCCGATACGTAATCGGGTCCGATCGGAAACTATTTTCTGGGCAAGTAAGTCCGATTAATAAGGACAAGCCTCCAAAAATCAATTGTCCGGACTACTCCCCGTGAATAGAGACAGCCTCCCGAAACCAGCTGAGGAGCTATAGTGCGTATCCAATACATGTGGGTCCGATGTTGTATTTCGAAAATCAGTTGTGTCTGGGACAGTTCCAACGAAATAAGACAGGCCTCCAAAATCGATCGTCGGGACAATTTTTCACTTAATGGACAGCCTCCCAAAAAATCGAACTGTCGGCACAACAGACTGAAGAGAACAGGATTTTGTCCACGTACGTAGGGTGTGGAGTTTTGTTTTTTGTTTTCCAAGTATGTATATATCATTTCGATAGGATAGATACCTGCTCCTATAAATAGTTCATGGGATGGGTTGTCGGGCAAAGCTCGTGATGTTCCTCTCACACTGCTGTAAGGTCCTTGGACAAGGTTGTCGAGCTCCTTCAGACCTCTTGGGGCGTCAGACGGGTAAAAAACAGACGATGAAAAAATTGACGATTTTACAGCAACAGCCGCCCCCCACTGCGTGACTGGGGGATGATGATTCAAGTTGGTCCAATGCAAGGAGTCGGACAACACTGTGCACGGGCGCAAACGTGATCCTTCCGCCCTTACCGCAGGGCACTGACGCTGCCCGTACAGGCGGCTATTGCAACAACGGCAACAACTTTTTACCATCTGTTTCGTATTGGTTGCTACGTATCAAAGGCCCCGAACCAAAAGGGGGTATATTTTGCCTTTGAGGGCAAACTCTAGGCCCGTTTTGGGGGACAAAACTAGTCAAGAATTTGAGTAGTGCGTCCCCAAAACGGGACTATTACGGGGGACCATAGTTAATAGGACCTATGGTTCACACTAAAACCTGAATATTTACCTTTTTTTACTAACAATATTTTGGCCTATTTACTATGGTCCCCCGTAATAGAGCTTTGCCCTGAAAGGCGTTAAGCGAGGGAGGAGTCTACCGTAAGAGAAGTTAGTTGCTATCGAACGTATCAGACCCCTGCCATCGTCGGGGTGCGTCCAGAGTATCCTGCAACCTCTCTTGTCGTTGGCCGCATTTTTTTTTTCGTTGCCGAACGTTACGGCGATCAGAAAGTTTTGCGGCATGCCTCTTTTACCTACACGCGAGAAGTGGCGTATGATAGGCTTAGCAGGCCCCGTTCACTTGCTTTGCCATCACTTTAGTACCCGGGATGGGATCGGGTAGTCGCGCCGTGATGTAATTCCGGGATTTCGGACTGCGACTATTGTGGAACTTTTTTTTTTTTTTTTTCTTGTCTTTTTGCACGCTTGATCAATCTTGTGGCTGGATGGATCGCTTGGTCCTTCCGTCCCCGCCCCCCCGCCCGCCTCCGCTCATCCCTCCTCTCTTGCCCCCCCCCCCCCTCTCCTCCCCCCTGCACCCCCCACGCCTCCCCTCGCCCCCCCCTCTGTTGTCTTTACCTCGCTTTTGCTTCAAATTTTTGAACGACAAAAAACGTTGTTCATCTCCATCGCCCTGCCACCATCCGCCCCGCAGGGTAGCCTCGTTGACGGTAACGCGAGCCGGCGCGCAGCCGAGCTACCCGCGCTGGACGGATCTCCCGCCGCAGCTACGCGTTCCCTGAAAAAAAAGGGGGGGGAAGACGTTTGATACATCTGGCGTGGTGTGCTGTGGTGCGCCGTACAGTAAGTAGTTATGCAGCGCGCTCAAGTTAAAAAAAAAGAAAAAAAGTTTGATGTTTGAAAAAAAAAAACCGACTCCTGTGGAGGCGACACCCGCTGATCCCTCCCTTTTGTCGTCGTACGTACCTTCATCTCTCGCTCAAGTTTTTTTTTTTTTATTCCGTAGGAGCACCCGTTTTCCGGTCGAGCTACGTGCGTATGCGCTGTGCTATTGTATCGTACACACTGAGTGGGGCAGTTGACTTGGTCTCGTTTATGGTGGGCATTTGCTCGCGTGGGATGACTGACCGCATGCCCCCCCCCCCCCCCCCCCCCCGTCTCGAAAGGGATGCGTGGTAAATGGTAAAATGACTAAGGCAAGCAACAAATGAGTACGCCCCCCCCCCCTCCCCCCCGCTCCTGCGGAGGATTGACTACTACGCATGACCAGCCCCCTCTTTGGGACGGTTGACCACCCCGGGGACGTCTGATCCCCGCCCCCACCCTCGTTAGGACGGTTAACTCCCAGCGGTCGCCCGCGGGCGTAGTGTTTGCCGGCGTCCTGCTGCTCGGCCTCCTTTCGGGCGGGGCGTGAAAAGTGTGCTTTCATGTCATCACAATCTGGTGATGTGCGAAGGGTACGTACCAGCGGGACGTCGATACTCGGTGTAGGCGCGGAATGCTCGATGAATCGGCATACTCTTTTGTCCTGAGGGAAAGGCTAATTGGCCGATATAGAGCTTGCGTACGCCAGCTTACGAATCGTTGTGCTAATTATTGTCACTGCTGCTGTGGATCTGGGCTCATGCCTTGTTGGCGTGTGGCGTGTGGCATTTATGTAACATCAGCGCGGTGCTGTTCATGATGTGCTCGATGACGGGCCGACTCGCTGATGTCCGGACGACTGCTGCTGCTGCTTCGTCACTTGCGCAGCTACTACCACCTACCGCTGTAGCTGGTGCCGATATCTAAAATAGACGAGGGAGAGAGAGAGAGAGAGAGAGAGAGAGAGAGAGAGAGAGCGTCTGGGTGTTGGAGAGTTAGGGGGAGATAAGCGGTGTCAGTTGAGGTCGTTGTTTTGGAAAAATCAATTCCTATCGGCGTGCTCTTTCGGGCGGGAGAGGGAGAACGAGCGAGCGAGCGAGCATCCGAGTGTACAGTAGTTGACTCGGTGTTACGTTGTCCCCTCTTCCCTGTTGTGGCGCTATCATTCATTCATAGTCGTAAGCGTCGCCTCGTCATACCTGGTAGGCGTTATCGCCTGCCCTAAAACGACGAACGATTCTCCCCTTTGTCCAGAAAACATCCGGCGAGCAAGCAACCTACGTATATTAGTACCAGGTGCAGTACAAGTAAAGAGGCGGAGAAGTACCCGGTGTCAATCGGGGTCTCTGTGTTGGAAAACCAATTTATGGCGCATGCTGCGGCAGAGGACCACCATTTTTTGTTCCTGATTCCCCTTTGCACGAGGAGCTCCATACCTCACCCAAAATCTGATTTTGGAGGGAAGTGATAAGTGCAATGGTTGACGATCAATCCCATGGCCTCAGCACACAACGACAAATACTTTTTTTTTTTTTTTTTCATCATCACTTTTTACTCTCCTGCTTTTGCTCGTAGGAGGTTGTACCCTCAGCAATCTTCTGGACAAGCCGTCGTCACTGGTGTCGCGCTTTCTCCTCCCCGGCACGTGCCTTCCTTTTTATCGCGCATAGGGTTCAACATTCCCACTGCTCGTCGGTGTTCATCGTGTGCTGCTAACTCACCCTCGACACGTTCTACGATAGAGGTATTAATAGCACATTTCTGCCAAAATGTTTTCTGAATGGCGGGGCTGTTTAACCCAAACTCGTCGGAATGGCAATATTGTTTCGAAGAATGACATTCTTGTTATACTTGGGCCACGGGGTTATTCACCGGGATGCAATTTGATTTTTGCTGAAGTCAGTTTTCGGGTCAGGTATGGAGCTCCTTAGGTGAGGAGCCTCAGAAAAATTAGGGTGAACCTCTATCGTAGGACGCCTCGCTCTCGTGCTTTCTGCTATTATTAGTCCATTTTTATGCGAGAAAGCGTCCGTACAAGTCTATGCACTTCGTGAGACTCGAACCCACGAAATTGATCTTGGTAGGCACGCGGACTCTACCGAGCCACCGGGGGAAAAAAACGGGGGAAAGATTACGGCGACAAAAAATATGAAATGCCATCGATTTCGGGTTAAGGAGCCCCGTCATTCAGACAACGTTTCTGCCCAAAAGTGCTACCCCAGTCGTGACACGCCTCTTATGTTGTTCTGCCTGCCTGACCCCTCGTTTTTTTTATAGATCGTGTTGAAAGTAACGTAAGGACGGACCGTTTAAGATTTCTGCTCCTAGTTCAAGCAAGAGGCGGACGGGTATGTCAATAGGGGTCTTTGTTTTGTTGTTACCAATTTATTATGTCGAAACTCTTCTGTCTTGTCTGTCTGTCTACCTGATCCCTCTCTTGCTTTTATAGATGCTGTCTGATGAAAAGTAAATGATCGTTTGGGCTTTCTTCTCTCATCACCTACGGAGCACACGTTCCTTACCGTATGTTTCCATGGTGGCCTCCTCCTCGTGCTGGCCTCCAACCTTCACAATCAAGCAGCACACTGGGGAACAGCAGGGCAACGTACACTATCGTTGATTCTGCTCTACAGGTAGACACGTAGACGTTTTCGTGCGCGCACTCGTCGTTGACGCTTGATGCATCACATGGTGCCGGCACGTTAGAACTTCTGTCTCGACGTCTCGAGGGACAAACCACCTGGATATAGAGCGTCTTGCGTGCTTTATGCGGTGTGATGGCCTATATTCCCCGGTGTAAACCGGGGTATCATTTTGTTTTTTATCAGCTTGGAAAATTCGTCCAAGGGGGGCGTGTGTTGCCTCGCGTGTTATACATACATACACGGTAGCCTATTTTACCCCAGTTGAGGTCTCTTAACCCGTTTAGCTGACGACCGCAGCCGCGTTTCTGGGGACAAACCACTCAGATTCTAAGTACTTTGCCCCCCAAAACGGGACTGCAGTTTCAAGGTAAAAGGGTTATAATCTACCCCGTTTGGGACCCCCAGAGACAGCCGGCGAGGAAGAAAATTGTGGAAATAATTATTGGTGTCGTCACACCGGGTACGAGTAGTACCTTGAGCACCCCGTACGCGGTACGCGTGTGGGGGTCACTGGTGTTGCGCCCGTGCCTCGCGTGCGACTGACTCCGCCCCCGCTTGCATTTATTTGTATCTGGGGGCACCAATTTATGTATCGTCCCTCGATCACGCAGGATCCGTTGCTACTACTACCTGTAGTGCTGTATTTCCGTCATGTTTTTTTTTTTTGCCGTCGTCATGTAGGTACGAGTATGTCTTCCCCTCTGATGTCCCAGGGTTGTAGTTTACTGTAAATTGCCCTCTCGATGGAAAAAATGCATTCGAGCGCTGTTCTCAGTTTTGCTTTGTCTTTTTTTTTTAGTGCACTCGCAGATAGTTGGAGTTCTGGTGAGAGTGACGAGAGAGACCAGTCGGCACCTGCATAGACGGGCGGCCCCGTCCGATGACCCTAGAGGGTTACGAGTGTACCAGGTATAAGTTACAACCCGTTTGGGATCCCTAATATTACGGGAGACCATAGTAAAATAGGGCCAAATACTGTCAGTAAAAGTAGGTAAAATATACCAGGTATCGGTTTTTGTGTGTACCATAGGTCCTATTCACTATGGTCACCCCTAAACTAAATAATTATCGCCCAAAAATGATGGCAATTTCTGGTGTTACCAAAGTTGTTGTCTACCAGGTACAGAGCAACGTGGGCGCCATCCCACTGTGGGGGTGCACCAGAAGTTCCTTAGTCCCTCACATCGGGAGCTCAATATCTCACCCGGTACAATACTTGGAAGAAATTCGTTCGTGCCACCCGACCGGCACTTGTATGCGCTAGTCCTGAAACGAATGCGGCCGATGACCTGGGCATGGCATGTTGATGAGGATTAGGATGTATAGCTAAGATAAAATGATGTGGGGAATGGAAATTGGGAAACGGCTGGCAGAGAAGCGTATGAGGAAATACTGCTGATTTACGGAAGGATATTCGGTTTAGACTGGAATGGCACCTACGATATATTGTCGGAAGGCAAGCATGATGATAATATGCGAGTAAAGTTTTCATCCTACCTGGTAGTTCCTCACTAAAGGAACTTCATTGGTCAGAAACCTTTGGCTCGAAAAGTGCAACCACTGCCGTGGGGATGACTCGTTGGGCGCCCCCGAAGTTTCGCGGGTAGGATCACGTCTGTCTGCGCCTGTGCCGTGCGACTACTTACTCCTCGCATTGCTGTACCTCGGACACCCAATAATTCCTACCAACATCAATCCTCCATCCAATCAACCATTGGCCGTTGCTGTAGCCGTCACTCCTTGACCGGCAGAGGCAATGTTCGCCTCTCAAGTGAGTACGTAGGCTTTACAATCCGCGAGTCAGGATCTTTAGGGCGGGTGTTTCTGACATTAAAAAACGCGTAGCGCGGCCCGTGCACTCACTTCGGAATCGTCGTCCGCGATAGGGAATTTGTCCTCGTTCGATGCAGACGCGGCGCAGCCGTGTTTATGGCCGGTTTTGGCCCGTTTTAGCTACACGGTTCAGGGTCGGGGTCAGGGTTAGGAGTTGGGTTGGATCTTCGTGCTTACGTTGATCCCAGCAGAAAAACAAAATACCTGGACAGCCTACCAACCTAAAGACCCGTACTCGCAGATTGTAAAAGGACCTCGATGACGTCCCACGAGGGCTGAAGCCAAATCCATTTCCGTTTACGTCTCCCTGACCCCTCGATCTCACTCCAGGAATGTTACTTTTGTATAATGTAAAGTTTGATCATTTATAGGTCTCAAAGACGAGAGTTTTTTTTCGTTCAGATAATCATTCAATCGTTCATTCAAAAATGGCGATAAGTAGAGGAAAATCATCCAAATCGATCCACACAAGAGATTCGGAACTTTTTGTTTTTTTTGAGTTTTCGGGGACTCGGCGCAGGTGCTTGCGGGACTGCTGCGCACTCTTCTTTTCTTCTTACTTGTGTTTGCTCTCTCTCTTGGCTCTCTCAAAAAAACAAACAAACAAACAAAAAAAAACTCTCGAAAAAAGCAAAAAGCAAAAAACAAAAGAACAAAAAAGAAACATAGACGCAGAGCTTACATGCTTGTATTCGTATTCGTACGCTGCTTCATGTATTCGCGCCACCTATTAATAGCGACATACACCGGCGTCGATCTGTTCCTTGAAGACAGCCGCGGGGGGGGGGGGGAGGGGGCAAACCTACCGGGAGCGGGTGATCGAGGCAAATCAGAACACTGAAGCGACGTCACCCACGGTAAAAAAAAAACACGAAAAGCAGGAAGTGACGTGACGTCACCCTGGGAGACGTCACGCATCGTCCAGCGATTTCCCCCACGAATCAAAACACCCCTTAAAAATAAACGGACCCTACAGTAGATGCTACAACAGCTCTCAGACTCCCTCTCTCCTTCCCCCTCGCCCCCCCCCCCCCCCCTCCCCCCCACACACCTTATCCCACGTGTCCGCTCGGACATCAAGCGGGCGAGGGAGGGCCGCACTGCCGTACCCTACCAAACACGTGCAGAAGTCTCAAGTATTCACAAATAACGTCCAGTACTATCCCTGTCAAAATGACGCAGGGAATTTAAGACAAGTGCACGACGTACAGTACCCCCCCCACACACACGACAGACCCCCCACCCTCCCCCCCCCCCCCCTCGCCCCACTCCTCACCCCCCTTCCCATCCTCCCACACATCCACCCCCCGATGCCTCGGCTAGTTTGCTCGTTCTCCAGAGCCAGCCAGCCCGCTTGCTTCAGTGCCAATCAAGGCCAGCGAGGAGAGAGCCGCTTATTTTTTTTCATCAACCAGCCGAATCGGATGGGGGAGCGACCCGCATGGAACACCCACACACCCTCTGCCGCCGACACTACCACCGTCGACACTACCGCCAGCCGCCGCCGACGCCGCCATCGCCGCCGCCGCCGCAACTGCCACTGCCAGTCGCCGCCGCAACTGCCACCACAGCCGCTGCCAGCCGCCTCCAATGCCTCGCAAATCTCTCGCGTGCGATTCGGCCTCCCAACGGAAAGCAGCGCTCGATATCGGTACATCGGTACTTTTTCCGCGAAAGCCGTACTGCCCGCTGCTCGGAGCGGAGTCAAAATCGAAACCAAAAGCGCGCTGGGGGAGAAAAAAAAAAGGGCAAAAATTGGGCCTTGCTCGCCCCCACCATCGTCATAAAGTGTCGCGTCGTCGCCTCAACAACGACGCTCCCCCCCCACCCCCCTACCCCTACCCTCCTCTCCCCTCCCGCCGTTTTCCTCGCCCATCGAGCACGTCAATACGTGTATATTGAAGCGCGACAGTAGAAACATAACCGGGGGGGGGGGGTCTGCTGCTTGCTCTCGCCAACCTAGCCTCTCCCCTCCTCCTCGCACCCACCCACACACCCACCCACCAATCTACACCCGCTCGCTCGCTCGGCTGCGTGCGCGCGAGACCGGGCGGGCTGTAAAAATGTACCAAACCGTTTCACAATGGAACGCGTGGAGCGGCGCCTTCAGCGGGCCGCGACATATATCACACCAAAAACGGGAAAAGAGAAAAACAAAAGCCAAGCAAAACTAACACAGAGAAGCAGGGCTGAGGGGAAGGGCAGCAGGTGTAAGCAGAGCAGTGAAGCAGCAAGAGGCGAGGAGAGCTAAGGACGGCCAAGCAAGGCAACGCGTAGGCACAAGCTAAGCTGAGCCAATCTCGAAGCGACCTAACCTTTAACAAGCTATGCCTATTGTAGCAAACGATAAGCTAAACAAAGCGAAGCTCATCTCAGCGAAGCTTACGCTAAGCAAAGCAAAAGCGAAGGTTACCTTTATGCAAAGATGCGCAAAGAGAGCGATGCCAAAAGCTACCCCCCACGCATATTTCAGCAAAGCCAATCTAAGCGAGCCAAAAGCGGACCAAACCAAAAACGCACCAAAGCCAGTCTAAGGGAAAAAAAAAAGCGGAGACCAAGCAAACGCTCCCTCATTCGCTCCATTTGCTTTATTATTTTTCTTCGTTCTTTTCGCTTGTGGGGGCGGCGGACAGACAGCCTGCCGCTACGGTATGGCACGGCGGGCCAGCCACCCTGCCTGCCAGCCATGCCCGCCAGCCTCCATTTCCTTCGACTAATTATCCCGCGCCGTCGCCGGTGCTGTCGTGAGCTGTGTCCGCTTTCATCTGCGATCACATTTGGGGAGGGGTGAGGGCGGCGGCGGCGGCGGCGGGGGGGGGGGGGGGGGGGGGGGAGGGGGGACGAATAGGTGCCCTTAGGGGCGTAGCGATAGAGGGAACTGGCCTGAACAACAGTAATTAAAAAAACAACCAAAAACAACAATGGGAAAACATGTTAAAACACATTTTCTTGTTAAACGGGGTAGAACGTTGGGAAAGCGTTTTCCTCCTCTGATCCCCCATACGTTTCTTGCTATACGATACCAGAGGTAGATGATTAAACGAAAATCAGCCGGCCGATAGTTTAGCCCAAGATTCGGGTGATCGAGGAAGGACAAAGCACTGCCGCAACATACCGTTGATGACGCCTTGACAACACCGACGCTTACTCTTCCGCTTCCGCTTACGGTCACGCCCAAGCTCACGCTCACACTCAAGCACGCTCTCGATTTCGCCCCCCCCCCCCCCCCCCCCCCCCCCCCCCCTATTTTATATAGGTTGGGTTGGCGTCGGTTGGCAGCGACACTGTAACACTTGCCGCTCACTAGGCAACCAGGGTACCGTTTTTGTTTGTTTGTTTGGCGGTCGCTCACAGCTGGTTGTCGAGTTAGATCATTTGTGAGAGGTGAACAACCTTTACTCCGCACAAGTGGGAATGATCTTATCGCGTAGCGTTCAAGGTAAGGCACCCAAGAGGCAGTTACATGGTACTCCCATTGCTGTCTCTGGAAATGCCTACACCGGAAATTAAACCAACTCATTGAAGCTGTCATCCATAAGCAAGCCCGCCTCACAAGCGGTTCTTAGCAGGATGCAGCTCACCCTTCATGCGACTCGTTCAACAACTCACGTATCGCTCAGTGCTTGGTGCAAACACTGCCTGCCTGGTCGGAAAAAACCCAACGTGTTCCGTCCCAGCATTGTAGGGATGCGAGGATCTATGGCCATACGACTACGCTCATGCATGATATGAGTACCTCCCGCCCCCTCCCCCAACAGGGAGGGGATGAGATTGGCAAAAAAATATATTGTAATACATGGAAACACCGTAATGGACGCCCACATGTTGGAGGTGTCTCTATTAATAGTACGAGTGGGAACGGTATTCCGTCTCAAAACGGTGCGTGGTCAATGGTCAAATGACTAAGGCAAGCAACAAATAATTACGCTCCCCCCGCCCCCCCCCCCCCCTAAACCCCGCCTGACGCGCTCCCTCCACGCGCACACCCAGCCCACAGAACCCAACGAACTTATAAACAAAAAAAACGCATGTGTCCATCGGCAGGACTACCAACATCGGCAGGACTACCAACCCTTCCCGCCCTTCCCCCACACCCCACCCCACCTGGATGATGAGCGATCTCATCTTCGCCGTCGCTTGGAAGGCGTCCTCCTCCGCCATCCCCCCTCCGGCCCCCGAACCCCTCCGGCTGCCGCTGCCCTTGCGCCCACCACCACCACTACGACTACCGCCGCCCCCTCCCCCACCCCCGCTTCGCGCGGAGGCCGTAGACACGGACAGAATGGGAGCCTTCAAGTCGACCAAGTCGCACACCCTCGCCCAAGGGTTGGTGGCGGACTCTTCGACCGAGGCGGTTACCCCCTTCAGGAACGCCTCCTCTTGCTCGCGGCTACGGGCTTGCCTCCGTGCCACCTTTTTTCAGGAAGGAATGGGTGGGGGGGTGGGGAGGGGGTTGATTATCTGGAGCAGCATAATTTAATTTTGGTTAGGTGGCATATGAAAGAGTTTGGAAGGGAAAGACAAGGCGGACGTACCGAGAACTGCGAACACAAACGCTGTAAGCCGTACCAAGGCTGAAATAGAAGGGCGGCCACGGACAACAGGCTACTCGCGGAAGCGTTTCCCGAGAAAGGAACTCTTTGTCACTGTATGACCCCCCTGCCCTAAATGTAAGGATGCTTTTGTACAGCAATATTGAATCCAATCGGCACAAAAAATTAGGAACATAGTGGTCCCTGGCAACATACACAAGCATGTGCTACCAGGGAATTACTACACAAGCGCCAACAAATAGCAACACTAGGAAGGAAGCCATCCATCCGAAGCAGCGACCAAACGACCTAAAACGATGCCAGACAGAGGAAAACGGCCGGCGGAGGGGGGGGGGGGGGCGTCCTCATTTGTTGCTTGCCTTAGTCATTTGACCATTGACCACGCATCCCTTTCGAGAAGGAGCACCGTTCCTACTCCTAATAGAGCCACCTCCGACATTCAGGCGCTCATTACGTTGTTTCCATAAATTACATAAAGACTTTTTGCTAATCTTATCCCCTTCCTGTTTGGCCGCCTGTGGACACCATCTATCTCCTAGGATAGCGATCGTTTTCTCGCTGCTATCTTGTGTGTCAAACTCCTCCATGTCACATTCGTCTATTTCCCTCATCTCCTCTTCTAACACATCCCGTTCCTCCTTGTATATTTCACATTCTCCTACTACGTGAGTTCTACTCTCTATTGCTTTGCCACACGGGCACATCTGTGCATCTATTTCCTCCTCCTCCCGGCTACTGGTATACCTCTTTCTTCTTTTTGGCAGGTCCAGGCCACCTACACAAAAGCGCAGCTTCAGCGTTTTCGCGAAGTCCATTGGGCCGTGCAGATACATTTTCATTCCTATTCCTTCCTTCAATTTCCCGTGAATCTCTAGGTGTTTTTCCGATTCCACCTTGTTTCGGAAAACGGCGGGGGAGGGGAGTTTATTTCCCCCGAAGCACACCGTACAGCTACCAGAGCGTGAAATAGTGAACGATGCTGACTACTGCCGTATCGACAACGAGTCGAATCGCGCGTAAAAAAAAAAAAACAGGTATTTCCCCACGTAAACCTTTCGAGAGAGACCAAACACCCCAACGTCAGTAAGACTATATATACGGACATGCAGATGCGGATGATAAGTGCACATCCCTCCCCTCCCTCCCTCCCTCCCTCCCTCCCCCTCCCCCCCAGCGAGCATACATGTTACAAAGCCTACCCTGGTTGGGTAAGCTAATCGGTTAACTTCTAACCAGTATCTAGCAAATCGGTTAACTTCTAACCAGTATCCAATGGGTCTAATGACTACCTCGGCGGGACACGGGTTGTCTTGCGAACCATGAGGTACATACATAATATAGGCATAGAGGTTGCTGGCTCGATTTTAATCCACGCGGGTTCGACCCTCTCACCGTCCGCTTTAACCCCCCCCCCCCCCTCCTACTTTTTTTTTTTTTTTTTGCTCATCCCATTTATTATCTTCGCCCATCTTCTTCTCTCTCCTTCCAACTCGTAACTCAGATCCGGGGTCACATAGCAGGCTCTTCTACCCCCTTCCCGCTACGGTACGTGCCTTCATTTTTATCGCGAGAAGATTTCAGCCTTTTCTTCCCTCGTCGACTCGCATCGAATTGTGCCTACCCACGCTGCAAGGCGCTCTCAACAATTGAATCCTTTTTTTTTATAATTATTTTTGCAAATAAAGTCAAATGTCCGACCCACCTGGGGCTCGAACCCAGGACTCAAACACAAGCAGAATTCGAGGCTAACCACTTGAACCACCGGGGCGACCGGCTATATCTGTGGTCATACGGCTGCGGCCATGCATGAGATCGAGTACATAGAACTACATACTTAGATCACAACCCCTGAGCGTGCTCGGTTGGTGCATCCCTGGCCTCTCAGAGCTCCCACTTCCAAACCGCCTCCTTTCATTACTTGCCGGACCTTTCCAGCAGTTCTTTGTTTTCTCGGCCATTTCTTCCTTTTTTCTTCTTTCGTTTCGTGTTCGTGCGTGTTCTCCGACCACGGCATCGCGGGAGGACCCGGCTCCGTCGCGGGTGTCAGCGGGTGCTGGCGGGTAGAGGGGGGGTTGCAAGGAGCGCGGTCGCCGCTTTCGTGCCTAGGCGTCGCGTGTGCCTCGAGACACGAGGGATGCATGAACGGGCTTTGCCTGGCTTCGATTTATGATTGTTGATAGATTATGTACGATTTTATAAAGGTCGTTCAGGAGGGCAAGATACTATTCAAGCGGTGCTTATTTTTGCGACCACGCTGAAGTTGGAAGAGGTAGGTGTGCAGTTTGAACACCAACGTTATCGAGCTGGCGAACGACGGCCACGGTGAGCACCGGGCTTCACGCGGGGCGGGCGACGGGGCTGATTGTGGCAGAGAGAGTGATAAAAGCTTTACCCGGACCGAATCGGTAGCGAGGTGGTCGCGAGCGGGGCGGGCGGCGTACGAGGCTGAGAGAGAAGCTCTTCTGTGCGATTTGTTTCTTTTATTATTTTCGACCGGGTGCAAGGTGCTCCAATCAGGCAGCTTTTCATTACTACTTGCCGGACCTTTCCAGCAGTTCTTGGTTTTCTCCACTTCTCTTGGCACGTCCTTTCTTCCTTTTTTCGTCTTTCGTTTCGTGTGCGTGCGTGTACTCCGAGTACGGCATCGCGGGAGAGCCCGGCGCCGTCGCGGGTGTCAGCGGGTGCTGGCGGGTAGAGGAGGGGTTGCAAGGAGCGCGGTCGCCGCTTTCGTGCCTAGGCGTCGCGTGTGCCTCGAGACACGATGGATGCATGAACGGGCTTTGTCTGGCTTCGATTTATGATTGTTGATAGAGTATGTACGAGTTTATAAAGGTCGTTCAGGAGGGCAAGATACTATTCAAGCGGTGCTTATTTTTGCGACCACGCTGAAGTTGAAAGAAGGAGGTGTGCAGTTTGAACACCAACATTATCGAGCTGGCGAACGACGGCCACGGTGAGCACCGGGCTTCACGCGAGGCGGGCGACGGGGCTGATTGTGGCAGAGAGTGATAAAAGCTTTACCCGGACCGAATCGGTAGCGAGGTGATCACGAGAGGGGCAGACGGCGTACGAGGCTGAGAGAGAAGCTCTTCTGTGCGATGTTTTTCTTTCCTTCTTTTTGACCGGGTGCAAGGTGTTCCAATCAGGCAGAAAATTATTACACGAGAGGGGACGGGGATTTTTTTCCCTTTCCGAGTTTTCGGTTTCATTTTCATTTTTTTTGCTGCTGTGCCGGGCTGTGCTTTCGCCTTCTTCCTACATACGAGTACAGACATAAGAGCATATCGAAAGAAGAAAATAAGTACAGACAGCAGTATCCTACCTGGGGTATGTACGTACGTACGACATCCGCGACGCGAAGCGCATATATATATGGCATTCGAGCTGGCGCCGGAGCTGTTTGTTCCTGAAGCATGGCGGCGGGACTCTTGGCATTATCAAGTCGCCGGTTTGCAATTACGACCTAAACTCAATCGTGGACCTCTGTCACTTCGCATAATTTGATGTACTTTTTTCCTTCCAGAGCGAGCGTAGCGGGCGGCGTAGGCCGCCCGCGGAGCGAAGCGCCCTGTATCTCCTATCGAGTACACCCCCCCCCCCCCCCCCCCCCTACTCATCTAAAAAAACTAAAAGGGTTTTAGTCTTCAATTTGAGCCCAAACGCTACCAACCCTATAATATGTTTGCATGGAGTTCATGCACATTGTTCGTTCTAAACCCCTTACAGACAGTTGCGTTGTATGGCGCTTCCTTTAGTGACTCACCGCTTTGGACGCTATAAAAAGCGCTTGGTATTACTTCTTACACGATCCTTACATTCCCGGCTATACTGGATATAGTACTAGCACACTGCAAACCAGTTATAGTATTAGCACACTGAAAACCATACAAGCTGAAAGAATCACGTAAACCCTAACCCTTCGCACCCAAAAACGTGGACGCCAAACAGCGCCAAAAGTCAACCCATCCCTGTCGGGATGCGAGGGTCTATAAGGTCATACGACTACCGCCATGCATGACATGAGTACACCCCCCCCCTCCCCCCCTCGAACCCAAGACATAATATCGCAAACACGCCAACCCACAAGCCAAACCCAAATCCCGAGCCCAACCCCCCCTCCCCTTCCCTCACCTCATCCGTGCGCTCGTCGTAGAACCCGTCCAGCTCTTCCTCCGCGAGCCGCTTCACCTCGGTCGCCTTCGCGGCTTCCTTGTCCGCCCTCTCCCTGACGGCGGCCTCGAACTGGCTTCTCACCGCCTCCAGAGTGCCGGCCGCCTCCTCCAAGCTGTAAGGGTCCGTTGGTCGCGGCTGGTAGGGCACCGCCATCGCCGCCAGCATGCCGTCTGCCTGCTGCTGCTTGCAGGTCGACGTCGGCGGGAGGGCGGACGGGAAAGGGGGGAAGGGGGGTCAATAGTGCATCCGGTACCATGTATTTGCATACTGATTGCCTTCACACCAAGCACCTACTGCTGTAGTGCGTGTTCTTCGCCCGTACTATAATATACTCGTACTCAAGGGCAGCCGCTACAACAACAATGGTTGATGTTTTCACACGAAAGTAGTGTCCATAGCTACATCTTCCACAAAATTTCCCAGGCGGCCCGAGTTGGGGTTATCTAGGGCTATAGTCATCGTACAATCAACTCGAGCCGATAGTTTTTCAACCATTGTGCCCAATGTGGGGCAAGGTGTTAAGTACGTAAAAGCCCTCCGGAGAACCTCGTCCCCCCTGCACGCAACAGCTTCCGACAGCGCCGGTCATTGGGAATGAAGCCTCCTCTCTCTGTTATCTCTCCCTCCCTCCCTCCCTTTACCCCGCCTCCCTGTTTCACTCGCGAGAGACCGACCAACGGCCCTCTCGTCGCCCCGTCACCTGCTGCTGCTGCTGCTGCTGCGGCAAGCCGCCGAATTGATCGCCACCGCCACCGAACGGATCGCCGCCGCCACCACCAAACTGGTCGTTGTTGCTGCCGCCGATGCCACCAAACTGGTCGTTACCGCCGCCGCCGCCGCCGAGGTAGCCGACGGGGTCCGGCAAGCTGTACGCTGCTGCCTGCGGCGATCCCACCTCAACAACGCCCCCGCCCGCGGACGCGCTCATCGGAGGGCTCTCGCTGCCTGAGGCCTCCACAAAAAACGCGCCTGCCGATCGCGAGGCACGCACAGGCACGCACGACGCGCGCAGCGCACAACGCACGCACGAGCACACAACGCACAAACAAAACACACAAAAACAGCAGTAAGCAGCTCCATACACACGAATCAGGATCGGGTGCGATCGGCTTTAAAACACGTGTTATTATTACGGAGGACCATAGTTAATAGGACCAAATATTGCTAGTAAAAATAGTTAAATACGTACCTGGTAGGTTTTTTATGTTCACCATAGGTCCTGTTGACTATGGCCCCCCGTAATATTAATCCTTTTAGAACCGCAGTCCCCGTTTCGGGAACAAATCATTCAAATAGAGTAATCTGTCGCCAAAACGGGACCGCGGTCCCTGGAAGGGTGAATAAAACTAATTCACTCCAGTTAGTAGTACACTGCTGAGCAGAAAAATCTAATTCTGACTCTTCTTCCCTAAGTTTTTTGTCCTCGCGACGGGAGAGCAGCCCTTGAAGCCCAGAGGGGTTATTTATCGGGTGGGTTTCACGCAGGCGGCTGAACTTAACGCTTCTTTCGCACGAAAATCGAGTTAGTCTTGCGTAGGCGGCTGAAATTACGCTTCTTTCATACTTCGAAGTACGAAAAAAAAAGGTCGTACGGACAAATTGACGGGCGGGGGAGGGCGGTAACTACTACCAGGTATTAAAACTATTAATACATGAAAAAAATCCGGCTTAATCTTCGATTTCACAGCTTTTTTTTTCTTCGGCTTTCATGTACACAGCAGCAGTAGAAACAAAAACGGAGATAATATCAAAAACACACACGCACACACAAAATCAATCGCTCGAAACGGCTCGTGCGCGCGGTGACAGGGAGAGCAAAAGCAAGCGGCGACCACAACGCGGGGTCACGACGCTTTCGCAGCCATGCCACGGGTTGTGTGGGCGTTGCTTGCGCATTTGCCCGGCAACGTCGCCAACTCCGCCTCTCGCCTCGCTTCGGGAAAGCCAGGTCGGCTGGGCGACGCCTTAGGACGATCGCAACGACCCCTTCCGTTCAGTGGTGGCCCGCGCAACGGCCGATGCTAACGTACGTTAGAAAGGGGGACTCGTCGTCTACACCGGGAATTATTACAGGTGGTACGCGTACTACTGCTGTGCCGGCCGGTCGCCACAATAATGCTACAGTGCACGTACCGACCGGAGACTTCAGTACTCGTACCGACGGCGCAACAACAGCAGTACTGCCGAACCGAATCTGCAACAATACTACCGGTTGAAAGCAATAACAATACGTACTAACGACGATACGAAGAACAACCGAGTGGGATACTGCCCGAGTCGGGTACTGAAACAGTACCTCTACTGACCGGACGCTACAACAGTACTACCGACTGGACGCTACAGCAGTACTACCAACCTGACACAACAGTTACAACGGACCGGATGCTACAACAGCAACACGAGTACCGACGGGACACAACAGTACAGTGGTATTACCGACCGGACGGCAGTCACGATGCGCGTTCCGACGCTCGATCCGTTTACACCGAGCCTGCTCATGCGAAAACGTGACGCAGGTTTTTACCGCACACACGCACGTACGCAAGGCAAAACGAAAGGCGGGCACATAGCAGGAGTGGCGGTGGCGGCGGCACCGTCCAAAGGAAACAGCACGTACGCCTCGAAAAAAAAAAACGTCTTTTCATGAAGTAAACGGAGCACCACGCAGGGTGCGAGGGCATCGCCTGTTTGAGTGTACCGAAGGGCGCCATGTACGACATGAGCACGACATCGTCATCGTCCCATGGCGGCTATAAACACGAGCACTTGAAGTAAATAAATAAATGTCCCCGTGAGTAAACCGTGTAAAACAGATGGAATGCCCGCTACGTGCTGCCAACAACAGCTGCCTTTAGAGCTCACAGATGAAAAGCCCTGCGGCTGTCTCTGAACGAAACAAATTGCGCGCCACAGTGGACAGAAGGAGCTACACCCCTCCCCCCTCCCCATCTCCCATGACCCACGATGGTTTCAAGAAACACCCACACCATACCTTGAACACGAACAGTACAGATCAGAACAGACCGAGCAGCAGCAGTACGCTGACTTCCCGCGGGCACCAACACCGACACCCGACACCGACATCGACACCTCCTCGCACCTTCCACGGACATGGCAGACTCCGTCCGGCACGGCCCGGTCCGCGCCAAGCGCCACTCCTCCTCCTCCTCCCCCTCCCCCTTCCCCTCCCCCCAACCCCCTCGGCCGACGCAGAGACGCCGCCGTCCAAACAACTCCCCAAGCGCGATCTACTCTTGAGACGCACACACACGGTTCCGCCTTCCTGTGCGAGGCCTGCCGAAATTCCAGTAGCAGCGACGAGACAGAAACATGTTGGATCGTAGAAATAATCACGTCAAGACGAGCCATCGACCACAGACGAGGGCGGAGGGAGAGGGCAGAGAGGAGGCCAGGAGAGGGGGGGGGGGGGGGTTCAACAGCAACCAAGAGGGGTCAGGGTCCAGGGGACAGGCGAATGTTTCGCTGAAACGTAACTGGCGCGATAGGTCACTTACGTTTTTTTCCTCGTTCGTGCGCGCGGCTCCGTCCGTCACATTCTCAGTTCTAATACCCATCTAAACATGTACAAGGGCCGTACGTAACAGCGTGAAGACATATAGACATTGGCCCGCCCTCGACCATATGGTTGAAACGTACCAACCACTCTGGACGAAAAATGGAAGGACCCCGATCACACGCAACGTGAATAACCTACAGTAAACGTTCCATACTATAACTATAGCGATGTAGGTTACGAGTATACGTTGGGCGTTTGCGAAAAATTGGTTGCAGCCGATGTGGTAGAGTTTCTTGTATGTTTAGAAAAAAAAGTAGACCCAACCCATAGACACTTCCTACGTACCTGGTACCAGGTAAGAGTTACCAGGTATAACCCAACCCAAGAACAATGAGGTTAGAAGTAGTGGCATTTTGGCCAACTTTTGCTAATCATTCTCGGGTCGGATTTTACTCTCGGGGAATTTTCCACGGATTGGGGTAATTTTCGTGCCGTAAACAGACCATATCAAGCCCACCCAAAAATCGGTTCCAATCAAAGTCTTCCTTCGCAAACACCCTATTTATTGTGGGTATCCAGAGTATCGAACCCCAAAATAGTTAAACTACAAACGCCGGAGCAGCAGCAGCAGCACGAGCAGCAGTCGGCGTAACAACACTCCAAATGTGCTCGAAGTATCGAGTACTACAGTGGTACGTACAGCTGAGAGTATTGCGGCACTGGCGGCCGAAATACTGCGAGTACTGTGAGTGTGAGCAGTACTACTGAAAGCCAAAGTACTGCTATTACTGTTGTAAGATCGCGTCGTGGGTTAATTCGTACCAGGTATATATTGTGGGATCAACGAGGCCTCCTGCTTCGACCAGCCGGAGACTCTCACCCAGAGTTACTACTCGCGCGCCAATTGTCTGGCAATCAACGCGGCACCTCGTCGCAGAGAGTAGGCACCCTGATGAATAAACACTAACAAAAACTGATGTGGCTGTGGACGGTACACCTCTCGCCACCAACGACGGGCGGGCGGAATGGTCTGTTTTTTCCTACTAATAGCCTCTTTATACTTTGTCGCGCTGTTGTAGAGCTGCGATATCGCGCACGGAGTGGTACATGAGAGTCACTGTCTCCCAGTACAACAACGAGGCTTTTCCGAGAAGGGATCCAACCCGCGGGCGTCCCCTCTTTTCTGTCGAGAGCTGCAGAAGCATGAGGTTTTTCTCGCAATCTCGTCGCCATAAAATATACATAAACAAGGCTCCCCTTCGGAATGAGGATGACTTGAATTCCGGGTGCCGCGAGTTGAAAAGGGGGGAACATCATCAGGCGTTTCTATGCACATTGGTCGTATTTATACGACGAGATAGGTTCAACGATGTGTGCTTCGGACGTGAAAATGTGCTGCTGCTCCTGTAGTCACGAGTTTACATATTCTCCGGTGGCGCACACACACACGACACGAAGTCACCGTGGCTGTCACAAAGGCCACAGCGTGACGCGCGGGTGCTGCTGTACCACTGCTGTTGGACTGCTGCTGCTGCTGCTGCTGCTGTTGGACTGCTGCTGCTGCTGCTGCTGTTGGACTGCTGCTGCTGCTGCTGCTGCAGTTGTTGTACGGCTGTTGTACCGCTGCTGTCGTTGTAGGAGTGGGTAATCCCGTGGCTGCGCGTTGCTTTGTAATTCCGAGGAAGTGTGGCTTGATAACGTTCTGCCCCCGCTAAAACACCGCTCTTTGAGACAACCGGTATGTGTTCGACTGCCCATTAGGAAAGACAGAAAGCATGCCATACACACGCAGAACCACGGCCCTTCGCCATCACCCAGGGAAGAGCTTGATGCGGGACTGCTGTTGTACCGTCGCTGTTGCAATGCACAAAGCTTGAGAGCTGGAAGACCCTGTACTGTAGTACAGAAGAACAGCAAAAAAAAATGAGGGGTTTGCGGTGTCCTGGCAGGCTCTGGTCTGCGGAAACAGATCCCGTAGATGCTCTCTAGTTTACGCGACTTTGAACCCCCAGAGCACGCGCCACTGACCTAGACCGGGGTCCGAACTTGAGCCGTGTGTATACGCGGGCCTCCTGCGTGCCGTGGCCGAGAGCACGAGAAACGATCCCGGACCGGAAGAGAAATAATGCCAAGTGCACAAAAAGTCAATGTGATATCTCTATGATACAGCCGTCGACATAGAGTCAACTAACAAAGGGGTTTCTTTCCGGATCGCGCGCAACAAAAAACAAAAGCACCAACCCTGGAAACAGGTGCGACCCTGGGTGCATCGCGCGTCTCTCGACCATCTCGGTACCGACTCGGCCCTCGCCAAGCTCTCCCCCCCCCGTCTGTTTATGAGAGCCCGGTCGGGCACCGTTCGTGAGATGCGCGGCGCGGCGTGGAGGTCGTTCGCTCACCCGATAAAGCGGGCTCTCGAGCCTCGGGCGGAGCTTGTTCCAAACCATACGTACGCGTCTTGAGATGTAAACACCGAGCGCGTCTTAATATGTTTTCACAACGAAACGAGCCTATTAATAGTATTTACTTTTAGTGCTCGTCGATGGGAGCCACAAAAATTATTTTCCGATCAGGAAGCTCCAGTCTACTTACGATACCAACATTAGCCTGCTGCCGTACCGTGCAGCTTCGACAGCAGCAACTTCAAGGGTTTCAGTACCTGCTATTCAATCACAACATGTACTCAATGCTCACAGAATTCTGTGTGATCACATTCATTTTTCAGTGCGGTCTACTCGTGCAAGATGGCATCTTGTGTTTGTGCGATACTTATCTACGATACTGATCTACTCATGGCTGGATCAGTACTGCTGCTGTTGCCGCTGCTGCTGCAATCTCAACGATCCGCCAGTTAAAAATACTCTGGTGCCGATAGCTTGTACCAGTGGGGTTCATACGAGAGCTGTTCGTACGATACGATACTGCTTATAAATCATGCAGCGAACTCGTGCCAAATATATATTTGCCGCTGCGACTGCTGTCTTGTCTGTGAGATTTATCCTCGAGAAGTATTTGCTCTCCTGACTACCGGCATCGAAACGCGCCAACAGTAGAAAAAATAAATCGATGTGGAACTACAGCAGTAGTACCAAAGTTGTGTTCTGAACATGGGGTACGCACAGAACCATACCCGGGGTACCTCCCCGGGTATTGCCCGTACCGGAACTTTTGTGATTTCTGTATATACGGCGTTCATACCCGTAGCCGAAATTTCTGCAAGTTTTGTACGCCCGTGACGAAACACCCGGGGGAACGGATATGCCCTCGAACGAAAACCACGGGTGGGGGTACGGGTACGGGTAAAACACTCGTATGCCTACCCGGGACAATCTGTGAGCTTTGTAAGACTGCCATCCAATGCCCGGAACTTCTGCGAGCTTTGTAAGACTTCCATCCAATACCCGGAACTTCTGTGAGCTTTGATAGACTTCCATACAGTACCCGGAACTTCTGTGAGTTTTGTAAGACCTCCATACCCGTACCCAGAACTTCTGTAAAGCGAGGTTGCGTCCTGTAGGGTAGATACCCGGATTCCCCGGGTACTACCCGAACCGGAACTTCTGTACGTTATGTACGACACTGATACCCGTGCCTGGACCTGTAAGTTATGTACACCCGTGGAACAACACCCAGGGCACAGGCGTGCCCTTCTAAAATACCCGGGTGCGGGTACGTGTACGGGTACAACTTTCGTGTACGTACCTACCCCGAACTTCTGTGAATTCTGGAAGACTTCCATACCCGTACCTGGAACTTCTGTAAGTTGTGGAAGACTTCCAAAACCCTGACGCGGAATTCACAAACCCTGCAGGGCACAACCTTGGAATCGATCTAGCCTACTACTGCTGCGTAGAAGGTATTGTAGACTTTCTACAGGATTACTGGCAATTTTCGCAAATACACCTGGTATCAGAAAACCCGTAAGCCCTCGCATGTACCACTCCGCGTGAAAACGTAGGGGCCATTTGGTCTTCACGTTGATGAACAAACATTCCGTGCATTTCCGCCCAAAGTGGTAAGTTTTCCGTTTCTACCGGTTAGGCCACTTCTTATGCAGTCGGAAACTAGGATTGAAAAAGCCGGTTTCCGATCGATTATTTTCCCGACTGGATTGCGAATAGCTACCCTTCTTATCGTCCGTCAGATCGAATATACAGTTTTTGTGTTTTTTCTGGAGACCAGGAGACGCTTGATGTAAGTGAGTGAGTGTAGCTTGACCGCTGCTGTAGCACCGACAAAAAAAGGGTAGGGTTGACGGAAGTCGGCTCCAAATTGCTTCGCCGTAATGCTCGTGGGGCCAAAGAGGTCTTCATCCTCCAGCACCTGCACCCAACCACACATACATGCTCATGTCTCGCTTCTTCCTCGAGCAGCGTGTGAGCTTCACACGCGGGGCGTTCTCCTCCATCTCGACCTCGAGGCCATCAAGACGCTGGGTTTCTTCGACAGTTGCCAAAGCTACGGCTAGCGCAGCAGTTAGTTGGCAAAAGGTCATCATCGATACCGCACACTGCGGCCATCGGGTGTTGTCACGTGCTGCTGACGGACATAGATGAGGATATATCACGCTGACTCGAGTCGAGCAGCAGCAAAAGTGACAGCAGCCAAGCCAGCGTCGCCTATGTTGCGGTGTGGGGTTGTTTGTGTCTTATGTCGTGTTGTTGTGTGGGTGTGTGATACTCGTACGAGTATGCGGCTGGACCTTCTAACATTTCTGATGCACGAATCCGACTGGCGAGTTGGATCGGAAATCTCAGTTTTTTCGACTGTCTGGTCCAGTTGAAAATCATAATCGTTTTTCTTTGGATTGAAAAGGCGCTTTTTCAACTGCATAAGATTGCCAATTTTTGTCTCCAATCGGAAACCGGCTTTTTCAATCCTAGTTTCCGACTGCATAAGAAGTGGCCTTATAGTTTGATTTTGGTAATTTGAACTGCATAAAAACCAAGTATGCACTACAATGCGTGCAATATGATACGATACTACAAAGAAGCACAGCAGCTTCTTTCTAACCTTCGAGGGTAAGCAGCAAAAACAAAACACTCTTCGGAAGCTGGGGGTAAATATATCAGGGCCTGTACTAACGAGCAACTTTCTTATTGCTAATATTATAGTTGAAGACGAAGAAAAAATAATTTTGACTGTGTTTGGATAGAATTTCGTGAAAAATATGGCTTGGGGCTTCGTCGAGGGATAGCGTATCCGAAATAAGATCGAACAACGCACAACGAAGGGTCAACGAAGACAATCAACAAGGCGAGCGATGACCCGAGTCCTCCCCGAAGCGCCGCGGCCAGCGGCCGATTATTTCTGCCGGCACCGCCGATCAGGCTATCGCTCTTGGGATGCCTCGGGTGGCTGGCGCAGCCCCGAAGCCCCACGTAAGCAGCAGCGACGGGCAAACAGCGATCGAACTTCTGAGCAAAGTCGTGACCTGGTCGGTGCTCGTGTGGTTTGCGAGGCAAGGAGGGATGAAAAACTGGGTTTGCGACGGCCTTGTGACTTTTTGAGGGGCCGCGGATGGTCTACTCTGCTAGGGGCCATCGGACCTCGCGCTGCGGCTGCTCCAGTGGCTCCGCCTCTCGGGAATGGTGGGATCTCGTCTCTGAAGCAGTCGGCAGTACGGCTCAATCTTGCGTGGCTTGCTTCGGTTTCAGGGACATGCCACGTCGAGTTGAACAAACTCCCCAAATCCAACCCCACGAACAGCAAAAGAAGCCCCTAGACACTTTTCGTTTTTCATTCGTATTCTTCGAATTTTCATTTCAAAACGCCTGCTTGGTGATTCCCTTTCCGACCAGTCGAATGCAAACCAAACCAAATCCTCGTTAATACAGGCCCTAAGGCACCAGCTATTTACCTACTTTTTTTTCTTTTTTTTTTTGCTCATCCCATTTATTATCTTCGCACATCTTCTCTCTCTCCTTCCAACTCGTAACTCAGATCCGGGGTCACATAGCAGGCTCTTCTACCCTTTTCCCGCTACGGCACGTGCCTTCATTTTTATCGCGAGAAGATTTCAGCCTTTTCTTCCCTCGTCGACTCGCATCGAATTGTGCCTACCCACGTTGCAAGGCGCTCCCAACAATTGAATCCCTTTGATTTTTATTTTTGCAAATAAAGTCAAAAGTCCGACCCACCTGGGGCTCGAACCTAGGACTCAAACACGAGTAGAATTCGAGCTTAACCACTTGAACCACCGGGGCGACCGGCTCTTTGCTATTATATCACAACGTAAGATGCAGCAGCAGTAGCAGCAGCAGTATGATGCAGCAGCAGTAGCAGCAGCAACAACTCAGGTAGAAAGCCACACCAACGCTAGAAAAAAAGGCAGTGTGGGGCCGCGGACCGCGCACCAACGAAATCCCAGAGTTTTCGTGTGCGTGTGTGCCGATTACAGCAGTACGTTCTTAACCCCTTTAGAACCGCAGTCCCGTTTTGGGGACAAACCACTCAAATATCAAGTAGTGTGTCCCCAAAACGGGACAGCGGTTCTAAAAGGGTTAATCAACATCAAAAGAAGGCCACTATTAATATTAATATTATAGTCTGAGTAGTTGCTCGGTGGCAACCATTTTACAAGCACGCACGTACACTTTTTTTACACGTAGGTAGACAGAGTAGACAGACGGGCAGGCCCTTTACAAGCACGAGCACGTATGTATGGTAATGGTGTGGCGATGCAGCCGCGAACAAGAACCAGCAGTAAAGCGCGGGAAAGAGGGCAGGTAGGAGGAGGGAGGGGGGTTGTTCCTGTTTCCTGTGGAAGTCTGATGATACATACCTGGTAGAATACATGCGTACCATTAAAAATATACCGGGAATACATATATACCAGGTACCAGGTACCAGGTACCTGGTAAGGGTGATGTTTGGGGAGATGGTTGGGGGTAAGGGTTACTCCGGAGGACAGGTGTGGGACTGGATGAGGTACCTTGAGGAGGACCTCAAGGAGTTCGGCATCAAGCTCGAAGGGTGGCGCGAGGCAGCACAGAAAGCCGGCAGATGGTTCCGACGGGTCGAGGAAGGGGCGGAGGCCTTCATGCGGAAATTGCATACAGATGAGAAGGAGGCATCGGCAGAACGGCATAGAATAGCTGCAACAACGACCACAGCCGTTGACGCCAGCGCGAGTGTGCAGAATGGCAGGGAAGAGGGGGGGGGCGAAAGGGGGACGAGGGGGAATGGCGGGGGGGGGGGAGGGGAGGCGGTCTGCCCAACAGACTGAAGCCTGGTTATGGCCATCATCGTCATGAGGCACTCCTTTCTTTGGGACCCAAGTAACTAGCATGGTGCCATCTGGGCAACTTTGCGTGTCTGTATGCTCCAGTGCCTGCCTTTCGTATTTTCTTTCCCCCCCGCCCGTGATCATCGCTTTTTTGTCCCTTTTTTTTCATTCTTCTTTCATTCCCGTCTGTACCTCTTTGTATCTTTGTTAGTATGGTCCGTTTTGCCTTTTTTTTTTTTTGCTATCTGCGTCTGTTTTTTTTTTTTTTTTTTTTTGCTTAGCTTCATCTTCTTTTTTAGGTTTTTGTCTGCTATTAATAGTTTCCTCTTTGCTTCCCTGGTGTCCGCAGTGGTGGAGTGCGTATGCTTGTTTTTTGTTTTTGCCTCTGTTTTTACTTGAGGTATTTCTTCCACTCCAGAGTTTTTGGAGCCTGTCCTGCGACCACGGACTGCATTGAATTGTGAGAACAACAACAACAAACAATATTTTCCGTCCATTATTTTCTTTTTTTTATTCTCCGTCATAAGGTACCTGGTATTCATTTTCTGGGCCCTTCTTTTCTCTCTCCACTTTTTTATTTTTTATTTTTTGCTCATCCCATTTATTATCTTCGCACATCGTCTTCTCTGTCTCCTTCCAACTCGTAACTCAGATCCGGGGTCACATAGCAGGCTCTTCTATCCCCTTCCCGCTACGGTACGTGCCTTCATTTTTATCGCGAGAATATTTTAGCCTTTTCTTCCCTCGTCGACTCGCATCGAGTTGTGCCTATCCATACTATGATGTTAATAATAGTGCTGTACATGTAGTAAACTCAGATCCGGCGTCACACAGGCAGTGCAGTGAGTGGGCTCTTCTCCCCCCCTCCCCCCCTCCACCGTTTCGTGCCTTGCATTTTTATGGCGCACAAGGAATGCAGCCCCTCTTTCCCCTCGTGGAACGTCGACTATTAACCAGTACCTGGTATGCTGTACGTACCAGCTACAGCCGCATATTATTGTCGTACCTACTACTGCCGCTGGACGAGCAGGATGCACATAGACCAGGTACAGCGTATCGGCATGTGTGCATACCGGTACGAGTATTATTAATAGACTACTAATGCGAGCTGTACCAGTGTAATGCGTGCTGTACCCCTGGTACAAGGTACCACCACAGACGAGGTTCGTGCTGGTGCTGTACTTTGTTCGGCCGGTACAAGTGTACGAGAAGCTGGCGGCTTGTGGAATCAAACTCTACGCCACGCCAGCCCCGCCCCTCGCCAAAGGCCCGGGCCAAGAGGCATCGGCGTCATCCGAGTTCAGTTGCCGTTTATAATCCGTTGAAAGTCTTTTGGGGGTTGGGGGTCGGAGGGGAGACAGGCCACAAATCCCCTCTTTCGATATCTCCATGTTTGGTCTTTTCTACAGACTGCAAAATCACACACAGCAAGCAGCAGGCGGGTTTTTCCTTCAAAATATGTGGTGCCTGAAAGGGGGACTTCGACATAACGAGGCAACCCTTCGTGAGTCAGAGGCGCTACTTGTGCTACGACGTTTTCGTCTCGCCAAGTGTAGGGAAGCGCAGCTATGGGGTGCGTCTGATGCGACGTCTCTGCCCACGGCAAGGGGCCACACACGCGGAGTAAAGAACACTTCGGACAGAGGTGCATCACAGCCTAGCTTTGACCCCTCTTGCCGTTAATCATGAACCAATACCCCTCCCGCCCTTTTACCTTTCGGTTTCTTCGTCACTGCAGCGCAGCGAGTCCCTCCCGGAAGATGCTCCAGCGCCCCAGAGTGGAAAGGAGATGCCCTGCTGTGCGTCGTGTGTGATGTGTTTCGTTCCTTCCACACCGGATCGATCACATTTAGTCCAAATAAAAAAACGCCCCCGAGTATTATGGAAAACTTCGACTGGAATTATGATTTATCGCCCCCGCTTCGCTGTTTTAACCTCGCACAGCCGCACAGCTCCTTTCTCTGTCAGTGATCGACTGACGGCACCGTCCAGATGAACTCGGAGGCGAAGGTGAGTCTCAATCCGGGTTATAGCTGTGCAAACGCGGGTTGGATACATGCTGTAAGCACCGCCCTTCAGCTGGGAGAAAGGAGGGTGTGTGAGCTCGGCTACAGGCAGCGATTTCAACTTTTCAGCATGCATATCCTTTGATTTGATAAAGTCAGCAATCTACAGCAGTTAGAATGTACCCCAAGGGTATACTGCTGCACTGCACTTGCCGCTGAATCTTCGTCAAAAGAGCGGGTGTGCATCGTTCGGCAGCTGCTACGCTGCTACTGCTGCAAGGGCATAAGGAGGCGGTGATTGCGAGCACAGGAGGTGTGCCGGCGATGGTCTTCTCGGCATGTCCCCATGGACAGAGATGGACAGAGAGACCGCGATATGTTGTGCGGCGCAATAACGGGGCGATGAAAAACAAAACGACCCTCCGCTCTTCCCTTGTATCGCCGTTGTGCCGTTGTATGCACCCTCCTCCACTCCGCCTATACTCGTACCCAGTCGGGGTCCTGCTACTGCTGCCGCCGCTGCTGCATGCAGTACATCCTGGTGCGAGTACTCCACCCGTGGGTTTAACTCGGTTTCCTCTGTATTGTAAACAGACACGTGCCAAGCTCAGCATTCAGACGGCCACCGGAGGGAGCGACTTTGTTGAGAACTGCGCGCTGCAATCTCCCGGCCCCAGTGTTAACAGTATTAATGTAGCTACAGAAAGCAGGTGGTAGCGACGATTCCATTCGAACCGTTCCTCCGCTGTTCTTCCACTTCAAACCGCTGTGCTCGTTTGTAAACGAGAAAATAAACCACTGACCTATTCAGTGGTCAGCGCTGCTGACTATTGGTGCTATTATTAACAACTAAATAATACCAGGTAATTGACACCAGTAACAACTTTTGAGCTACTCGATCACTCAGCTACATCAGATACTCAAACCACGCACGTATTTATATCTCAACATCTCAACCCTTGAGCTACTCAGTCAGCGCTGACCAACCACAGGGCTACTCAGTCAGCTCTGACTTGTGTGTGTGTGTGTGTTGCGTGTTGTTGTGTGTGTTCGTGCGTTCTCCGTTATTTCTACAATAGCCGTCGACATCCACCACACCCAGTGTTCGTGCCGATTCTTCATCCTATTAGTAGAGAGATATTCGTTCAATCTCTGTGGTCACTAAAGCACAACACTGACGTACGTGGTCGTAGATACTACATTGTAGTGTAGTGAGGAGAGTAGACAACACGATGACGTGTCAGCGTACTGGATACGAAAGACACAACATACACACCCCAGCAATCCAGATACATCGAGAGAGAGAGAGAGAGAGAGAGAGAGAGAGAAAAACGAAAGACGAAAAGACAACCGGAGGTAAGAAAAAGAAAAACAAAAAAATGCTGTGCCGCCCCGGAGGAGATGATGCGACAGACATTTCGAAACGACGAAGCAAGACAGCGACATAAAAACACACACAGGAGTATCAGCAAGAGCAGGTGCGCCACCCCACCCATAAGGCAAGCATGCAAGACTTCTTTCACAAGAATAATAATAAGAAAAGAAGACCAGGTGCGCCCCCCACCCAAAAGGCAAGCACGCAAGATTTCTTTCGCAAGAATAATATTAGGAAAAGAAAAGAGACGAAAGAAAAAGGAGGGCACGGAAGCCATAGGGCGACGAAAGCACCTTCGAGGCAGCGATGCATGTGTGTATTGCTCTTTCTCCCCGTCGACATCCGGCACACCCAGCCTCCGTCATGATGGTTCAATACTACGAGAGATACAAGTTATGTGGTCACAAGACCAACCTCGACACAGAGCTTTTAACCCTCTTAGGACCCCAGTCCCGTTTTGGGGACAAACTACTTATAATTCGAGTGCTTTGTCCCCACATATGGGAGTGCGGTGTTAAATGGGTTAATACTACCTGGTACATTTTCATGCAGGCAGCAGGCAGTGAGAAGAGTGTGTTGTGTGTTGTGACTCGTTGTGCCGGTATTTCTTTACGTAGATCTGTAGGATGAATCGATACGCACATGGGTGTGCTTGATGTGGACAGGTGGAAAGCAAAACAAAAGAGATAAGTAAATCCACATATGGTTGGTGGCGGCCCTGGCCGCAAGGTCCTATATACCAGGTATGGTACAGCACTGGTACAACAATTGTATTCATATTAATAGTTGTGCTTGTCGTACACAGGAAAACGCATGGCATTATTGCCTTATTTTCTACCGGTATTTAAATATGAATAATCGGCTTTCGAGTATACTGCATCGCGATCTACTACTATTAATCCCTCTCCTGTTTCGTTCGAGTACAGCAGTCTACCAGGTACGTACAGGTATCGTGTCGTACAGCACTGATACAACAATAGGGGCAAATGCCAAAATCAGTTATACCTGATCCGTTTGAGCCAAAATCAGGTACATATTAAAACCAAGGGAAAAACGCGCGCCACGAGCGGTGTTGTGTCCATGAAAGTCGGGTAAAAAATGAAGCGTGCCACATGGCCTCCAAAATCTAAATCGTTTACTTTCCTTCAGAGTGTAAATACCACGGGCTTCACTTGGACCTTCAGAGAGTCACTATTAATAGGCTTCGTGTCGTTTATTTTGCCACGGCGGGGGCGCCAACAAGAGTATTTACTCTGGCGCCCCCCCCCCCGTCGGCAGCTCTAAATCTTCTAGACCGTCTCACGGAACCGCCTGCTCGGCACGAAATTATCTTGCCGTACCAAACCTGAGACCACCTCGACGCGGGGTGGTGCAGAGTGCGGACATGGTGCTGTATAAACCGCTGTGACCATACCTACCTGGTGACAAACAACACACCAGCAGGACAGCAGGACACACATCACAACAACTATTTAATAACTGAAGCACGTCGCACACCCCAAAGAAAAAACAAAAGTGAAACCAGCGTACGGATGCATACCTGGTATGTAAATACCTACTTTCACGTACAACGTACGAGCACAGAGTTTATAGGTTAATAGAGAACAATTTCAATCGAGGGAGGGCAGACGCATACGGAGAGAAACAACAGAGTATACGTACCGAGTTGGTTAGTGGTGGGAACGGGGGTACTCTTCTATATTATAGTTGAGAGGATATACCCGCGGCCATGTTAGTTCAGTTTTGCACATTGGTTTTATCTTCTGTGCGCTTTTTCCGTCTCGTGTATTTTGAGGCAGCCGAATTTTCGATTTTTTTTTTGTTTTTCGGATCTTTCTAGGGCTCCAGCACCTTTGTGTGACCACGGACTCCTTCGTCAGAGAGTTAATGTGAGAACAACAACAACAACAACAACGTATGGTCTCTCTGATTGGTTCAAAGTTGGCCAAAATCAGTTGAAAGCTAGACAGAGTAGGAAAAAACAGGTATACCTTGGCCTTTTGGAGCAAAAATCAGTTACAATGTCAGCCTGGCCAATAGCAGGGCTCCTGGGGTGTGTGTTGTACTTGTTTTTAGCATGTGACTGATTGTAGCCTTAAAGTGGCCAGGTATACCTGATTTTGGCAAAAACTCTGTAGGGGTATTAATATTAATAGTTGTGCTTGTCGTACACAGGACAATGCATGTCATTATTGCCTTCTTGTCTACTGTATTAAATATTAATAATCGGCTTCCGAGCATACTGCATCGCGATCTACTATTATTATCTCTTCTGTTTCGTTCGAGTACAGGAATAGGGTGTGACCGTAAAGCTCGTCGTATCTCTTTAGGGTGGAGACACAGCACGGACGCTGGGTTTGCTGGATGCCGACGAGTAGAAGAACGGTTTAATGTGAAGAACACACACAACAGCAACAATACAGGCCACCCACAAAAAAATACCACACTATCCTCTATAAACGGCCCCGTCCTTGCCGCCCCCCCCCCCCCCCCCCCCCCCCCCCCCCCGCCCCCCCAAAAGAAGCCACTCGTAGTGTTATGCCCCGGGGTTGACTTTATTTTTTACGAAGTCCTCCGTACGTACCTCTTTAGTGTCCCGTGGGACAACTTTAGTATCATCATAAATCTCCCTCCCCCGGGGGACAGCACGAACGCCCTTGGGTCCGACGAGCCGCCGAAGGTCAAGCAGGGGTTTTGGGCACTCTGGAGTCTTTGAGACCTTTAGTTTGGTGTCGGAGCGGCAATCCCCCTGTTCCTCTTCACGACCACCCACCTGTCTTGCACTGCCCACAAAACACAGAGAAAACTCCCGACAACAAAGACACTGGAACCACGTCTGCCACCGTTCTTTTTCCTGAGGACTTTTCGTTTTTCTTCCCTAGCTCCGAACGTTCCCATCGAGCCAAAAAATGGTCGCAGAGCAGATACGAGCTCCTTGGTGCCCTCCCGTGAGTGTGTTAAAGCGACAACATTTTCCGCGTCCTCCTTCGAGGCAGACCTCACCGCTGAAGTTTGAAAATGTGGTTCCAGGCGCTTGAATTTTTGTTTTCTCGTACATCATTTTTTCTGCTGTGGAACGAGCAGGAGGAACACAGGAGGAGCTACTGCCGTATGTACTTTTTGTTGAGATTTATCTTGAGAAATCTGGAAAATTCTTCCAAGTGGCCCCAATCACAGACGAGTTTTGTAGGGAGTATGTTGGGACAAACGCCGGTGATTGGAACCACAATCGCGCCGCCTTTGTCAGACGAGACGAAAGGTGGTGCGCGCGAGGAAGAGAGAGACCTCTGTTGCAGCTCGTACACTCAGACAATCAACGCAGCAGAGGGTGGCCCCAACACCATGCTGGTGTGGCGGTGTCTCCCCCCTGTAGTATGTGCCTTTTTGTGCGCACCTGGTTTGGAGTCTACGCTCTGTCTCTGTGAGAGGGTCGTAGAAAGTCGGGGCCTGCGCAGCCTGCTGCCCCTTGACGTACCCTCATCCGCACAGAGGCCACAGGCGCAAGGTTTGAGTGCCTGCGCGTAGCCAGACCACAGCACCACCTGCACCAGACTACAATATCAGCAGCAGCAGCAGCAGCAGCTTCGTCTCAATGAATCCGAGCTCTGGCCCTGGCCTGCAGCAGCGGACAAACCCCGTGCTTGCAGTGGCTAGGATGCGTTTCCCGCCAAATTTCAGACGGCGTCAGTACGGCAGAAATCTTTGCCACCCTGTCCGGAAATGTAAGAAGAGTTTTGATACTCGTATTAATACCCAAACAGTCGTTATGTTTCAGGACATATTGGTAGGACCAGCACCACTCTGTCCGGAAATGTAAGAAATTGTTGGTGCTGATACTATTAATAATATCCTAATTATCCTTACATTATCGTACATAGTGGTATCGTTCACGCGAAAAACTCAAAATCAATCGTAAAACCAATTTAAAGAACTCTCCCCGAGGAAAACAACCCGATGCCTTTAGTGCCTTAACCCTTTTAGAACCGCAGTCCCGTTTTGGGGACAAACCACTCAAATTCTAAGTAGTTTGTCCCCATAACGGGGCTGCAGTCCTAAAAGGGTTACAGAAGGTTCCCCAGGTATAGGATCGGGGCCGTATATACTCACTCGTATTTTCTGTTTTGGTTTTATTGTCTTTTTGTTCTTACTTTTCTGGTCTTGCTTGTGTTGTGTTCTCGTACCCGGTACGCTGGCATTCACTTGCTTGGCACTTGAATTTGCGATTTTTTATATTTTTTTGGTCTTCCTCTGTCTCACAGTCTGTGACCATAGAATCAGTATCTCTCTAGGGTAAGGAATCAGGACGGACACTGGGTGTACTAATGAAGCTGGGTAGAAAGGACGATTTAATGTGAAGACAACAACAAGACATCAGCATACAGATGTACAGTAGAAAAGTTTGCCCCGTTGTTCTCTCCTTGCTCTTTCCGAGTAGACAGTTGATCCCGGATACTGCTGTCTAATAATTGGATTCATTCAGATAATTGATATCGGGTACTGTCTAACAATTGGAATTGTCCTGACAAAAAATATTGGAGACTCTCAATTAATCGAAATTGCCCTGACAATTGATTTCAGAGACTGCCCATTAATTGGAATTGTCTGAACAATTGATGTTTGGTGTTTTTCAATAATTGGAATTGTCCAGACAAATGAGCTCGGAGACTGCCTGTTGATTGAAAATGTGCTGGCAAATGATTTCATAGGCTGTCTACCAATTGGAATTGCTGGAGCAATTGATTTCGGGCGATTTACATGAATTGAAGTTGTCGTGGCAACTGCTTTGGGAGACCGTCCATTGGTTGGTATTGTCCGGACATGTGGTTTCGGAATCGATCTACTAATTGGAATTGCCATAACTATCGAATTTAAGAGGGCTTTGTTAATTGAAAGCCGGCAGCTACTTGTAGAACCCAATTAATAGACAGCTCCGAAATCAATTGTCTGGACAATTTCAGTTAGTGGGCAACACCCGAAATCAATTGCCCGGACAATTACAATTTTTGGGCCAGCATCCGAAATCAATTTGCTGGATAATTCCAATCAATAGCACTCTCCGCAATCAATTGTTTAGACAATTCCAATTCATAGACAACACTCGAAACCTATTGTTCACACAATTCCAATTTATAGATGGTCTTCGAAATCTAGTGCCTGGACAATTCCATTTCATTGACAATCGCCGAGAACAATTGTCTGGCTAATTTCAATTAATCGGTACTCGCCGAAAGCAATTGTATGGACAATTTCAATTAATAGACAGTCGCCAAAACCAATTGTCGAGACCCATCCAACTAACACACAGCCTCCTGAATTAATTGTAGACACATTAGAGTAATGAAGCAGGAATTGTCCAGGGTGTGATTACAGAACGAGAAGGAGGAACGCAGAAGCTGTACGAGTACGTACTCACAACATGCTGTACACAAATCTGCTCGCGTGCTCTCGCTAGCGCCAGTAGAAGCATGCCAAATAACTCCGTTTTCTCTCCCGATGCCCGCATAGACAACACGCATTCATAGTGGGCTGGCCTCCATATTCTAGACTGGCTGTACTACATGTAGCAGAAAAACGAACAGTCCTTAGGAAATAAACGGCGGCAGACGTGGTTCCAGTGTCTTTGTTGTCGGGAGATTTGGCAGTATCAGCCTTTTTTTCGTGAGCAGTGAGTGCAACACAGGTGTACCCCCCGACTTACGGCGCAAGCATCCCCATGTGTTGTCTGGCGTTTGCTTGTTATATGCTTGCTCGTACATGCTGTTGAGACCCGGTATTGCTAGTTCTTCAGCGCGAGGTACGCAGCGGCGAGGAAGCGAGCTACACACGAGTCTGTGTCGGATGTGTCGAGAACCTTCGGGGTCTTTTTTTCCCCGGTGCGTATTTTTTTTTTTTTTGACAACGTCCCCCTTACCTCTTCGTTCTCCCCGGTAACGACGTTGTATTGGGGACAAAGCGCTCACCCTAGGGGGCGTTCACAGAGGATACTGCAGTAGGTGTGACGCCAGCCAACTATTGTACAGTAGCTGACTCTATTGATAGTTCACGTTGTCGGCTGGAGCAATTTGGCTTCTTTTTACGTACAAAGACACTGAACGAAGACCTTCGGCGCCGTCGATGGCAGTGAGTTTCGATGCACCGTGAGCCTTGAGTCGACGCAGACCTCCCGGCTCGCTCTCCCTTTCTGGACGATTGGTGGTCCCACGCGGAAATACGCATCCGGTATACAACAAAGAAGCCTTCCATAAGCAAGGACAACCGACCACTAGTTGGGTCATTGGCCCCGCTGCAACTAACGGCATTATCTAGCGAACCCAATACCTAGCTAGCTGACTAGTAGCCATGCAACTCACGGCTCCTGCAGATAAGAACCAGATTGGGCTTCCTAACAGCAGTAGTAGCTTTCCTGTTTCTTATGGGGTGCCCTGTTCCCTCGTACAACCCTATTTTTTCCCCCCAAACCCAACCGCAACCGCCTGGGAATATGCCACACCTCAGGCATCTTTTTCGATTCCCGCTTCCGTCATCTACTGTACTGTAGGTGTTTCAAGGCAGATCAAAAATTTGAATCTCGTGTGATTCAGGGTCATTCTTATCGGAGAGCTTTTTTTCCAAATTTTCCGACCATTTTTTTCGCGCAATTTTTCAGTCTTCCACATTTTCCTGTTTTTTTTTTTTTTTCCCAGATGTGTGAAATTTAACAAACTTGTTTTTTTTTTTGCTTCTGAAGAATTTCACGAACAGTGACAGAACACCTCCGTATATTGATGCACATCTCCAATTGTTTCGAAACTTTGTAAATTATTGGAAAAAACGCTCTCCGATAAGAATGAGCGCTCATGTTAAAGGGTGGGACTCGCACAATCTGCACGAACGACCAAGCGCATACCTCCGGGGTTGGATCTGTAGTGCTATGCAGATCCTGCACAAGCTCTCACAAAGGCGGGTGATGAAGTAGATGATCTATATGTAGACAAATCGGATAGATCACGGCCTGCCACGAGGTGCGGGATGCTCTCGGAAAGGAAACGTAAAAGGAGGGAGTTACGCCGCCGCAGTATTGTGGACCATCAGACAGTTTAGCGAAGCTGCTCGTCCAAGTAGTACGTGGTACCGTACTGGGCTGCTGTGCCACCCTGCCGGTACCCCCCGAGCGCCAGCGAATATTCTGCGAATATTCTCGGAGTGAAAACGTGATGGGGAGTTTACAGCGAATAGGGGGGGGGGGGTAGCAACCCTATTCTCAAAGCCGGGCGGGCCCAGTCGTTGAAGGGCAGATGCATTCCCGATATTGTATTATTCTTAGCTCATTTTCCCGGGTGGGACCCGCATAACCTGTAGCAGCATGGCCTAAAGCAATACCACCATGTTCACTGCATTAGATGTATCTGCACTATCAAGTCGTGCTCAAAACCTCTCATAACGGCCCGGCGAGGAACTGCAGTAGACGATCTGCGTAGATCATGGTCTGTACGAGCTGTACAATGCTTAGATACGTGCATACGCCTATTAATCTACTAATAGAGCACGTTCAGCTTTGAAAAATGTATTAATTCATTCCAACTACGTATTTGAAACCCGTAGTACGCGCGATCGAAGTAGCACACACAGCTTGCAAAAATGAGTGTCGACGAAATCATCAATCTCACAGCTGTTTTTTTTTTCTTGATTTTGTTAATATATACCAGGTACCAGGCACCGTACCGTACCTATAGTATTCTATAGCACCAGCAGTTTTTGTGCAGGATCTGGCCAGAAGTCGGTGCCAGGGCGACCTGAGAGCGCATGCAACGCACACGGCAGCAGCGGTGCGACCGAATCACTGACTCTCTCTGTACGTATGTGTTTCTCTTAGGGGTTCAAACGGGTAATAAAAAAGTGCTCATGTCCGCCGTTTCTCCCTTCACAATTGCCGAGAACATATATAGAACGCGAGAACCGAGAGCAAGGTGTTGGAACGTTTTCGTCTTTCCCTCTCAATTTGTATAATCGACCGAGCCCCCGACAGGGTGAATTTGGCGTTTTTGCGGCGTTGCCGCCGCATGCATGCGTGCCTGCATGCACCCACCGCATGTAAGCACGTCGGGTGCAAGCTGTTCAACACTTCGCTAGGTTTTCCTAGTCGTACGGTCGGTCTTCTATGACGGAAGCTCCAAACGCGTCCGTCCGCAATACCTTGCGAAAAGCCAGAACACGGTACACCGGTGGATTCTTCACGAGTTGAAGTTGAAGAAAATTACCTCAGTTCTAAAAGGTACAACAAACCAAACAGGGAGATACGGTCTTCTATCCCGGTATACCGTTTTATGTCGAAGAGCCGTCCGAAATATCTCGCAAAAACCGTAGGGCGGTACACCTGTGGATTCTCCGCCATTTTGAAAGGTGTAGAATACAAAATCAACTCTTCAGGGGACAACAAACCGAACAGAGCGATACTGTTTTCTATCCTGGTATACCGTTTTCTGTCGAAATACACATATCGCATAAACTACGCAGCAGCAACAACGCACAAGGCATCAACAACGCACCAGAAGGCAACGCCCAGGAAGAAGCCAACAGCCACGAGCAGTAGAGAGAATTATCACCACAAACAAAAATCGACGAGGGTCGAGGGTCGAAGAAGAGGCACCCACGGGGGTCACTCCTGTTTCCGAGGCGTAGACGGGGGGCCGTCATACACAAACAAAAATTAGGTTGGTTGTCGCTTGTTGCTGTCCGGATTAGCACTTGCAAACCGAACTTTAGCCTTAAACCCTAGCACCGACCACCGCCACCCCGATCGCCGTACACGCACGTAGTTAGTAAACGTAAAACCTATATCTTGGTAGGGAACGGCACACGGCATCGCATGCCGTTGTCGTGTTCTACACTACAGTAGCAACATCGCCGCGCATGTCACCTTAACCAGGTGTCTTATAAGCAGCGGGGGAAGGACCATGTTGAGGTCGATGTCTCAATTAAGGACGAATGGGCGAAGAGGGCCTCAGATCACAGATGAATCAGGCCCCTGCTGAAAGTTGAGAAAGACCCGGCCCCGAGAAATAAAAAGGTTAACTCGCCCTCCGTACTCCGTACACATGTGTTCGGACATCGATTGTACAGAAAGCTATTGCGCGTGATTCTTCAAAGAAATCCTAAAATCGCGTTCACTTCCCAGGTGAGCTCGTGTTAATATATGGGGGTTTTACCCCCAGCGGGCTTGTGGACAACCCGTGGTTACAAGTGTCGCCCCCCCCCCCCCCCCCTCCCGGTACATGCCTTCATGGTATTTCGATATGTAGAAAGGTATTATTAATAGTGGACACCTGTGACGATTTCACAACTGGTATTTTTGGTACATATGCACGACTTAATCAGAGTTCTGAGTGCCACCAAGCGGACAGTCGCCTGCGAGCTTGGCTGTATAGTAAAGGGATGGATCCGAACATGCCCGGTACTTGGCAAACGATGTAGTACTACTGCAGGTGTCCAACTGCAGAGTAGCAGTAGCAGTGGTTGCCGTAATCATGTACAGGTACTTGTAACCAAAACATGGTAACCTATGTGCCGTTCACGAAACCGCGACATTGGTACTCCTCTCGATACAAATATGGTATGTTTTCATAACATTCTAGACATGCATGCGTAAGTACGATGATGTCAAGGTAGGGTGCTCGAAGTATGATTCTTCGACCAGGTTCCGAGCCGCTTTCGAGTTTCCTCGCGATGAGGCCCATCTCTCGGCGACGGTTTCCTCGTCGTACACGATCGTGCTCGCCTTTCCCCACTCTACCTGGCCTCGGCCGTGCTCGTGTCGTTGTTCCGGCGGAGCGTGCTACTTCCGCATTTTTGCAAGCATCTGCTTCGCTTTTGGACCCGATCCCGTAGATAGATACTATGGTACGCCTCATTGTTACTGAAGTATGCGTGTCAGGAACAAACCATCAAAAATCCCCAGAGGTCGGTCTATATCTTTTCGTTGCTGATCTCCCCGAGAGCATGTTTTCTCGCGATGAGGTGCACCTCTCGGTGCGCTGTTTCCTCGTCGTGCCTGATGGTGTTCTTATCTCCGGACTCTGACGGGAGGGGGGCTTGACCGTGCTCGCGCCGTGTCCCGGCGGAGCGCGCTGTTCAATTGAGGTTTCGGCAGGGATCTCGAAACTTGGCCAGTAGTGCCTTTTACCTGTTCGAGTAATTGCTACCTGGCGCCCTGTATTTTGCATCAATGTTTTTGTACTCATCGGCGCGACCGACGACTGGCTCCTGCATGGATGTACTGCTGTAGTACGGCAACCATCTGCTCAATGTTATGTATATGACGAGTGAGTATCGTACTACTACTACTACTACTACTACTACTACTACTACTACTACTACTACTACTACTACTACTACTACTACTACTACTACTGCTACTACTACTACTACTACTACTACTACTACTACTACTACCGTTGCTGCTGTCTGCTGCAATACTGCTGCTGTGCTGCTGGTTGGTGGTGTCGTTGTATTGTACCAGTCTGTCCTTACCTAAGGGCGGTGTATATATGAATATGAACACTAATGTGACCCTTTTTTTTGCGGATATAGTGATAGATAGTCTCGTAGCTGCTAGTTCTTCTGTTTGCACCGCTGCTGTGCTTCTGTATATTCTCCTTCTGCTGCTGTTGGCGCTTGCTGATGGTGCTGATCGTCATAAACCTGCCACCAGAGGTGGTACTCCCTTTAAAAAAACAAAACAAAGAGTACCTACGTACCGTACTCTTTTTGTTGTGAACGAACGCGCAGTGAAGCACACCCCTTGGCAGTACGGTCCCATCTGTGCGCCTTCGGCTTACCTACCAGTGTTGACCATTCTTGGCATTCGCGGAGCCGCAGACGGGCGTCAGCGCGCTGCGGCGAAGCCCCCCCTTGTTGGTATGTTTGTGTTGGTCGGTAGGCACCGAGCTGCGTTAGCCTCGTTCGCGACGTACAAATACATTGTATGTGCCGGTAGAGTGGAGTTTAGGCCATTGAAATCTACCAGGTATATATACCTGGCACAGCTTCGTGGTGTTACTTCACTCTGTGACATTGACGGTACGCCATGCGCCCACGAACAATTGCTCCTCGGGGCCCAAAAGGGAGCCACCCCGCTGTACCATACCAGCACACTGTAGGACAAGATACACGGAGATAAGTACCCTGGAAGGCGGTACTGCTGTAAGGATTATTTCACGGCCGTGTGTAGAAACGGCTCTGGGGTAAAAATCAAATCCGGTCGCCGGCGACGTCGTCAGCGTCTGCCTCCTCGCGGACCACCTGCCCCACCGCCACCCCGTTTCTCGTGCCTCATCGCAGAAAGTTCTCGTACTGTGCCTTGTCTGGTGTGGTGTTGTGTCGTGCTGTGTCGTATCGTATCACCGTCTCCTCCCTCCCTCGGGTCCAGGTGGTGGTGCGAAGCCTGGTACTCATCGGCGGCGGCCATGCTCACGTCCACGCCTTGAAAATGATTGGGATGGATCCCATCGCCGGAGTTCAGGTGCGGAGGCAACTAACTCACCGTGACGGGGAACTCGCGCCGGCGCGTGTGCGGCGGGATGTTACAATGCGATTCAAGCTTCTTTACGCTGCCCAAAAAATAAGCAGAAGGGGCACCACCCATTGCAAGGGTGTGTTTCGTTCGTGTGTTGTACGTAGTTGTAGGGGGCAGGACACTTCGCATATACTCTGGGATACCCGAGCAATAAACCTATTCGTAGTTGTTTTGGTCATACGACACCCGGGTAAGTACCCTGGGGTACGCCCAGCGTATACCAGGTATACTCTGCTATTCATGAGGACACGGGGTGGTCGGGTATATACTACCATATAGAGCTATAGAGCTATAGAGTGTTGATATCGCGCAGGGGTGGCGTTTTTTTTTCAGCGATCGATTTTTTTTTTCCCAGAACGGGAAGGTAGGCTCGCCCACACCGAACAAAAATATGTGTTCGTAAAGACGTTGGTGGCGAAGAATCCTTCCCTTCCGAAAATACATTCGTTCGGCGCTTTTTTTTCGGCACCGTTTTTTTCTTCGTGCCGTTGTCGAGAAAACGAGCGCTGAAGGTAAATATATATATATATATATATTATATATATATATTATATATTGCAAACCTGTCCGAACTTAATTATAAATAACGTTTTTGTTTATGGAAAGGCGTTACTTTCGGCGCTAGATAGATCATGATCTAGATCATTCAAGGCAGATAGATAATCTAGTCCTGATCCTGTATGATCTAGCTCATCATCATTTACAGATAGATCATGATCTAGATCATTCAAGGCTGATAGTTCATCTAGTCTTGATCCTGTATGATCTAGCTCATGTTGCCGGGTGGGACCCCTGTAATCCGCATGATCTATCTATAGCACACGTTTTCTGGCGGTGGATCTGTACTATTGTGCAGATCCTGCACAACCTCTCACAGCGGCAGGTGAGGAACTAGATCATCTGTCTGTAGATCATTATATGTCTGTCGGCAGGTGTAGTGCTCTTTTCTTTCAGGGGGGGTGGCGTACTCATTTGTTGCTTGCCTTATTAATAGTCATTTGACCATTGACCACGCATCCCTTTCGAGACGCATTTCTTACGGGGGGGGGAGGGGGGGGATAGTAATACTTGGTAGTCAGAACCCACGATGGACCCCAAATTCAGGTATCCGCCGTACCAGGTACGTTTTCACGCGATGTTTGGTTTTGATTCCTGCGTTCCCCCAAAGTAGTGGGTTCCGCCCTTTGGGTGTGGTGTAAAGTCTTGTTTACTTCTCCAAGAAAGAGCGGTCCTCTTTGTTCACGGTAGTTTAGTCGGATACATGACTTAAATCGACACCCCCTGACATCCTGGTATGCTTCGTAGACGAGTATCGCAGAGTGGTCTACTGGCATGCAAAAGTAGGTTTCGCTTCGTGTTTACAGGCATTGGTGGGGTGCGCACAGGGCAGGCGACGGTCTTTTTTATGCAAGCAACATCGCCCAGTAAAGAGCGTACACGGCGTTTCGAGGCGAGAGCTGGTTCCCAGCGAGTTTGCGCGGTTTTCCCCCCTGCAGCAGCGCCGAGGCATCGTTGTCGCTTTCGTCATTGTCGCTGTCGCTATCGGTGTGGCTATCATTGTTGTTTATCGCTATATATCGGCATCGTTTTTGCTATCGTTATGTTATCGTTTTCGGCATCTTTATCATCGCTATCGCTGTCGGTATCGTTATCAATTCGTCGTCATCGTTATCGTTGTCGCTCTCGTCGTCCTCGTTATCGCTGTCGCTTATCGTTATGGTTATCTCTGTTGTTTATCACTCGATATCGGCATCGTTTTCGCTATCGTTATGTTATCGTTGTCATCGTTATCGCTATCGGTATCGTTATCATTATCGTCGTTATCGTTATCGCTGTTGTTATCGTTATCTTTACATATGCATCTCAACGTTGAACTTTTTTCATGATCGCTACTGTATCGTTAGCGTCAAAAACTGTCTCGGGCAGTGTGCCATTTTCATTTCGGCCTGCGGCCCTTGACGCAGCTGCTATCCCTTGGCGTTTCTCGGTGGGCCCCCATTACTCCCCAGGTGACGCTGATCACGCGCGACGTCGACACTCCATACTCGGGGATGCTACCGGGCCACATCGCGGGACATTACACGAGAGAGGTGGGACCAAAGTACGAAGAGAAAAATATGGGGCAGGTGGGGAGGTGGGAGAGAGGGGGGAGGGCAGGGCCGGACGCAAGCAGTAGCCGAATCCGGTTGTTCGAAGAACGGTGTGCACGGCGGTAATACATAAATATGATTATCGTTTACGTTTCCAACTCTGCACAGACTGATGACGGGGGACGCCCACCTCTTGATGATTGACTATTTACTCCCACGGTACGGCGTAGGGGGGGCGTCGTCTCGTTGCTATGCCCCCCTCCACCCCCCCCGTCCCCCTCTTCATCACGCTTTCCCCCGTAACTCCATGAGATTTTACCGGCGCCAGACCGGCCGGAGCACGCACAGCTTTTTTCCCGGTACGTCCATCTGCCTGGTGTCACCCGTGTTCTGCCACCCAAGATCAACGCCCCCCTCCCAAAAAAAACAACGCCCCGAAAAAACATTTTTTCGTTCCGCCGACTGGTCTCACTCCGGCCGCCGCTGCCAACCCGCCTTTCTGATCAGGAGTGCCATATCGACCTGCAAAATATGGCGAGGTTTGCCGGGGTGGTGCTGGTGCACGCCGAGGCCGTCGGGCTGGACGTGGAAAAGCGTCTGGTTCACATCAAGGACGGCCGCCCTCCCATCCGCTACGACGTGCTGTCGATCGACATCGGCTCCACGCCAAAGTTCGTCGAGTCGAAGGCAAGAGGTCGCAGGGGGGCGGGAGGGAGAGAGGGATCGCGGGGGGGAGGAATGATCGAATGCGCTCTTAGTCTTGATCGTTGTGTCCTCTTTTCGTTATTCAGTTCCGCTTGCTTTCTATTTGTGCTTGCTGTTTCATTTGTTTGAACACCCTCGTAGCACCGGAGGGGTGGCGTGAGTGGCTGATCGCTTGCCTGCTCGGTGGCGTTTTGCCGACTGTAGTCTCGAACACGAGAGAGAGAGCGCGTGATGGATGTGTAGTTGCGTTTAGAGCGTGTTGCAGGCGATGAGGGCTGTGTTCCTGCGAGGTTGGCCGCACGAGATGTTCTGTCGCGAATCGGGGAGAGGGGGGGAGGTGGATGATAGTGATGAGGCGCGGTTAGGGGGCGCTATCCAACGGGTGAAAGGCCGCGTGACCCGGCTGGAGCACACCGATACGAAGGAGGAAAGGGTGGGTGTGGCATGCATGCTGCCGAAATGCCGCCTGTGTTCGCTAGCCCCACCCTTCCCTACCTTGCCCTACCCTACATACCCTACCCTATCCTACGTCTACCCAATCCTACCCTACCCTACCCTACCCTACCCTGTCCTACCCTACTCTACGCCTTGATATAAGTGCGCCCCTCACCCTCAGAGGGCAACGACCAGCCGCGTGTCGGAGGTTGGCTTAAGGCATGCTTACGGCAGCAGTGAGAGCATGTGCGCCGCGCGAAAATGTTTTCTGCGTTAGAAAAACAGACGGGCAGACTCACCCTTTCGCGCCGCGGCCGACCGAAGGGTGTGATTCATCATCTGTCCTTCTACTGCGCTGTACACACGTAAAACATATGTTTGAGACTGTCAAGCCCAAGTACTGTGTTCTCGAAACGGGAGTGCAGTCCTGAAGGGATTAGGCGCGAAGTGTCAGCGGAGTCTGCTTCCAGACAGGCTGGCTCAGGGAGGCAGCTCTAAAACTTTTTACTGGCGATCGTGTCTCGTCCCACTAACTGTGCGTTGCCATCCGACCCCGCGGCCTCTCTCTCTTCTCCCACTACCAGGTAGGTGGTATGTGGTGCCCCTGCCTCTGCGCCTCGAGCACTGCTGTCCCTGTCTCTCTCGCACCTCTCTCGCACCTTTTTAGCGTCGCGCACAACCAATATGATATTAACATCATGCCTGATACCAGGTAGTTGTTTTTCTACAACTTCCGTCTTTTTTCTGTTTTTTTTCACAAGGTATTTGCTTCTTCTTTGTTTGATTGTGGCTTCGTCCGATCGTTTCTTGCTTTTTTTCTCTGTTTCTTTTTTTTCTCTCGCTCCCTTTCTCTCTCTTGATTTTTGCCAGGACCCGATGACCCTGAAGCGGGTGACGAGGGTGAAGCCTATCGACAGCTTCAGTGCCCGCTGGGACCTGATCGTCGAGAGGGTCTTGGCGGCGCCGCGACAGCCGTCAGAGCCGCAGCAGAACAGGAACGGCGGCTCCTCGCACACCATGGTGTCATCGTCGTCCCGTGAGGCTACAGCAGTGCCCGTACCAAACTTTATGAGCGTACGTACATATATATGCCAGTATCACAGGTCGACGGCCGTCAGTACGCGCCACTCAGGACTCTTCACGGGTATGATATACAGATGAATATGAGGTGTGCATCTGGTTGTACGGAAGCAGTAGTGTAACAGCTGATTTCACTCTTTGTAGCGTCTGCAAAAATCGTGTACCTCTTATTGCAAGTAGTTTCCCCCCCCCCAAAAAAAAAGCGAGGGTTGAGTGTGGGTTAAGACCTTGCTGTCCGGAGAGGGTGGCGGATTTTTTTTTCCGCTTGTCGCTTGCCTCCCCTCCTCTTTATCCTCAACTTGTTGTTTGTTTCTCGGCATCATGATTCTTCGCGGGTTTTGTTCATTTTTCTGTGGGTTTTGTTCGTTTGTTTGCTGGCTCTCTTTCGCATGGTTAATTTTCAGAGGCCCGAGTGGTAGTAGTCGGCGGTGGGGCTGGCGGGGTGGAGTTGGCCCTCGCGATGCAGTTCCGGCTGAGGCACCTGTACGAGCAGGCGGGGCGGGACCCCGACACCGTGGTCGTCGCAGTCGTGAACCGCGGAGACGTTGTGCTCTCGTCCCACAACAGGTGAGGGGCGGAGGGATCCCTTCTTCTTTTTTTGCTGTTTCTCCACTCGACTCACAAAGGGGGACATAAATTCATACAGTATTAACAGTTCAGTGGCGGTGTCCGATCGTGATGCGCAAACGCTGCTGCATCTGTCGTTTCGTGTGCCGCCGCGTTGGAGCATTGCCGAGAGCAGCAGCAGCAGCAGTAGCAGCAACGGCAGCAGCAGCAGCAGTAGCAACGGTAGCAGCAGCAACAGCGGGAGCCACAACAGGCGAAGTAGCAGCTGGAAGCGTTTGTTCTGCTGTTGGTTGAGCGCGACTGGTGCCCCTGTGCCCACGCTATCGCTCTCTATTCAAAGTCACCGAACTGGTAAAATGGAGCACGCTATGACACGACACAACCCTACACGATATGTCATGACATCGGGGGACCACGGAGAGATGCGGCAACTGTCTACCCATGCTTCCGTCGACCGTGACGCTTTGTGACCATCTCGCGGCATCCGGGTATTTTCTACCTCTTAGCCCCCCCCCCCCTCCCCGACTACGGCCATGCATGAGATCAAGTACCTATCTCCTATCGAGTACCCCCCCCCCCCCCCTCCTCTTGGTCATACGACTACGGCCTGCATGATATCGAGTGCCCCCCGCCTCTTCAAGGGTTCAGTATTTCCCACCGCTCTGTGCTGGTTCGCGCCATCGTGGGCGTCAAGACGTGCCCCTGTTTCTCCCACTAGACCCCCCGCCACCCCCCCCCACCCTACTTCATGCCACCCAACTCGACTCCACCCCACCCCGCCCCATCCCGCCCCGCCCCGCGCCACCCCCTCCCACCTCACCCTACCTCGCTCCACTCCCACCCCTACCCACATTTCCGCCCCCACTCCCACCTCATCCCCACCCCCAACCCCAACCCCAACCCTCCCCTTTCCGCTTATTGTGACCACGGCTTCCGCCTCCGCCACGTATCAAAAATCTTTATACGCGTGCTTCGTTTACTTTCCAGAAAAGTCCAAGCGGTATTTAAGAAAGTGCTGGCCGAGAGGAAAGTGGAGGTCTACACCGATCAGGAGGTGGTGGACGTCCGAGACCCGCCCCAGGGGGGGGGGGCGGCAGGTGGACTGGGCAGCCTCGTGTGTGCGGATGGCACGGAGGTAAGGAGCCGACGACCCGACCCGTCTGTCGCTCACCCACCCGAAAGGGGGGGAGGGGGTGGGTGGGGATGGGAGAGGGGGGAGGGAGGGGTGGAGGGGTGGAGGGGGAGTGCAATGTGGGCGATAAGTATGGAAGCGGTCCGGGGAATCTCGTCTTGGTGGGTTTCCGGACAAGGTAGCGAATTTTAAGAGGTTCGTTTGACGTTAGTGGTGAGCGGTGTCACCGGGTTTATCTTCGTGCTGAAGCTGTTTTTTTGACGAGCGGTATTCTTGGCATGCCCGAGGAGGTTCAGGCATGGTAGGCGCAGCCCTGCCTTTGTACTGTCCTGCTTGGACGAGCGTTTTTTGCGCACGTACACGTAGCGCTCGAGGGGTGATTGTGTAGTGGTGCGCCGTACGTTGAGAATACGTGCGAGATGGCAGGTAGTTCGTGACAGCGGGCAAGTAGAGTGACGGTGGCGGCAGCGGTGGCGACGTCTGCCGCTTGGGTCCGCTCGAAGTGCTTTTTCTCGCCGTTTTGGCGTGGGGCGTCCAGCACGGTCGGCAACGACAGACAGACGAACACAGTTAAGACAGGGAGGCGAGACAGGTAGACAAAACAGACAGATAGACGGCCAGAAAGTACGCGAAAGCTGTGTTGCTTCACCGACACCCTGTCCCTTTGTCCCTGCCGCTTTTCCTCTTGTGTCCCTTGACCTGCGTCTCTGTCTCTGTCTTTCTGTCTCCGTCTGGGTCCCCCGTCTGGTTTTGGCCCCATCCCTCCCCCTGCCTCTATTTCGCTGTTATGTCGGGCACACAGATTCCTTTCTCCGAGGCTATCTGGTGCACCAACAGCGGCGCGGCCAAGTGGCTCGGCGACACCGGGCTTTCCCTCACCACCGAAGGCTTTATCGAGGTAGGGGCGCCGTCGAAAAGGACAAGATTTGCTTTGGCTGTCGCGACGCGTGCAGACATACCGGCAGAACCTGAGTTTGTAGTAGTCGGTGTGATGTGTTTGGGAATCTCTCGCGTACCGTACAGTAGACAGTGCAGTCAGTCAGTGCAGTCAGCCAGTGGTCTATGTTCTACAGACTGTTCGAGAGACTGCTGCGCACCATATGGCATGGTACGGTACCGTAAAATTTGGTGGTCTGTGTTTTCCACGAGGTGTTTGCGAAGCTACCGCCGTACACAAAGTGCAGTAGGTCCTACTGTAACTCCTCCTGTAGTACTTGCTTGAGGCCCTACAGCACCTCTATCTGATGTTACCTCCACCGCTACAATTCCTACTGCTTTAACTCCGCGTGCAGCTCCCGCCGCGGCTCCTGTTGAGTATGCTCGGAGTGCAGCTGTGACCTGTGAGTATCGCACTGTCATGTGCGGTGGATCACGTCGGATACGCATTTGGTGCAAGGCATGTTTAATTCGGGGATTTTTATGCCCTGGATGCAACTGTCATTTCGGCCCCGACCGACGTCCGAGGAGTGAACCTTCGTGCACTCCTCGATAAAATACGAGCACGCGAGAGTATTTCCAACCTTTGTCATGAGTGTTGTTTTCGCCGCCTAACCGCGCAAGATCTGTTTCGCCCCAGAGCATCGATCACGCTAGCGTTCTGCTGCTGCAGCACCAATCGCAGCTCCTGCTGCAGTAGCTCCTACTGATGCGTCTTCTACTGCTGTGACCTCCCATTCATACTGCTGCAACTGCTCAATGAATCTCCTGCTGCAATTCCTACTATACGTCTTACCGTACCGCCGGCGATAGCTCCTAATGTGGCTCCTGCTGCGGCTTCTACTTTAGTTCCCTACTGCAGCTACTGCCGCCGGTTCCTAACATAGTCCCTACAGGCTTACCTCCTTTTGCAACTACCGCTGACTGGTAAGTGCTGTTAATACGTGTCTGTTGTGGTGCATACTGATCTTGTTTTTTATTTCTACATGAATAGGAAGCATACAGCACAGCGGCCGCTTCAAGCGCAAGAAGCGGCGTAACCCGGTACTCTCATCGTGGCATGCGTCCAATGCCATGCAACCTCATGTATCCGAGTATAAATCTACAGCCGGACGTCAGCTTGGTAAGACTCAACCAATCATACGCGAGTCTTTAAAAAAAGCAATTCATCTACCTGTCCATGAAGCTACTGTTTTATAGCCTTCGCTGCACAGTATATCGCGCTAGGGCTTTTTTTGTAACCGTCGTCAGCTACGACTGTGTGAGCTCATGGATGGGATACACAATAGAAGACCAAAAAAACAAAAAAACGTCCGAAAACAGAGATTTTGAGCCGGACGGCGCGGATCTCCGATTTCACCCAGCCAAAACAAAAGTAAGGCAGCCCTAATTATATTATAGCCTGGGGTGTAAATTAGCAAATCTCGTCCGCTCGTACACAAATAATAATGCTGCTGTCGCCGTCGCCCCCCCCCCCCCCCCCCCCTGCCCTATTTACTGCCTCCTCAAATCGAAAACCGAAGGTGTCCGATACCCTCGAGTCTATCAACACTCCGGGAGTGTTCGCCGTCGGAGACTGCGCTCACATGGTCAATCATCCCCGTCCGAAGGCGGGAGTGTTTGCCGTGCGCCAGGTGGGTTGATCTTGATGGAGGGTGTCGGGTATGGTGGCTAACTTCAGGCGTTGTGGGAGGAGGGGGGGGGGGGGGGTACTCATTATCGTGCATGGCCGTAGTCGTATGACCAAATGCCCTCGCATCCCTACAATGCCGGGACGGAGCACGTCCGGTGTTAGCCGACCAGGCAGATATTGCTTGCACCAAGCGCGAAGCGCCGTGAGGTGTTTTGTGTTAGGCGAGTCGCGTGAAAGGTGAGCTGCTTGTGAGGCGGGCCTGCATATGGATGACAGCGTCAATGAGTTGATTCAGTTTCCGGTGTGGCCACTTCCAGAGACAGCAATGGGAGTACTATGTGCCTGCTTCTTGGGTGTTTTATAACAAACCCTCCGTGATACGATCGTCCCCCTCGTCCGGAGTCAAGTTTCTCTTCCCCACACAAATAGTTTAACTCGGCCACCAGCTGTGACCTACCGCGAACGTTTTTTGTATAATAACGGAACCCTGGTTGTTTCGCTCAAGTAGTGAGCGGCATGTTTTACAGTGTCGTTGCCAACCGACGCCAACCCAACCTATATATAATATAGGGGGGTGCAGGGGTGGGAGGTGGGGGGTACTCATTAGTTGCTTGCCTTAGTCATTTGACCATTGACCACGCATCCCTTTCGGGACGGAGCACCGCTCCTACTCCTAACAGAGACACCTCCGACATTCAGGCGCTCATTACGTTGTTTCCATATCTTACAAAGAAACTTTTTGCTAACCTTATCCCCTTTCTGTTTGGCCGCCTGTGGCCACCATCTATCTCCTAGGATAGGGATCGTTTTATCGCTGCTATCTAGCGTATCAAACTCCTCCATGTCACATTCGTCTATTTCCCCGCATCTCCTCTTCTATCTCATCCCGTTCCTCCTTGTACCTTTCACATTCTCCTGCTGTTCCAGTTCTACTCTCTATTGCTTTGCCACGCGGGCACATCTGTGCATCTACTTCCTCCTCCTCCCGGCTACTGGGATACCTCTTTCTTTTTTCTGGCGTGTCCAGGTCACCTACACGAAATCGCAATTTGAGCGTTTTCGCGAAGTCCATTAGGCCGTTCAAGTGCGTTTTCATTGGTATTTCTTCCCTCAATCCCCCGTATAACTCTAGGTGTTTTTCCGATTCCACCTTGTTTCTTAGCGCTAGCCTTTCCCTTCTTTCTGTCCTTTCTTCTACTTTTGCTTCCCAAATTTCCCGGCGGACATCACCTCTTCTTGGTGTCCCCCTATATCCTTCCATACTTTCTCGACTACGCCGTCCAACCTTATTCCAGCTCGCCCTTTTAGTTACTTTCTCTCATACAGCTCTATCAACTCTGGCTGGCAACTTCTTTTTTGGTACGTTCCTTTGTATTACCAAACCAACTTTCTCATGCCTCTGTTTGTTTTGAGTGGGTACATTCCCAGTTCTGCTCTTACAAAACTGTATTGCTACTCTGTATTACTACTCAAACTTGAGCATCTCAAGTATTTTCAGCTGCTTCCATTTGTACTGTTTCCAACTGTTTCACGAGCTTCGCGTTCCCTTCCCATACTTCTCCTGCATATCCTAGCTTTGGTACTATCACGTTCATCAGGGTACAAATTTTAATCCTAGCGTCAAGGTGTGAGACTGTTAGGATCGCATCCATCTTGCCTACGTGTGCTTCACCCTTTCCTAGTACTTTTGCTATTGTGTCTACATCCCAAGAGCAGTATTTTGAGATCTCTACGCCAAGGTACGTATACTGGTCTACGATCCGCAATTCATTTTCTCCCCAATTCCAACCGAAATTTATCGGGTCCACCTTATCTTAGTTACAAACAACTACTACGTATTTCTTGACGTTCGCCGTCACCCTCCATTTACTACTGTATTCTAGCACTATTTGTTTCTGCAACCCTCCGGGTGTTTCTGGTATCCCCACGAAGTCATCCGCAAACATCAATCCCGACACCGTATCTTCCCCTACCGTGACTCCCTGCCTTGCTGCTTCGACTGCTACTATCAGATCGTTAATACATATATCTTGAATAGGTTAGGTGACAACGTACGTCCCTGTGCGACCCCCTTGTAAAATACAACATACTTCGATATTTCCCCGTTCAGCATCACAGCACTTCTGGCGCGTTCCGTCACCTTTTTCATCATTCTCCACATCTTTCCTCTGATTCCTAGTTCCTACAGTTTTTTCCACAATCAATTTCGCCATACTGCGTGTCGTAGGCCTTCTGTGCATCTAGAAAGAAACAGTACGTTGTCAGTCCCGGGCCAATTCTACCTTGGATTATGATACCTTAGGTGTACACATGGTCTACGCAGCTGCGGTTGGGGGCAGGGGTTTTGATTCCTAGTTCCCACAGTTTTTCCCACAATATTTTTTTTCATACTGCGTGTTGGAGGCCTTCTGTACATCTAGAAAGAAACAGTACGTTGTCAGTCCCGGGCCAATTCTACCTTGGATTATGGTACCTAAGGTGTACACATGGTATACGCAGCTGCGGTTGGGGGCAGGGGTGGGGGGGGGTAGGGGAGGTGTTTGCCGGGGTGTGCCGCTTACCGGTGCCACACGGTCTGTGGTCAAGGTCATCATGTGGTTGCGGTTTTGGGACGATGATGTGTTTGTGATTAATTGGTCAGTTAGTTGTTTGATGGGTTCATTAGTTGACTTGAAGTTTTTTTATTGGTTGGTTGGTTAATGGGTTGGTTGGTGGGCTAGCTGATTGGTTGTTCGGTTAACTGATTGATTTGATCGATTGATTGAGATTGACTGAGATTGGTTGCTTGCTTGACGGATTGATTGATGTATAAATGGATCCGATAGTTGACTTGCTGTTTTTTGGTTGGTTGGTTTTTTGGTTGGTCGGCTAGTGGATGGATAGATTGATTGGTTGGTTGATCGATACATTGGTCAATTCAGCACCGAGCCGAGGATCGATCGTCTGATAATGGTCACGTTTTGTTTTACGTTTTCAATATGTAGACTGAGCATGAAAATGCAGAAAGTCCCCCCCCGCCCCCCTATTTTATATAGGTTGGGTTGGCGTCGGTTGGCAACGACACTGTAAAACCTGCCGCTCACTGCGTGAGCTAGACAACTAGGGTACCGTTTTTTTTTTTTGGCGGTCGCCCCAGCTGGTTGTCGAGTTAGATCATTTGTGCGAGGTGAACAACCTTTACTCCGCACAAGTGGGAATGATCGTAGCACGTAGCGTTCAAGGTAAGGCACCCAAGAGGCAGTTACATAGTACTCGCATTGCTGTCTCTGGAATTGCCTACACCGGAAATTAAATCAACTCATTGAAGCTGTGATCCATATGCAAGTCCGCCTCACAAGCGGTTTTTAGTAGGATGCAGCTCACCCTACATGCGACTCGCCGGACACCTCACGGCGCTTCGCGCTTGGTGCAAGCAATGTCTGCCTGGTCGGTGAAAACCCGACATGCTCCGTCCCGGCATTGTAGGGATGCGAGGGTCTATGGTCATACGACTACGGCCATGCATGAGATCGAGTACATCTCTCCTATCGAGTACCCCCCCCCCCCCCCCCCCCCCCCCTCGCCATTGCAATGTGAACATGTTTTATTTGGCCCGCCGCTTCTAACAGCCAAACTTCCGCCACACCCACAAACACTGCCTGAACCGCTTTAAAAAACATGAGCTAGGGCCCACCCCTGGCCGATAACCTGCGACGGCTGCTGGAGGGGCGCGCGATGAAGGATTTCACCCCACAAAAAGCGTTTCTTGGTCTCATCAGCACCGGCGACAAATACGCCGTCCTGTCATGGCGAGGTTTCGCGTCGGAGTCCAAGACCCTGTGGACGATCAAGGACTACATCGACCGAAAGTGGATGCGGAAGTACAAGGTGGATGGGTTCGGGTGTTGGGGGGGGTGAGATAGGGGTAGAGGGCTGCTTACCACTTGTCCGAGAGAATGGTCGACACACACACTGCTGTGTAAGAGACGGGTAGAACTAACCGTAACCCTAAGCCAATCAGATCAACCCCAACTCTGAACCTGAGCCAATCAGAGCAAGTCTAACCCTAACCCTAACCCTAAGCCAATCAGACCCAGTATCGAACATGTGGCAAGCTCTATTGAGGGGGTGGGTGGGGAAAAGAAGGGAGGGGGCGGGGGCAGGGGCGGGGGGGCATTCAAGGTATCTACTGCTACGTGACTGGTATGCTCGGCTCGTTGTCGTCCGAGGCAGTTAGTCACCTTTTGGTGTCGCGCGGTACGGTAGTACGGTACGTCCCTGTACGAGGGAAACAGTAAACACACGTTTGTTTGCAAGACCGTCGGTGGCATTGTCGTGGAACAGAAGGATTCGCATAATCGTTTTTTAAATGAGATTTCGTTATTTTCGCTCCTTGAGTTTATTTGGCCAATGGTCGAGCTTTAGTTTTTTTTTTAATTTACCCTTCTTGAAACTGTGTTGTGAAAGGTACATGGATCGTGGCCGGCGGCTCGGTCTTTCTAGACTCGAAAGCTCGCGCGTTCGTTTTGTCCTCCTCCTTCTCTCGAACAAGGCCAGCCACATTTTCCCATACAGGCGCCAGGCGCGAGGTTTTGTCGAGGCCAAAGACCTATTCCCGCTCCACCCACCCCACTCCCCTCTTTTCCTTCCACCCCCCCCCCCCTCAACCCCCCCCACCTCCCCCCCCTTCGCAGGAGCTCCCGGAAATGGACGACCCCACCGATAGCCGCAGATGGAACAAAAAATTGCCGCCGCCGCCGCCACCGCGATCAATATCCGCCGCCGGGCCCGGGGCGGAAGAGGTGCTGCAGCACGCCACCATGCGATGCGGGGGCTGCGGCTCGAAGGTCGGGGCCGGGGTCCTCGGCCGAGTCCTGGCGCGCCTCGGGGTCGGTCAGGGCGGCGAGGGGGGCGGGCTCGACGACGCGGCTATCGTGGTGCCTCCGACGGAGCCGGGGGCGCTGATGGTCCACACCGTCGACTTTTTCCGGAGCTTCGTGACCGACCCGTACGTGTTCGGGCGGATCGCGGCGAACCACGCGCTGTCGGACGTGCATGCCATGGTGAAGAGGGGTGGGAGGGAAAGAGGGCGAGGGCGATAGCGTGGGTTGCACGCCTTGGACAGATCGATCGCGACCTGTAAATCAGCTGCTGTAGTTTCTCACCTAACGTTGTGAGAGGTTCGTGCAGGGGATCCGTACAGAGCAGATCCATCCCGGGAAACAATTGTGCTACAGTGCATCGTGCAGACTTGTACGGGTCCCACCCCCGGCTACACGAGCTAGCTCATGCAAAATGGGGAACAGATCCATCTGCCTCGAACTATGTAGATGATGATGTGCGACTTTCACGATCTGTGCGAATTGTGGAAATGTACTGCAGTGTTAGCAGTATGATGACGTGCGAGGTTTACGATCTGTGCGAATTGTGGAAATGTACTGCAGTGTTAGCAGTATGATGACGTGCGAGTTTTACGATCTGTGCGAATTGTGGCAATGTACTGCATTGTTGGCAGTATGTACAGTGGTGGAAGCAAACCCCCTTGCCAGGGTATATAGCGGGGTCTGGCAGGCGAGAGAGGGGGCGGGCTGTGTCAGTGTTCCGCGTCGTTTTTGCTGCTGTTGTTGTTGTTGTTGTTGCTTTGTTGTCGTGTGTTCTGTTGTGTTGCTTGAGAGGAGGTGTTCCCAAACGACCACGCCGTCCTTTTATGTACGTTGCTGACGTCGTCCACACCGCGTTTGTCAGTCGTCCGAAAAAAAACACCGATCGCGTCCACCGTGCCTCCGTCCCCTTGAACCTCCCCCCCCTATTATATATATATATATATATACATGGGTTGGGTTGGCGTCGATTGGCCACGATACTGTAAAACCTGCCGCTCACTACGTGAGCTAGACAACCAGGGTACCGCTTTTAACTTTATTTTTTGTTTTTTTTGGCGGTCGCCCACAGCTGGTCGTCGAGTTAGATCATTTGTGCAAGGTAAAGAACCTTTACTCCGCACAAGGGAATTGATCGTATCACGCAGTGTTCATGGTAAGGCACCCAAGAGGCAGTTACATAGTACTGCCGTTGCTGTCTGTGGAAGTGGCAACACCGGAAGTTAAATTAACTCATTGAATCTGACATCCTTCTGCAAGTCAGCCTCACAAGCGGTTCTGAATAGGATGCAGCTCACCCTTCAGGCGACTCGGCCAACACCTCACGGCGATTCGCGCTTGGTGCAAGCAATGCCTGCCTGGTCGGTGAAAACCCGACGTGCCCCGTTCCGGCATTGTAGGGATGCGAGGGTCTATGGTTATACGACTACGGGCATGCATGAGATCGAGTACATCTCTCCTATCGAGTACACCCCCCCCCCCCCCTCCCCTCTCTACTGGTATAGTCGTACACCCCCTTCCCCCCCCTAATCCTTATTCCCCGCCTCCTATTCCCCCCCCCGCCTGTCTGTCCGTCTGCCTCCTCCGCCATTTCTCCGAAAAAATGTGACAGGGGGCAGAGCCCACCACCGCGCTAGCAATTGCCACAATTCCGTTCGGAGGGGAGGCGCAGGTAGAGGGCACACTCGAACAGCTCTTGGCGGGGGCCCTCCGGACGCTGAAAGAGGCCGGGTGCTCGCTGATCGGGGGGCACACTTGCGAAGGGGCGGAGCTGGCGCTAGGTCTGAGCGTGAATGGCGTGGCGCTCGGAGGGGCGGCGTCGCTCTTGAACAAGGGGGGAGCCGCGGTGGGCGAGGCGCTAGTGCTCACCAAAGCTGTGAGTTTTTTGTTTTAGTTTTTCTCTGTTTCGTTTCTGGTTTAAAACGCGCTTTGATTTCTGGAGGCACTCCTGGCCTGGTGTGGTGCAGTGTGGTGAAGGGTGATGCGGTGCCTATTTTTGTACCTGGTAGTTTTTTTATGTCATCGTGGGTACCTTGCCGCTGTCGCTGGCCTTGGTTTGGGGGTGGTGCGGTGTTTGTGCCGGCTCTACCGCGTAGACGCCGCCTGAAGTCGCGCACGTTTGCCCGCCTGCTCTTCCTTACGTGCCCGTCTGTACTTGGTGTTTGATACGCGTTTGACCCACTCTTCTCTCCCTCGTTCGCTCCCTCCATGCCCCCCCCCCCTCCCCCTCCCATGCGCTTCTCTCCCCCCAACCCCCCTCGCCTCCCGTAACCGTCGCTGGCCGTTGCCAAATGAATTGTGCAGGTGGGTACCGGCGCCGTTCTCGCCGCCGAGATGCGCGGGAAGGCCACCGCCTCCGGGGTTCAGTCGGCCATAGCTTCCATGCTCCAGAGCAACGGGCCGGCCGCGACCGTCCTCCGAGAGCACGGCGCGAGCGCGTGCACGGACGTCACCGGCTTCGGCGTGGTGGGACACCTCGCCGAGATGCTGCGGGCGAGCGCTCCCCGCCCCCCGCCCCCTCGCCCATCGCAGGCCGTATCGCTCCCCTCGACGAACGGAGGAGGAGGTCCAGAGGTAAAGGTGAAAGGCCAGAGGCGGGCCCGGAAGCAAAAAGGATGCATGCCGCCACTTTTTTTTTTTTTTTTTTCTCATCCCATTCATGGTCTTCGCACATTTTCTTCTCTCTCTCCTTCCAACTCGTAACTCGGATCCGGGGTCACATAGCAGGCTCTTCTCCCCCCTTCCCGCTACGGTACGTGCCTTCATTTTTATCGCGAGAAGATTTCAGCCTTTTCTTCCCTCGTCGACTCGCATCGAATTGTGCCTACCCACGCTGCAAGGCGCTCTCAACAATTGAATCTTTTTTTATTTTTGCAAATAAAGTCAAAGTCCGACCCACCTGGGGCTCGAACCCAGGACTCAAACAAGCAGAATTCGAGGTTAACCACTTGAACCACCGGGGCGACCGTATATAAATATATTGTGGGGGTGCATCCACGCAATGTTTCCTGAGTCTCCCTCATTGTGAGAAGCTCTCATGCTATTTAATGCCCCAATCAATACCTGACCTTCGTGAGAGAAAATAAATGAAAACTGTGCCAACGCGATGAACGAGGCTGATAGGTACATGTCGAAAAATTGTGCAAAACACCCAAAGATGATGTTTCTGGCGGTATTGGGTTGGGTAGTTCCTCACTTTGAGGAACCCCGTTGCTCGTCAATATTTTTCCGGGCAAAAGTACAGTTCCCCTATATTCGCCGGTGTAAAGGTAAAGTACCCCTCTCCGGGGGTTTCAGTAGGAGGTTATGGCCGGAGGAGGCATGTATGTAGGTGTCTAGTGACTAAATGCATACCAGGAAGGTATAGCACCAGTACTCTTGTTTTGTTGTAAGAGTCGAAGAAAAAATAGAACGAGGCGGGAGGGAGGCGGGGAGATAGCGGAGTACAGTGGGCGTTTGGGTTTGCTCATGGGGGCGACGGTGGCGACGGTCGTGTGATCTCGCACACAAGGCAGGGAGGCGGTAAACGCAGGCAGGAGGAGACCCAGGAGGAGGAGGAGGAGGAGGAGGGGGAAAGAGAAGAAGATAGAGGAAGGGAGCTAAGGCAAGAAAGGCGCCTTGCTCTTCCTGCCCGCGGTTTCGCTGCTGTTTTGCTTCTTAGCCGCGTTCCGTGCGGGTTGCCGCCACTCAACGGATGCCCGGGTGTCCGTGGTATATCCTTCCGCCTTTTCACCTCCTCCGTCTTCCTCTCCGCTTCCCCGCAGGCGGCCGCTGCCCAAGAAGTGCCAGCGCCGGCGCCGTTGCGCCTGGGCGCCGATCTGAAGCTGGACCTGCTTCCGGTGCTCCCGCTGTCCATCGAGGTAGTGGACGCCGGAGTGGTGTCCACCCTGCAAGGGCAGAACGAGAGAGATAACTCAAGGGCGGTCGTGGGGGGCGTGGAGGCAGGGGAAAAATTGGGGGCGCGATTTAGGCTTCTCTTCGACCCGCAGGTAGGTGGGGGGAGGGGGGGGAGGGAAGAAACGTGGGAGAGAAAGAAGAGCCGCTATCCTTTTTTTGTGTGTTCGAGTGGTGTGTGGCCGCGTGTCTGGTGGTGCGATAGTGGGGGGGGGGGTTATGCTGTGTTCGGTTGCCCCGTGCGGGTTAGTCTGTTTCGTCGGCTCTGACGGCGTCTTTTGGTTGTCGGTAGACTTCGCCGAAGTTGGGGGAAAGGCCAGGGGGGGGGGAGGGCGGGGGGGAAGGCGGGGAAGGGGCATGGGTATTGTTCTTGTGGTAACGTTTTTTTTTTGCGCCTTGAATGTATGCCTTGGTTTTGACGGTACGAACGGCCTTTGTCTTGCCCATGGGATTGTTTAAACCAGCTTTTCGTTCATGTTCGCCCGTGTGGCGGGCCGCAGGGCTTGACACCCGCCCAATTGGGCGGGTGAAGCCCACGCGCGAAGAAAAACTGACCCATCGGTGGGACGACACAAATAGCCCCCGGCTCCCCGGATGGAATCAAGGTAATGAGCGCCCAACTGTTGGAGGTGTCTCTGTTAGGAGTAGGAACGTTGCTCCACCTAAAAAGGGATGCGCGGTCGATGTTCAACTTACATAAGGCAAACAACGAATGAATACGCCCCCCAGTTGACTCATTGAAGCTGTCATCCATATGCAAGTCCGCCTCACAAGTGGTTCAGAGTAGGATGCAGCTCACCCTTCATGCGACGCGCCCAACACCTCACGCCGGCGCTTCGCGGTTGGTGCAAGCAATGTCGCCCTGGTGGGTGAAAACCCGACGTGCTCCGTCCCGGCATGGTAGGGATGCGAGGGTCTGTGGTCATACGACTACGGCCATGCATGAGATCGGGTACATCTCTCCTATCGAGTACACCCCCACCCCCCCTCTATGGTCATACGACTACGCCCATGCATGAGATCGAGTACATCTCTCCTATCGAGTACCCCCCCCCCCCCCCCCCCCCCTCCTGTAAGGCTCTGCACGTGGAAGGGGTTCGCATGACGGCTACGAGTGCCAAGAAAATGTGTAACATCCCATCTTCCCCCTCGTCATCGCCTTCTTGGGATCGTTCCGGCGACTGGCAGACGGCAGGGGGGTTGCTGGCCTCTGTGCCGCAAGAACAAGCCCTCGCGTGCGTAGCGGCGCTGAAGCAGGCAGGCGCCGAGTCGGCAGCGATCATCGGAAATTTAACGGTGAGCAAACTTGGACTTTTGCGAACCTTCCTGGCGTCAAAAATGTGCTTGCTACTGCTGTTCATCTTGGGGACTTGTTTTTTTATTTCTGCTGCAGCTGCTGCTGCTGCTTCTGCTACCTGGTTGTTGAGCGTGTGGTACAGGAGATGCCGCCATGTTTGTCCAACTTTGTCAAGATTTAGGGCATTTCCCCCCCCCGTTCTGTGTAGGTATCCAGCCTGACCCGACTTGAATACGTCCTCGCTGTCGCCTATCACCGCCCATAATGCGCCAATCAATAGCCCCGCTCAGTATTTTCCGGACAGCATTAATGTTTCCACACCCTTGTCTTCCCGCCGGCGTTGCCACTGGTGTGCCCCCTCTCGAGCACAGGAGGCGGTAGGTCAAGCGGGAACTGGGCGAATCCACATCATGTAGACGGTGACAGCAACGGCGTCAGCAGCGGTGGCGGCGGTAGTGATAGCGGCACCCGATTGATCCAGTAAAAACACCGTTGAAATGGCGGAGGAGCTTGGGGAGTGCCGTCCGCTCGTTTCTGCCTCTTTCTGAGTGGCGGTGCTATAGCTTCCTGGCACTCTGTTGGCGTACTATTCAATACCATTAGTGATTCAGTTCGTTTGGGGATTCAATGTGTATGGGGAAAGCGGTATATGGTGATTCATTGCTCGCCTCGTTATCTCTAGGAAGGCCAATTGGAGAGTAGGGACGGGGGGGGGGGGGGGGGTTGCGCGAAGATACGGAGGTAGGCGAACCGACCGACCGCCCGTCCGGACGCTACGGACACGGGCGCTGCAGCCACGCCTCGTGATGTCTTGAACCATACCATGGCTCCTTTTGTTTTTGTCTAGCGTGTGCTAGTTTTCCGGCGTCTGCTCCCGACTGATGTTTGACATTTGCTCTTGCTTCATTGTATTCGGAAGGGAGGAAGTTGTATGATATGGACGACCGCCCCGCCTTCTTCGTCTGAATAGTCCGCGTGTTGAAGGCCGAGGGGGGTTTCGAGACCCTGCCGTATGAGTGCGTGACGTGAACCCTCATGCGCGAAAGACTACGCCAAGCTCCGAACAGCGCACCGCCAAGTTCTCCTGCGAGTTATTGGCTGCCAGCGCCCGACAACGGACCGACCACGCCACCCTCTGGTACGCGAAGGCCCTCAGGAAGAACCGACGCGAAACAACCATCCGTAAACGGCGGCTTTTCTTTGCGGGGGCCGTGGCGCGGCAAAACGAGGGGCGATTACCCAGTCGGGTGATGCTCGCGACGATGACCGGTGGGGAGAGCCCGAGACCAGGCGGACAATCGAAGAGTTGGTATAGACGCTTAGTTGGCGACCTCAAGGGTGTTCCGAGCCACGGAGGAGTCCAGGGAGCACTCGCCGTTGGTGGTCGGAGTGAAGAGCGCGCTGTAAACCACAGCAAAGAGGGCGAACAAGTGGTACCGGGGGGTCCTCGAAGCAGCCGAACGGTTCATGGTCAGTTGGCGCGAGAATGACGTGAAAGAGAGCAGGCGGCGCCTTGCATCCGTTGTATGGGTGGTATCTATTGAAGTGGGGAGGGGAGAGACAACAGCAGCAGTCGTGGGGAAACCACGGTTGGCAAACGGGGTAGGAAGGAGGCGGCAAACAGGGTAGCAAGGTACCAGGCCGAGTACAGTGGTAAGTAAAACCTGTCCGCGCTTCTCGTACCGCAAACTGCTGCGGCTGCTTCGAATATGATTTGGTTGTGTTGGGGTTTTCTTTATTTTCTTTTCTTTTCTTTCTTTCTCTTTTTTTATTCTCCGCCAGGTATAAAGTATGTATTGTTCTTTGTCTGCGTGGGTGGCGAGCCTGCTCTTGGTGATGTCTTCTTTGATGTGTGTGTTTCTTCAATTGGTGTGTGTGTTTTGTTGTTGTGTCGTCTGTCGCATCTCCTCCGGGGGGGGAGGGGGCACGATAGCGATACTACCGCCGCTGTCGATGAAGTACGAAAAAGGCGGCATTCCCTTCCCCTTCTTCGCCTGGGCTTTTCTCTCGCGAAGGTTTTGTTTCTTTGGTATAGCGTGTCCCCCGCTTCCGTGTGTTTCCGATTAATTTTCTGCTTGGTGTTACTTTTTCTCCGCTTCTTGTGCTTCCCGTATTAATTTTTGCATGGTTCTTGTTCTCGTGACCCTTTTTTCCGTTTCCCTATGTCCTTTTGTGTTCCTCGTTGTGCATACGGGTGGGGTCGAGATGTCATACAGCGGTATGGCCGCGGATATTACGAACGTACACAGGGAGGTGACAAGACCGCGTGGTAATGTTGCCAGCTGCATTCGAATGCCTCTGCCGGCTGCTGTATCGGGACGCGTCTGTGGACTGCCTTTATTTCTATTTGTTTGAGGTAGTGGTTTGTTTGGCTTTGTTTTTTTTCGCTTCTCCCAGTTTTGGTTTTCGGGGTAACTCCGTTTCCTCGTTGCGTACAATATCAATTTTGGCTCATGCTCGGAGTATTTATATTTTCTGAATTATTACCATAGTTATTTTTTTGTTTGTTTTTTTGCGTTTGTTGCTATATATCTATACCTGGTATTTATTTTCTCCCCCTTATTTTTTGTTGATTATTATTCTTTCATGATTGTTTTTCTTTCGTTTTTCTCTCTTTCAAAACGTATCTGGGTTGATGCCGTCGGCATGCAGTGCGTGTCGTACCCAGTAGGGTGCCTTGTCATTGCATTGCCAAATGTCCTCATCGCACCCCAATGCGCTATCTCTGTGTCCTAGTGTGTGACCACACGGAGCTTGTGTCTCTCTAGGATTGGAAGAATCGGCGCGGACACCGGGTGGGCTGGATGTCGACGGGTAGAAAGAACGGCTTCATGTGATAACACATACACAAACACGAATATAGCGTTAATAGGTTTCTAGTGGTGGAAGCTGAGATTTCCGGGGGGGTTGGTGTCGCGCAAAAACGAAAATAAACAAAAAAACAAATACCGCCTGTCATTATGGACGGGCTGTGTAGCACTTACAACGCGTTTGCTTCGCATACACGGTAGGTATTTTTAGTGTTTGCCAACGATGACGCAGGAAATCACGCTTGGAAGAGAAAAACGCCCGTTTCGATTGTCAAGCAACCGATCGCACGCGAAGCACCTGGTTCACACGAGAACAAAAGGGGAGAGAGGGAGAGAGAGAAAACCCGATATTCTATAAAGATGCAGGGGGTTGAAATAGCATAAAAATCGAAACGGCAAACAAACGCATAAGCAGCGTGTTGGACCGGTGGTTGGTGTTGTTTGTTTGGTACACAAAACGTGCGGTGAACGCACGGGAACGGCCTCCATGACATTGAGTGGCGTCTACTGCTGTGCACTTTACATGGTGCGTATAATACCTTGTTTGCTTTTGCGAACGTAGCTGATGGCCTGAGCGTGTCGCAGCTGATCGCTGCCGGGAGTCTAGGCGAGGTTTGGGCAAACTACCAGAGTGTGTAACTTCGAGTTCAAGTGGAAAATTAAGGGGCGCCGTTGATCAGAAATTCTATATTTTCCCCTTTCTTTGGTGCTTCGCCGAGACTCAGGGAGAACAGGGGGACTTTGACCGCAACCACACGATGGTGCACGTTTCTTCCCCCCCCTTTTCCTTGGGGTGCAGGGGGGCTGGTTCATCGTGGGAGCTTCTTGCCGAGCCGACCGAGCTTCGTGCTAACCCAGTGCCGATCCTCTGCGCAAGCGCAAGTAACTGCGGGGGTGACTGCTACGTCGTCGAGAGAAAAGCGCGAGCACTCACTCGTAGTTCGTGGTCTCGTTTTTTTTGTTCTTCAGTTTTTGCATATATACGTACAGTATATAGAACTACTTACAGATATCTCACTCTCTGAGCGTGCTCGGTTGGTACATCCCTGGCCTCTCAGAGCTCCCACTTGGACAACGCCTCCTCCGATTACTTGCCGGACCTTTCCAGCGGTTCTTTGTTTTCTCCATTTTTTTGGCACTTTCGATTATTTTTTCCTATTTTCTTCTTTCGTTGCGTGTGCGTGCGTGTACTCGAAGCACGGCATCACGGGCGAGCCCGGCGCCGTTGCGGGTGTCAGCGGGTGCTGGCGGGTAGAGGGGGGGTTGCAAGGAGCGTGGTCGCCGTGATCGTGGCTAGGCGTCGCGTGTGCCTCGAGACACGAGGGAAGCATGAGTGGGTTCTGTATGGCCTCCTGGTGTGGTTCCGGTTATACTATGTACGAGTCTATAAGGGTCGTTCGGGATTGCAACATAATATTCAAGCGGTGCTTATTTTAGCGACCAAGCTGAAGTTAACAGAGATCTACGCAGTCTGAGCACCAACATTGTCCAGCTGGCGAACGAGGGTGACGGTGAGCACCGAGTTTCACGCGAGGCGGGCGACGGGTCTCACTGTGGCAGAGGAAAGCGCCACCCGGACCGAATCGGTGGCGAGGTGGTCGCGAGAGGAGCGGGCAGCGTACGAGGCAGAGAGAGAAGCTCTGCTGTTCGATTTTTTTCTCTTCGACCGGTGCAAGGTGTTCCAATCAGGCAGAAAATGACTACCAGGTACATGATAGGGGACAGGGATTTTTTTTCTTCCCGAAATTTTCGGTTTCATATTCATTGTTTTTGCGGTGCTGCTGTGCCGTGCTGTGCTTTCTCTTTCGTGCATAAAACAGTATATCAAAAGAAGAAAATAAGTACCCTACCTGGAGTATGTACGTACGTACGGCATGCGGCGTTCGGGTTGTTTTCTTGAATGGAGCATGGAGCTCTTGGCATTTGCAAATCGCCTGTTTGCGCGTAATTGTTTGGGCCGTCTCTGTTCCGTTTCATTTTCTTCCTCGAGAGCGAGCGTAGCGGGGGGAACCGCCTGCGACGCGAACCGTATGTGGCGTCCGAGCTTTTTCCTGAAGCATGGCGGCGGGACTCTTGGCATTGTCAAGTCGCCAGTTTGCAACTACAATCTTGAAAAAACTACATTCAATCATGGACCTCTGTCCGCTTCGCATAATTTGATGTATTTTTTTTCCTTCCTGAGCGAGCGTAGCGGGCGGCGTAGGCCACCCGCGGAGCGAAGCGCCTTGCATATACAAATACATTCCTGGTGCTGCCTGATCGCTGTCGAGACCAGATGGGTTCACTTTGTGGGCTTGGAAAAAACCTGGAACCAACGGTTCGTTGTGAGTTTCGTTCTTTTGCCAGGCTTGTCAACTCGGTGTTCGACAAATTGGCAAACACTGCTACAGCTGTGGTAGATTTCAGTCCTGACAACCGCGAACTATGCTGCGTGGGACGGGTCGCGATCGAGGTTAGGTTTGGGGTTCGGGTTGGGTCGGCCAAAATGGTGGACTAGAGTGCTGCTATAAATAAGTGGTAAGTGACAACAGCAGTATACAGACATGAAGGTTACCAGGTGTACTATGCAGAGGTATAAAGCACCCCTGGCTGGCGAAACGCAAGTGTGGTCAGTATCGGGGAGAGGAGAGGCTACATATCGTATGCGCCAGCCCCTCCCCCCCCCCCTCTCTTTGCGTTTCCACTCGACCCCGAGGCAATACGGTAACAATCAGATGAGAAGAACGCCATTTGACCCCAAGGCCAAAAGGATGTGGTAGGCATGAAGACGTCCCAGGAAGGGGGCACCCTTAAATTTGGCGTCGACGCAAGGACTTGAGCGTGGGCGTGAAAATCCTCTGTTTCCCGAGCGATGATATTTACTACACGCAGTATTAATAAACTCTCTCATATTCTGTGAAATTTACGTACTCGAGCGACTTTTCTTTGGGCGCTCTCTGCAGCGTACCAGGTGTCAGCTAGTTGTGGATGCCAACCAGCGACAGGGGAATTTTGATTTACCAGCTAATATATACCAGATATATAATGTTGATATGATCTATTAATAGTATCGGACTATTTAATTGGTTATGAGATTATTCTCGTGCTCTGAATTTTCCCTTAGTCAACAAGAATCGAAGCCCTGAACACCCGAAGAATGTTCCTCGGGCTCTGAAGTTTCTCTCGGTAAATACGACAGCCAGTAAGTACTGTTACGGTTTTCGTGAGGACACAAGCAATGTTCCTAGGACAGGCCTCTCTTAAAGACAGGATGACCCTTAGAATTTGGGTTTTAGTAGGCCACAGAAGTATCTAGGGTTTGGCTACTAGACCAGCTTCAGAGGAAAATTCCTCGGGAGAGTGTGTTTACCTGTCTAGCGGGTTAATAGGAGGGAGCAGAGTGGGCTTGATACCTCGAATCAAGCCCCAATCGAATCACTCTCAAATTGTTCCCCTCTCTCATCAAAAAGGGGGATAACACGACAACAAGGAAATAAGTGTCCTAAACAAGAGAAGCAGCGTTCCGACCTAGTTCCTGCATTCTACTTCCCTTACCTCCATCCTCGGGCTCTACTACACTTGGCGTCGTCGGCAGGGCATGGGTCTTTGGTCGCTAATTCGAATCCCACTTACATTTTGAAAACAACGCTTTGTGGAGAAAAGTGATTTTCCTCGTGTCAAGAATCTGATGAAACACTCTTTCGGGGTCCCCAGACATGGCACCTGGCTTCTTCTGTATCGGCCTCAGTCCTTTTCTGTTTAGGTTTTAGCCCCTCCCTCAACGGGCGTTTCTGACAGTAGCACTGTCCGTGACACCTTCGCCTCATTACGAGGTGTGGGGAAATATGTAGCCTCATTTCGTTGTTCCGAATAGCCGCATCTTCGATCTCCCTTCCCGGTCTTCTTCGGATGAACTCTGTGGACCGTCGTGTGATCTGCATATACGACTATCTAGGGTGGGCTAATGTGATATGATGTAGTATCGGACTACCGGAATATGAGTGGTTGTGAGATAGCCCGTAGTATCGAAGACTGTAACACCCCAAGGTTATTCTCGTGCTCTGAATTTTCCCTTGGTAAATAAGAATCGAAGCCCTGAATACATTTAAGAGTATTCCTGGAGTTCTGAAGTTTCTGTCAGTAGATAAGACAGCCACAGTGCTATTGAGGTTTTCGTGAGGGCACAAGGAACGTTCCTGAGATTGACCTATTTTAAAGGCAAGATGACCCGTACAATTGGGTTTTAGTAGGTTACAGAAATATCCTAGGGTTTGGCTACTCCTTTGCTTCGGATAGAAGAGGAGACCAGCGTCCGAGGAAAGGTCCTCGGGCAGGTGTGTTTGCCCGTCCAACGGGTTAAGAGCAGGGAGCAGAGTAGGCTTGATAACTCGAATCAAGACCCAATCAAATCGCTCTCACGATGCTCCCTTCTCTCTCATCAAAAAGGGGAATAGTACGACAATAGAGAAATAAGTCCCCCGAAGAAGAGAAACTGCTTTCCGAGCCAGTTCCTGCATTCCACTTCCCTTTGTAGGACACCAGGTATATACCTGAGATACGTATACTCGTATACGTCCGCACATACCTTCGTATCCACACCAGTGTATAACACGCATGGTAACACACCCCCTCGGACTAATTTCGAAGCTGTTTTTCTCTACAAAATGGGGAAGGTGTACACACAGACGCGTAGTCTGCTCGAAGGTAATATCTCGTCTAGATTTTTCTGACGCCACCATTCGTTATTTTGTGGTTGTGTTGTTGTTGCTGTTGTTGTTGTTCTCACATTAACTCTCTGACGAAGGAGTCCGTGGTCACACAAAGGTGCTGGAGCCCTAGGAAGATCCGAAAAACCATAAAAAATCGAAATTCGGCTGCCTAAAAATACACGAGACGAAGAAAGCGCACACAAGATAAAACCAATGTGCAAATTGAACTAACGCGCGGGTATATCCTCTCAACTACAACATAGAGTATCCCCGTTCCCACCACTAACCCACTCGCGGCTGCTGACTACATACAGCGGATGCTGTCTGAAGTGCTGCCTGCACCGTACGAAACGCACGGTAGTCGTGAACACGAAAGAGGAACACACCTGCCTGCTATCTGGAGTGCTGTCAGAGTGAAGACTCGCGGATATGCAGTGAAAAAAGGAGCAATCGAGCCTTACTACCACACGAATATCAACGATCGCCATCTCTTCCTGGACTGTCTGACACAAAAGGGTGCAGCACAGGTATGATACCACGTCCCTGATAATTGCGTGGGTTATTCCCCATTAAGGGTATACCCCTCGTTAAACTACAAATACCAGTGACGTTAATAACAAGTAGATACTATTCTGCCTCGTGAAAAACAAATACCAGGAAAAAACAAACTATGACTGCTTCTCTCGTGATGACAGTGAGCGCGCAGGTCATGGATCTCCGTGCACCGTCTTCCTGCCGCTCTTCATGGCCGCCTCATAGCCTTGGCCCAATCCGCCCGCTCCTTTGCACGTGCTCTCGTTGCCATTCCCTTCCAGTCGATTCCCTTTCTCCGCCATCCTGAAAAACAAAATGCTCCTCGCACTTACTTGCGGTTCTGATCTGAAAAATACAAATTCTCGCGCAGGGGGAGGTCAATCTGTCTCTTCCCCGCACGCCGACGCTCAGTCTCCCTCCTCCCTCGTCGTCGAATCCAGCCTCCTACCGGCGCAATAGACTGTGCCGTAGTGTGGCCTGTGGTGGCGCCTGCCTCCGCGCACGGACACCCCGATTGAGCATTGCTGCTCTGCCGCAGCTGCCTATAAAAAGACGCGCGAATCGTAGATCTCCGTGCCTGACGCACCACGTACGACCCAACTCTACTGCCGCCTGAGCCTCGCGACCACAGACAGCAGCAAGAAGGTATCACTCCTTGAGGGTGAGTCCGGCCTTACACCCGCCAGAAAGACCTACCCCATTCGCTATAAGCCTAATAGGGCATGCCTCGCAGCATTCCTTGTCGAGGCAGCGAGGAGAACGGAAGTTGTGTGCCGCCCTTGCTTTGGAGAAACTCATTTTTACTCATTAATTGATACTGCTGTTGTAGGCTCGGAAATTCGTCCCTGGGATGCGTGCTATGTTGCGTATTAGGATGTTCACTACTACTGTTTGTGCTGTGCGTACCATATTCGCCAGGTACCACAGGTATAATACAAGGTAATGGTTCTATGATTGGTATGAGCATTTGACTGCTTGTTGAGTTTCAATGCATGTTTCGTATCTGCGTACAGTATGTAAGTGATGGGATACGAGCTCACAAGCGCAAGAAAGAGTGCAAGCAGAATAATCAGATCAGGTGTATCACGCACCTTTGAGTTTTGATTGCGTATGGCCGATCGCAAGAACTCTCAGTTGAGACGACGTGTTATGTGTGACACCAGGTGGTATGATATTTTTTTGGGATCTTTTTCACAAGGGCTCCGCATGGATGCCGCCGGCACCCATGCGTGCTTTGGATAGGAAACTACAAGGGGCTACGCCGGCGGACTGGATGACCGCCGGTCGCAGACTTGCGCGATGGGGGCATTATGTAGAGGAGGAGGCTGAGACTCGATGCCAAGAGATTGGGAGCGTGCGCTCCACACTCGTGAACGTTGAAAAAGGCGGAATACTGCTGACGGTTACTTGCCGATTAACCGCAAAGCGGCGGAATGCTAGAAGGCGGTGTAACTAAAATAACTCCTACCTCGGGCAGTACGAGATTGCCGACAGCACAGCTCCGTAGAAATTTGCCGTCACAGCAACTGCTGTAGCAGTACTGTTGTGTAGCTGTCCATCTCCGCATCCACGTAGTACAGCTACACTGCAGCTGCCGCTGTACGATAGCGTATACACCAAAAGTGCTACTGGCCGTCATAAGTGCTGCTGGCTGTAGGTGATAAGCGAGATCTCTCTCATGCATCCCGAAAAATATTTTTTTGTGGATGGCAATTCTCAACTAAGCCTGGATGGCATGTGTTTTCGGGACGTTCCATCGATGCCCCAGATACAGCCACCCGCGCAGGCCCTCACAATGGCAACGCTGGCCGGGTAGCTGATCCTCCCCATGGGTCGGAGGTCGGAGAGGACGTGCCGGCAAGAACTACGCGAATTCATACACTATGTCGAGAGACCATGAGCCAAAACGCTGACAGGACAGGGATTTTAGGAGATTCCTTCGTAGATCTCAACGTCAAGGCTTCGCGCGGCCGCCATGGCGCAGAGCGGGCGGATCCTCCGACGTCGGGCGTTTCAGGCGTGGAAGAGGCACGCCCCGGCGAAGAAACCGCGCGGAAAGGCGGTCAGAGACGGGAGATATCCGCCGACTAAAACCGGATCGGAACAGACTGAGGATCATCATAGGTATATTTATATTCACAAGGGGCTAGACCGGTGGCCTGGGCGGCCGCCGGTCGCACACTTACGTGGTGGGCGTACACTGTAGAGGAGGAGGAGGCTGAGACTCGATGCCAAGAAATCGAGAGCGTGCGCTCCACACCCCATGAACGTTGGAAAAGGGGGCAGAATCCTGACGGTTACTTGCCGATTAACTGCAAAGTGGGGGAATACTACAACAAGAGTAGGCGGAAGAAGGAACAGGGGAGGGAGGGACGACAGACCCACACCGATGGCGTGGGGATGGAGCTTGGATGCAGTCTACCAGGTAGGATTTAAGGATATAACGTAATGAGAAGGAAGGAGCAAATACAGCAAATAGAGTAGACAAGCTGAAAGTTGGCACGGAAGGGAGGTAGACTTGGTGCATGGGTTTCCTTTTGTTTCCGAGGTTTTCTTCTTTCGGGAAAGTTAAGAGTGGTCCATGTTGAATATCATACTGCACATTGTCTGATGGCAAGAGGAATAATAATAATAAGAGTAGGCGGTGTAATTAACCCCTATCTCAGGGAGTACGCGATGACCGACAGCGCAGCTCCGTAGGAAGATGCCGTCACAGCAACAGTTTAACTGCTGTTTTAGTACTGTTGTAGCTGTACATCTCCGCATCCACATAGTACATACAGCTGCACTGCAGCTGCCACCGTACCATAGCGTACGCACCATAAGTGCTGCTGGCTGTAGGTGGCATGCGATATCTCTCTCATATATCCCGTCATATTTTTTATGGATGGCAGTGCTCAGCTATAAGCCTGGGTGGCATGTGCTATCGGGACGTTCTATCGATGACCCAGGTACAGCCACCCGCACGGGCCGCCACAATGGCAACGCCGGCCGGGTAGCTGACCCTCCCCATGGGTCGGAGGTCGGAGAGGACGTGCCGGCAAGAACCACGTGAATGCATAGACGCTGTCGAGAGACCACGGGCCAAAACGCTGACTGGGCAGAGACTTTCGGAGATTCCTTCGTAGATCTCAACGTCAAGGCTTCGCGCGGCCGCCACGGCGCTGAGCGGGCGGATCCTCCGACGCCAGGCATTTCAGGCGTGGAGGGAGAACGCCCCGGCGAAGAAATAGCGCTGAAAGACGGTCAGAGGCGGGAGATATCATATCCGCCGACTAAAAACGGATCGGATCAGGCTGAGGATCATCATAGGTGTATAATATACTAGGGAATAAAAGGCCCTCAGTGAAGGTGCTACCTACTGAGCTATAGGGGTAAAAGACCGATCGATTACCCAGCACAAGGTAATCCTTATAACACTCTCCCCCCCTCCGAACGGCAGGGTCTTTGGGGCGTCGGAACCGTATTATACTTGGTGCTATCAATCGCCCACTATTCTTAGCGGCATGCACCCAGCAGTACAAACAGGTAGACCACGTCTTTGCGGCCGTGTCGCACGGCTCTATGCATTGTAACTCGGGCATCATGTTAATATTATTTCTCTTGCCATCCGACAATGTGCAGCATGATCTTCAACATGGATCACTCATAACTTTCCCGAAAGAAGACATGTTATAGAATATCATCCCCCAACCACGCAGTGGCCGTTGCTTGCCGTAGTATTCGTCACTTTTTCTGAGGTTTTGTTTGTTTCTTCCTGTTGACTGAGTTGTTCAATGGGGGGAGGCACGACAGCGGCAGTACTGACACTTGACACTGCCGTTGACAAGAGTAGCAGGAACGTGAGGGGAAAGGGTGTGGCAGGCTTCCCGAATCGGTTATCTTGCAGCAGAGACGGGCACCCATATGTTACGAAGTTACCATCACCGCCTGGAGTACGCTTTCCTCTTTTTTCCCTTCTCTCTTGTATTCCTTGATTTTTGCCTTGTCTCTCCATTTGTTTCCTTTCCCCTCCCCGCCGTCCCTCTGCTGGGTGTCTTGCCTTCCTTTGCGTTGCTTCGTCCGTGCAGCAGCTATCTGTCCTCCTTGTGGGTACGTACTTTGTTTTCCTTCTATTATTGTCGCAGCCTTTCTGATCTCCTTGCGTGGTTTTTGTATTATGTAATGTTTCATTTCAGATTTTTTTTTTCGTTGTCTTTTCCTTCTTACTTTCTGGTCTTCTTGCTTGTGTTTTGTTGTGTACTCGCACCCGCCGGTACACTCGCATTTCACATACGTTAGACATGAATTTGCGAGCATTCCTTGTTATGAGTCTTTCTCTGTCTCACAGTCTGTGACCACAGAATTAATATCTCTCTAGGACAAGCAATCAGGACGGACACTGAGTGTGCTGATGAAGCCGTGGGTAGAAAAGACGAAAACAACACACACTCAGGTATAAATATACCAGGTAGGTATCTATTAATTATATATAGACAGCGTGATGCCCAATTTATGACGTCATCACAGTTTTGCCTCTAATACCAACTTGTTATAAAATTATATACGTCACGTACTTCAAAATCAACTTGTGTAAGCTCCCTTCGCGCAACGTAAAAAAAATGCATGTCTCACATACTCTGAAATCACCTTTTGCAAGGTGCCTTCTTCGTGCAACGTTCCAAGATATTGCCCTTTGCGACGTCATCTATCTTCGAAACACGCATGTGTTCCTGCCCTCCTGCGCTTTGAACATCCGATCCTCGTCATCTACCGCCGCTTTACCCGAAGTCCATCGAAACAAGAGTCTTTCGAGCTACCGAGGGGTTCACGCAATCCTCTCTGTCGTCTTTTGTACACTACATACGCCGCGCTGTGTGGACTACTACTACTGCAGACAACAAAGCAGCTCCTTCCTCTATAAGCTCTGCAAAAATACTCAATTTCCCAATCATCCTCTCTATCTCCTCCTACCGAAGCACACTGCTGTACTCACACAATCATGCACGCTTGACACGAGAAGGTATCTGTTTGTCCCGCCGCGTTGTTGGTTGATGTCGTACTTTGCCGTTACGTATCGAAAACCCGCCGCAATTTTTATACCTGGTAGTATTTAACCAACCGACTTCACCTCCCGTACAGAGAGGATGAGGAGCGACGCTCGCTACACCGCGTTGTTGGTGGCCCGTGGTGATGATGACGAGTTTCGGCGCGAAGACCTTGCACTGAGCACAGACTACTCAACTGCATACAGCAGCGGAAGGAAGAAGCCTGCCTGCAGCACTACATGTGGTGAGACAACACAAACCGCCTACGCGGTCTGCGAAAGACGTTGGCTCTCCTAGCACGAGCGGATGTATGACGCGTATTCGATGTTCGTTTATCATCCTCCGTCGGTTCACGTTTGCTCGTGCCGGCTTCGTTTGATCCCCGTCGATTTTTACCACTCAGCTTGACGCTGCTGCTGCCCCTCCTTCTTTCTGCTGTTGTTGTTTCGCCATCGTATGATGATGCTGTTGTTTGCACCCTGCTCGAGCTCCACGACTACTTTAATATCAGTAAGAAGAATCACGATCATCCAAAACAGCTTTTTTTCACGACGTCAAAACTCGCCCTATATCACCTACCAGGTACCTGTCAAAATGTATCATCATCACATTATAGATTGTAGTAACTGTTTCGGTCGCTATCTCGGGGCCCCCAAGGGTTCAAGGGGTAGTCGCACCGATACCTTTCCACCCGATCTATAGTTTCGTTTCAGCATATTCGTAGACAGCTACGTATTATAGCTGTATCACAGCACGGCTGTGGCATTCCCCAAGCAGCGGTGTAATTAATTCATGTTTTTTGAGATCTGGTTATTATACATGTGCAGGATCAATATCCGACAATTATTGAAGAATGTCGCCACGGACACTGTGGTTGCTGCAGTGGATGTCGACCTTTAACAATATGGGAGAAGGGATCTTTAGGTTGGTAGGCTGTTCGGATGTTTTGGTTCCTGTTGGGATCAGGGTACGGGGGGAAACCCAACCCAGCTCCTGACTCTAACCCTAACCCTAACCCTAACCCTAACCCTGACCCCAAACCGCAGCCGAAACGGGCCAGAACTCGCCATAAACGCGGCTACGCTGAGTTTGCATCGAACCAGGAAATTTCTCAGAGATGCGGACGACGATTTCGAAGTGCAGACCACGCTACATATTTTTTAAGTAAAAAACATCTCTAAAGATCCCTTCTCCCAGACTGCTAAACCTGGAGGCAGGTTTAGCAGTCTGGGAGAAGGGATCTTTAGAGATGTTTTTTACTTAAAAAATATGAGCTAAACCTACTCCAAACTAACACACACCGCACCACACCAGACACCAGTAAAAATAAATTTCTCAGATGCGGACGACGATTCCGAAGTGCAGACCACGCTGCACATTTTTCAAGTAAAAAACATCCCTAAAGATCCCTTCTCCCAGACAGCTAAACCTCGAATTTCTCAGATAGATGCGGACGACGATTCCGAAGTGCAGACCACGCTGCACATTTTTCAAGTAAAAAACATCTCTAAAGATCCCTTCTCCCAACGGATTAAATCTTAATCCGTTGGGACCACGCTGCACATTTTTCAAGTAAAAAACATCTCTAAAGATCCCTTCTCCCAACGGATTAAATCTTAATCCGTTGGGAGAAGGGATCTTTAGAATCTTAATCCGTTGGGAGAAGGGATCCTTAGAGATGTTTTTTACTTGAAAAATGTGCAGCGTGGTCTGCAACAAGAACACAAACTAACACACACCGCACCACACCAGACACCAGAAAAAATAAATTTCTCAGATGCGGACGAATTTCTCAGATGCGGACGACGATTCCGAAGTGCAGACCACGCTGCACATTTTTCAAGTAAAAAACATCTCTAAAGATCCCTTCTCCCAGACTGGTTATAGTTAAACTTAAGCCACCTAAAGCAGCCACTAAAGGCCAGGGGCTAACCTCGAATTCTACTTGTTTGAGTCCTGGGTTCGAGCCCTAGGAGGGTCGGACTTTGACTTTATTTGCAAAAATAAAAAAAGGGATTCAATTGTTGAGAGCGCCTTGCAGCGTGGGTAGGCACAATTCGATGCGAGTCGACGAGGGAAGAAAAGGCTGAAATCTTCTCGCGATAAAAATGAAGGCACGTACCGTAGCGGGAAGGGGGGAGAAGAGCCTGCTATGTGACCCCGGATCTGAGTTACGAGTTGGAAGGAGAGAGAGAAGAAGATGTGCGAAGATAATGAATGGGATGGAAAAAAAAAAAAAAAAAAAAAAAAAAGGGGCTAGGGTCAACTAAATGAAATGGGTGCCGTTGAACCATTTTAGCTTTAGCTTTCATTAAAATGAACCAGAAGGAGGTAGGATTCGAACCTACGATGGAAGAACCAACAGACTTAACCTGTCTGGGAGAAGGGATCTTTAGAGATGTTTTTTACTTGAAAAATGTGCAGCGTGGTCTGCAACAAGAACACAAACTAACACACACCGCACCACACCAGACACCAGAAAAAATAAATTTCTCAGATGCGGACGAATTTCTCAGATGCGGACGACGATTCCGAAGTGCAGACCACGCTGCTCATTTTTCAAGTAAAAAACATCTCTAAAGATCCCTTCTCCCAGACTGCTAAACCTGCTCTCTGAAAGAACGTCCTGCGGAGCGTTCTCCATTTTCTCTGCATGTCTGCTGCAGGCTGGCTGTACACTTCACAGAGCCACACGAGGCCAGAGTCACAAAAGTGCAAACATAACGCAAAACGGGTCTATCTACACAGCAGTACGTGTCCGTGGTACCTGTACGTCCAGCAGTAGTAGTTTGTCCGCTCGCCCTCTGCTATTTACCCACCTACCTGCGAAACAGAAGGGAACTGTTGTATACAATACCTGTACGTTAGAGCTCAGGCGAGAACAAGGAGGATACACTTCGAAAACGCGCTTGGGGGAGCTGCGAGAAGGTTTGGCCGCCAGCTAGCTATATTTAAGGCCACGCCGAACGTCCATGGCCTCTGCGGGCAACGGAGGGCAGACGACAGCAGTGGTAACTGACCGGCAGGTAAGATCCCCTCCTCCTCCTGTCTTTGCTCACAGGAAGGCATTTATTTACTACTCCGTACTTATTACTTGCTGTAGAGACGAAGTATAAATTTCACTCGCCATGCGACAGCAGTGCGAGGGATCTACTTCCTTGCTGCTTGGTGCTACTTGCTGCTGTTGCTGCATGTTTCTGCTGCTTGGTGTAAGAATGATGCTGCTGCTAATCGAAGCGAAGCGTCGCCTCTGGACCATGAACCGCAGATAGATACGTAGCCTTCACGAATGCTTTATTACGGACATGATACAGCAGTACTTTCAGTCTCGAGCTGGCAGGCTCTCTCAGAGGAGTGCTTGTAAGATGTACCCAGCTACAAGAACACGAGTGGGTTTTACTGCTGTGGCGTCTTTTCGTCGAGTCCCAGTTATTGTAGCCCCAATATCCGATACGTCCGAAGCTGAAAGCGTTTGGGCTGTTGCCTCATTGCCTCCCATCTGCGGCCATCCTGCCTGTTCATGTTATGGTGTGTTCAACGCGCTCTGCCCTGCGTGTGACACAAGCTTACCGGTAGATATTACCGCTGCAGATACTCGTACATGTTCTGTGCCCTTCGGTTTATTGCACACTCCTCTGTCCACGCATGCTCAGATACCGGTACACAAACAAGTTGGAGTTCTATGTATGATACGTGGGACGAATTAACAGGTACCAGTACAAAATACGCAGAGCTTTTTTATGTAGCTGCTGCTGTGGTGCTGTGGTCTGGACGTACTGCAGCGCTGCTGTTCAACTTGGTTTAGAAATGCTGCCATGACATCATTGTTGTTGATGCTTGCGTAGTAAGCGTGCGATAGGCTCTGGCGAGTAGGAGCTTGTTTTCCCACTTGTTGGCGAAAATCTCGCAAGTGGCTCCACCCACAACGCGACGAGCAGCTCCGCATTTTTTCGGTGAAAAACGAAGCAGCTGTTTGCTCGTGTTGCTGCTTGCTGCGCATATATTTCAAGTATTAATAAGTGTGTCCGCGTAAAGATCTGCCCGTTCAGGCGAACTTCCTTCGTGCCCGAAGAGCACATACCTGGTACAACATACTCGTACCAGATACTGGTAGCGAATATAGCCTTTCCAAGCACAACGACCAGCTGGCGCACCGCCTGTCGTTAGGGTTGGAGTTAGGGTTAGAGCTATTAATAGGGGTCGGGGTGGTGGTCGCGGTTAGCCGAAACCGAAAATAGTGGGAAAACATCCCTTACAGTTTCTGGACAAAACCCACCCCCATTTAGTTAGAAACAGCATAATCGGGCTCGTCTCAAAAACTTCGCCCGAACGGGCAGATTTACGCCACGCGGCTGATTTTTCATCAAGTGCATGTGGACCAGGAATGAGTGCGAACGAATAAAATAGCACCACAGGTAGGTCTAACAATACGAGCAACGACCGAAAGGAGGCTTCCTAAAAACATGTCAGGTGTATTTTATACGCAAAGGGAAAAAAGCGTAAGACGACAACGCGCGGACGTGAGAGAAAGGTACGGCCGTAGCCGGGGTACTCAACCGCGCATGAACGAAGCGCGCTGGACAAGAGCCAATCGCTCAAGGATACAGAGCAAAGGCAGGGGCAGCAGAGCCTAGCGGCAGGTACGAAACGCTACTTCATAGTCTGGAACGGGACGGACTGGGCCGCGAATGGGACGACAATAGACATATATATCATGTGCGGCGGCGGGGGGAGCGAGGGAGGGGGTGGGTGTGGGTGCAGGGTTCTACACTATTTGAATTTTGCGTGGCATGGCCATGGTAACACCCATGGCATACCATGGCATCCCCACGGCATCCCATGGTGTGGCATAGGATTAGGATTTCATGGCACGCCGTGGGGGGTGTCGTGGCATGCCACGGGGGATACCATGGTAACCCCCGCGGCAACCGCCACGGCACTCAATGGTACCCCCACGGAATGTCATGGCAACCCCCACGGCACCCAAATGTTCACGGCACCTAGGTTGCGGTGGTTGCGGTTGGATTTGGGGTTGGAGGAGTGGAGGCCTCGACGGAGAGACCCGCAACACCTACGTACGGAGTACGAGCAACACCGTGAAGGCCAGGAAGAGCAAAAGGTTGGAGACGCCCGCTATTTATGGGGAGGACTTGTCGCGCGGTTGAGCGACGAATAGTTTTTTTTTGGCGATTTTTCTTTCGTTTCGACGAAAACACGCCAGGGCCTGGTACCACCAAGCTAACCAGTTAGTGTATTCTTCAGTCCACGCTGGGGAATAACTTTCTTCAGCGGACCAAGTCGGAGCGGCCGACCCACGATGATAAGTCCACGACTATCTAAAAAGGTGTTGCACCAAATAAGCGAAGGGTGCGGCAGCGTCTAGCCCAGGACAGCACAGCTCGTCGGGACACATCGATTAATCGCAGCCACCAACAGCGCATCATGAAACGGGTCCGGGCTCACGGAGCCCCTGTTCCAAGGCGTAGTCAATCGCCGTGCCGCCCGTTGGCCGATATCCATGGGGTGACAGGGTGCTTGCTCAAAGCTGCTTCCAATATCAGGGTCGACCGCGCCGTTTGTGCGCGTGGGGGGTGACGGTAAGAATCCAACGAATTGTCCTGGAAAAAGCCGTGTGAGCTCTGCTCGAATTGATATTCAAATTATTTCAATAATAGTAGATGGCGTGAAAAAACGGCGCGCGGCCTTCAAAGAAATCGAAATCGTGTTTTTTATTCATCTCAACGTTTCATCAGTCTTTCAACCTTTCTGATTTCAACATTCAACTGTCGATTTTACGTAGAATTTTTGCGGCGGTGTGCAAGCGGAGGTAATTGCGACATGGCCGTTGAGCTCCGGTCATCGGCACGATTTTTCATTAGACGAGTGAATACGCTTCGAGAAGACAGGAGGACAGGAGGACAGGAGGACACCTTGTGACAATGAATGTGGGCGCGTTGTCTTCACAATAAATCGTCCTTTCTACCCAGCTTCATCAGTACAGCCAGTGTCGGTCCTGATTCCTTGTGCTATTAATAGAGATATGCTAATTATTCGTACGGTCACAGACTGTGAGACAGCGAAAGCCCAAAAGCAAAAAAAAAAAAATGTAATCGCATGTTCATGGGTGAAATGCCAGCGTACCAGGTACGAGAAACAGAACAACACAAGCAAGAAGCAATAATACCAGGAAATTTTAACGTTAAGACATTAAAGAATCTGAAATGAAACAGAATACAAACGACGCAGGGAGATCATGGCTCCTATTATTATTATTATTACTCGTAGAGGGAAAGCATACCTGGTCCGTACCCTAGAAGGGCGAGGAATTTACCGGCATAGGGATGTTATCATAAAACGCGACAACTACTGTTGCAGCACGTTAGTCTTCCAAAACTCTTCGTGCCTCATCATCTGCGAGGCGAGACCGGGTTGGCAACGTGGTCGGTGCTGGACGATGTTGCTTCCTCATACAACCGCGGTTTCACTACGTGCTTCATGCGGAGATCCATACCTGGTATTTTTTATTTATTTATTTTTTTCCATCCCATTCATTATCTTCGCACATCTTCTTCTCTCTCTCCTTCCAACTCGTAACTCAGATCCGGGGTCACATAGCAGGCTCTTCTCCCCCCTTCCCGCTACGGTACGTGCCTTCATTTTTATCGCGAGAAGATTTCAGCCTTTTCTTCCCTCGTCGACTCGCATCGAATTGTGCCTACCCACGCTGCAAGGCGCTCTCAACAATTGAATCCCTTTTTTTATTTTTGCAAATAAAGTCAAAGTCCGACCCTCCTAGGGCTCGAACCCAGGACTCAAACAAGTAGAATTCGAGGTTAACCACTTGAACCACCGGGGCGACCGGCTCATTATCTAGGCCTGGCGCACAGAGTATCAATGTTTTCAATTCAGAACTTTTGTTTTTGTGACCTTTTTTTGTTGGTTTTCCTTATTTTTTTAGCAGCGGCCACGCAGCAGTAGTCGCACAGAGACACACTATACGCCCGTGGTTAAGGTCTGCGAAAAGCCGAGGATCTCAGCTTTCCAACAATGTTATTTGTAGCCGAAAGTATGTCGTTGAAGGTGAGAGGGCAGAGGTGTTACAAAACAGGCCAGCAAAACATACTCGTACTATATTTCGAGGGGCGAGGTGTTTCACCCCCACCCACATCTCCTCGGGATTTTGCGCATTGCGCATCAGATATCTATTGAAAGCTTGGGGTGTGGGCCGCAGTATCGTGAGAGAGAGCGTTTTGCGCGAATCTCTGCCTTTCCTGAGATACGTGCGTCTTAAGATCGGCACCTTTGCCCACCTTTCCACCTCTGTCTCATCTGCAACTTGATACTTTTGGCTGCAGGTACGTAGCATTGTTGGAAAACTAAAGGCTTCGACTTTCCGTCGATTCTAAGCACTATTTTGTACGTAGCGCTCCTGTGTGGGCGTGGGGCTGCGTAGCTGCAAGTTAGGGCGTGTCCAAACAGAATCGAAAATCGAAATCGAAAAATCTAAATGATAATAAGAAAGGCGCTGGTTGGTCCCTGGTCCAAACATGCCCCCCTTTCGCTGTTCTGGTTCCGAGAAAATGAACGATTTACAACCCAATGCTAAACTAAAAAAAAGTTGACGGCTGGAAATTGAAAAGCAAATCGAAAGCACGAACAGCTACACTTCAGCGCGTCCTACTGGTCTGCGCAGCCACGTCAAAATATCACATCAGGACCGCCGTACACAGCATCCAGCCCACGGCTAGCACAGCAACACAGCCGCACAGACCCCCCCGTAAACAGCCAGCCGGCGAGCCACAACACCAGCAACCCCGACGTTCTCGGGCCTTTTTTGTCCCGGCGTTCGAGCCAAAGCGAACATAGTCTGAGAAAAATCCAGGATGATGCCCCCGAGAACGAGATCGGAAGGTCGTTCTTAGTATGGTTTCAAGTTCGATCTAGGGGCGTCAACATTCAGGGTGCTACACTACTGGTATTTTATATTTTCGTGGCATGGCCATGGTGCCGTGGGGGACTGGGGGGGTACCATGGTACCCCCACGTCATCCCATGGCGTGGCATAGGATTCCATGGCGTCGTGTGGGGTGCCGTGGCATGCCATGGGTCGTGCTATGGCAACCCCCGCGTCAGCCGCCACGGCACTCCATGGCAACCTCACGGCATGTCATGACAACCCCCACGGCATCCCAACGTCCACGGCACCTAGGTTAGGGTTGGGGTTAGCGTTAGAGTTAGAGTTAGGATTCCATGGTATGCCGTGGAGGTCCGTGGAAGGTTCCGTGGTATGCCGTGGAAGATGCAGCGGAAGGTTTTGCCGCAGGTGGTGCCACGGCATGCCACGGTATGTCGCGAGAAAAGACAACAATGTACATGCCTCTCAACATTGGACGCGCCACCACCTCCATGGGAGGCCCAACGACGTCCCGGAATCGAATTGTCGTCGCGTTTGCCCTCTTCTGTGATGGATCTTTGTCGCCGAGCGCTAGATTGCCGGCATGTGTGCACAGTTGCGAGCGGCCCAACTCCGTTGCTTTTCGCATAGATTTTCTGTTTTCACTTTTCGATTCTGTTTGGACACCTCGGCTATTTTTTATCGAAATCAAAATGAGTTCGATTTTCGATTTCGCTTTTCGATTATTTCTGGACACGCCCTTAATCCAGATGCAGATAGTGTCTTTGTCAAAATAAGGCAAAAAATGAGCCGAGTTCACAACTGTGTAGAACGAGATAATTTTCGGGGAATATTTATTTGATCTGTATATGCTCGCACGTTCACGTACTGCGACTTATAAATAGCCTGAAAATAATGTGGAGGTGGGAGGGTGGAGGGTGATATAGCTCCGCGGTTTGTGGTGCCCAGCACCACGATTTTGATGCTGGGTTCAATTCCCGGGTTGCGACGTTTTTTTTGCATCCGACGGTTTCTACCCGTTCGACGATTCCTTGACCGTTTACGGTTCGCGCTTCGCGCTCACGGCTTCCGGCGGCTCCTGCAGAGAGATTATTATATTTCTGCACCTTGTGGGTGGGAACAGGGTGCCAAAAGGGATCACATCCGGGTGGGATCAGGGTTAGGGTGGAATCAGGAGCGCCAAGCAGGGGCCTGTTTTTTTGTTCCTGCTTTTGATGGATAATATTCCCAGGAAACGTTTTTTTCCGCAGCATGGAGAACTCTGCTAAAAAAAATGGCCTCAAAAGCAATTGTTCCGGGAATATTCATGAAAAAAAGTAAAATGCGCTTAGCCTACTGTAGATACCATTGGCCACTGTAAATAGTAGACGAAAGTACGGCAAAAAGAAGTAGCATGACGGGGTTGGCTTATTTCCTCACCTGCCCCCGAATAGGTAGATCTTGGTCATGATCCCACCGAGGTAGTCGGAGACAACTTCTAACCACCTCCACCTCCCTTCCTTGTGCTGCTGGAACGCTGTTCTTTCCTGTTCATGCTCGTGGCTGAGCAGCATATGGAAGTCGGCCCATCATCACCTCTCCAGACGGAGGAAGCGCCGAAGGCTTCTACCGTTGACGTTGCTGCTGCCGTCGTCGCAAATACCGCAAGGGCTGCTAAGAATACTGCTGCTGCTGCTGCCTCCCCTGCCATTGCGGACACACTTCCACGTGCTGTGGTATACGCGCGAAATGTTTCTCACGGTGCTAGGACGACAATGAATCAGGCAGGAACCGATCAAGCTCCGTCAATGACGACGGGGGTAAAGGTTTCAAACACCTCAACCGCTACCACCACCACCACCACCACCACCACCACCACCAGCGGGGGCAACGTCGAAGATGTGGCAGGCTCTTGCAAAGGCCCCTTCGAGCAACGCAGTTCCGGGACCGACCCTACTCTGTCCGCTCCTCGCTTTGTCCACAGCAGCCTGGCTGACGAGCGCACGGAAATGGCCGCGATTCCTTCCGCGGCGCCCGCTCTCCCGCCACACTACGTGGAGAGGCCGGCGCTGCTGAGGAGAGCCGTCAACGTCCTCACTCGCAAATGTGTCGATTTCGGGTTGACCGGCTCTCACCCCTACCACCTCCGCGTGCTGCTCGGTGCGAATGGCGCGGGGAAGACGGTCCTGGCTTCGTCCATCGTGCGCTGTCCCGAGATCCGAAAGGAGTTCTGGCGGGGGGTATTTTGGGTGACGACGAAGATCGGCCGGGGCGGGTGTTGCGGGACGAACGGCGGACGATTCCTCGGCCTGCTGCGTGGGCTGGTCGCAGAAATCGAGGGGGGAAGCTCCGACCCTACTCGTGCCCGCGACGGAGAAAAGTGTGGCGGCGGCGACCGCTACGGTAACAGCACAAGGGGTCGCACCTCTGCGGCCACGGTGGTATCCGGAGAGTCGTACAGCCCACAGCGGTTGGCCTGCGTGGAAGAGGCAATCCTTCGACTGGCCGACGCCAACTCCCGCACGAACCGTCGGCTGCTCGTGTTGGACGACGTGTGCAATGCGGAGGTCGCTTTCGAGCTAGTTCGAGCAGGGTTTGTCGTGCTTGTCACCACCACGAGCGCCGACGCGCTGTCGCTAGAGAGGGGCACAGACAGGAGGGTCAGCAACATTAAAGTACCCAGCGACATGACGCACCAGCAGGCCTTCATGGTGCGGAAGAAGCGGCGGGGCGAGCAGGCGGGTGACATGGAGCTGCGGGGAGCTGCGGATGGTATGGCTGGAGCGCCTGCAGGGTCAAAATTACATGAGGTGATATGTTTGTTTTTTTGTTTCCCCCGCTTGCTTGCTTGCTCGCCCCCGTGTTGATACTACCAGTTGCTTTGTTTTGAACCGGCACGGGGTTGGTAGATCTTGGTGGCTCGGTCGTATGTGCCCAGCTTTGTGCGCACTGGGTGGCGTACTGTGACGTCCTCCCCCCCATACACCATGCGCACGGTGCAAGCCGCTTGCAGGCGGCAGCCGATGTATTCAAGGCGAGAGAGCCTCACGTGCATGGGCAGGCCTTGTTATATCTCGCCACTCGCAAGCAAGAATTGTTTTTCCCTCTGCCATCGTATACGATAATTTTTCTGTGCTCCTCACTTCTTAGTTGTTCCGCCGATCACTAAGGTTGTGAGCAAGGCATGCCTTGACTGGGCTTGACGGCTGCCTGTTCTTTTTAGTACTTCACTGGGTGGCGAAGCAAGCAAACTGCCTGACGTTAGTCCGTTGTCTGTAAAAGACCACACATCCAGCCACAAAAAACGCGCGAGCCAAAACGCAAAGACACAGAACTCCGCCAATAGAAGCCCGACGTGCTCCGTCCCGGCATTGTAGGGATGCGAGGGTCTATGGTCATACGACCACGGCCATACATGATAATGAATACTCCCCCCCCTCTCATCCACGACCACGGCCATACATGATAATGAATACTCCCCCCCCTCTCATCCATATGCAAGTCCGCCCCACAAGCGGTGCTTAGTAGGATGCAGCCTACCCTTCATGCGACTCGCCGGACACCTCACGGCGCTTCGCGCTTGGTGCAAGCAATGTCTGCCTGGTCGGTGAAAACCCGGCATGCTCCGTCCCGGCATTATAGGGATGCGAGGGTCTATGGTCTTACGACTACGGTCATGCATGATATCGAGTTCATATCTCCTGTCGAGTACACCCCCCCCCCCCCCCCCCCCGCCCCCCCCCCCCCTCTCCGCGCAAATAACTGTACTACTACCTAATTTATGGCTAGCTGGCGACTTACACGTTTTCAGCCAATTGAGTGCGTTGGGGGGGCGGAGGTGTACTCAATATCATGCATGGCCGTAGTCGTATGACCATAGACCCTCGCATCCCTGCAATGCCGGAAAGGACATGTCGGGTTTTCACCGACCAGGCAGACATTGCTTGCACCAAGCGCGAAGCACCGTGAGGTGTTGGGCGAGCCGCATGAAGGGTGAGCTGCATCCCGGTAAGAACCGCTTTCGAAGCGGATTTTCTTTCGTATGATGACAGCGTCAATGAACTGATTCATTTCTGGTGTGCCACCTTCAGAGACAGCAATGAGTTAGAATTCTCCCCGCACCAAAATTATCGGTAACTCGACCGCCGGCCGTGGTGACCGCCCAAAACAAAAAAAAAACGGCACCCTGGTTGTCTAGCTCACGCAGTGAGAGGCGTGTTTTACAGCATCGTCGACAACCGACGCCAACCCAACCTATAAATATAGCAGGTATTGCATTGGGCGGGGGGGTCGTTAGTAAGTGGTAATCGGTTCAATTACTGATGACAGCCGGTGATTTTTAGAGTCAGCCTACTCTCAACCATCCCTACCTATCTCGCCAAACGTCCGCCCAACTCTGCAGGTCGCCAAGCGCTGGTGCGGTTTGTTCCCTCTGGCTCTAGCCGTCGTCGACGCAAGCGGCGATGCCCCGACGAAAATGGAGAGGCATCGACCCGAACCGTGGGGAGAGACAGCTGATGTGCAGCAGCCAGGGTGGCAGCAGCAAGTCTTCTCTAGTGTTTTCAACAGCGTGGTTGACGTCAGCTTAACCCAGCTCGACCCGGCCCCGCGGGACAGTTTCGCAAGGCTCGGAGTCCTGGCGGAGGGAGCGGTGGTCCCGAAAGACATGCTGTCTTCTCTGTGGGAACAGGTGACTACAATAACGCTGTCACAACATATAGAAAACCACGCGATAGAGCCGCTCAGAGCGGTTGGGTTGGGTTGAGTTGGGTTGGGTTGGGTTGAGTTGGATTGGGTTGGGTTAGGTCGGGCTGGGTACAAAGAATGGTCGATCGTGAAGAATTTCGCGCGCATGCGCTGTTCGGTCTTCTGTCGGGTCAAAGCAAGCGCGATGCTCTTGTGAGATATTCACGATTGATCGTGTTTTGTGGTTCATGGCAGAGCCACGTACGCACTGTGCTGTTGAAGGCTGTGAGCATGGCCAAGTTCCGTCTGCCTATTTTTTTCGAGCAACGTGTAAGGCTAAGGTTGGTGCGGGCGACGATTGTGAAGGTATCGACTTTCCACACTGGGAAGGGGAGGAGTAAAGGGCTAAAGTTGTAGGCCTCGGGAGTCAGGCAGCTCAACTATCGGTGACAGGTTTTCGAGAGGAGCCCTCGCAAGTTATAGGGGCCATAACTAGACCCCTTCCCCCCCCTCCTGCCTGTACACTTTTCGAGTTTAATCCTGTTGCGGCGGCCACAAGCATCACAAACCAGTTAGCGCAACGCCTCTTTCTCTCTCTCTATCTCCCATGACCGAAAGCCTTATTGGTCCAAAAACCCACGAAACCCACGTACCCACACACTTGTAAGCCCCCAGGTAAGGAACCGAGTCCCCTCGTGTGACTTTTCTCCCCCCCCCCCCCTCTCTCTCTCTCTCTCTCTCTCTCTCTCTCTCTCTCTCTCTCTCTCTCTCTCTCTCTCTCTCTCTCTCTCTCTCTCTCTCTCTCTCTCTCTCTCTCTCTCTCTCTCTCTTCTCGCCGTCTCTCTCTCTCTCTCTCTCTCTCTCTCTCTCTCTCTCTCTCTTCTCCCGGGCTGTACTGGTGCGTACGTACCGCTCAGGGCTCGCGCGAAACCGACGAGACGATAGAAAAACTGGCGGACCGGTCTTTCCTGGAAGAGGCCTTCCCGGGAAGCGAGTCCTACCGCGTCCACGGCCACATCCTGAGCTTCGCAAAGGCTAAGCTCTTCGGTGACTGCACACCGGCGACGAAAGAAACCGTCGTACGTTTGCAGGCCTCGTACCTCGGCCGCGTGGACGTGCTGCTGCAGTTTTCGGACGGTGGCGGGGCAGCCACGTGGTTGGGCTGCAGTGAGTTTGGAGGGATCGTGGCTCTGTCGGCGTTGTGGCAGTCGGTAGAAAGTCTCCGGACCGATTGCGGTGGCGGCGGCGGCGGCGGCCGGCTTTTGCGCTGCATGACCTACGAGCGGGCCTTGAAGAACATGGGGCTGAGCGCCGAAGCGGCGCGTGGGTACTGGGCGGCGGCAAAACTTCTACAGCTGCATGTGTGTTCGGGCTCTTGGGGAAGGGTTGTGATTGCTGTGAAAGCGAGAAGTGGCGGGGGGGGGGGGGGGGGGGGTACTCGATAGGAGAGATGTAATCGATCTCATGCATGGCCGTAGTCGTGTGACCATAGACCCGCGCATCCCTACAATGCCGGGACGGAGCATGTCGAGTTTTCACCGACCAGGCAGGGGGGGGGGTCTTTTCGTCGCTTGGTTCGTTCGTGGCTCGAAACTGTAGGATAAGGGATGCGCGCGCACGACCTGTGGATGAGCGGGGGGGGGGGGGGGGGGGGACGATTGCCTTGTAGACTGCACGAGCGAACGAATTTGGATGTTATTCTGACGACTTTGATTTTGATGGACTATAATCACAGCAGCATCGCCGTATCTGATGTGCGTTAGTGCCGCGATCTGTGGCGAGGTGCACGACGGGGATGTGCGATGGCCGTGTGTGCAAACCGCTGAGAGCGTATTTAACGCCCTTAGAGGGAAAGAAAATCCTTAGGGGGCCATGTCTGGTTCCAGATTTTTGTTGTTGTTGAAAAAAGTGACGGTCACGATCCAGGATGACCACCGCACACTGTCGACCAAGGATTTTCCACGAATCAAACCTTCCACCGCCGCATTTCCCACGAATCAAACCTTCCACCGCCGCACATCACGGCTCTGTCAAGCAGCACAAAGACAAGCACCAGCACCAACGCAGGCTATATGATACGATTTGTTCTAGCATGATATATCAAAACTCACCACGGGTAAAAAATCGGTCTTCCGTCTCTCTCTCGCGCGTGCCTGCCCGCAGGACGACCCCGATGGTGCCATCCAAATGGGTAGCCAGTCCGTCAGGATCGGGACTGATCTCTACCAAGCTCGGGCGGAAACGGCACATATGCTGCGCACGGAAACTACCCTACTCAGGATGCGCGAGGTGAATGGCGGTTGCGCCCAAGAGAGAAGTTGTGGACGGAGCGAGGCTCGACGATTCGAGAGTTTTGTCCGGTCTCATTCCTTTGAGCTGTAGAAGATGGTGGGGAATGACGGGCTATGTATAGTCTACCCGCCGCGAAGCCTTGCCGTTGTTCCTGAGACCGATAGTGGGCGGCAGGGGGGGGGGGGGGGGGGGGGGCGGGGCTAGTCTACCCATCTCGATCGTCTTTGCCGAGAAAGCTTCCTGGTATAAACGTGCTGTACTCGCGACAGTCGGACCAAGATTGCCGCCCCAAACAAACGGAGGGTAACATCATAAACCTGTGCGGTAAGATCACTCTGAAAGTACCTTGGGAACTTCCGGTCCATTGTAGGAGCTATTCCGCTACTCGAACAACGTCTTACAGCCTATTACATATATATATATGTATAAAATATACCTGGTATGTATAGAACGGGGGCGCTCGAAAGGAGGGCGGGCGGGAGAGGAACGAGATTGGTACCGGTATATACAGTAGTGAAACCAAGCGCCTTTCGATTGCTTGTTCGTGTTTCGTTATTTCAAGAAAAACTTCCCGTTCCCCGTCTGCCCCGTCGTACCGCACACGCCTGCGTACCAACGTTCCGACGACGCTAGGACCGCGACGACGACACAGTGCAGGCGTACGAGCGATGGTTGCAGTCTACGAGGAGTGCGCTTGGGCCGGACCATCCGGCGGTGGCGGCGGCGCTGAACGGCCTAGCTGGGGTTTTGGTCAAGCAGGTCCGAGCTTTCTCCTTTCTGTAGTATATATCAGTGGCTGACAAGTAGCTGGCAGCAGTAGCTGGCAATCGCTGATAGTAGCAGGCAGCAGTAGCTGGCAGTAGTGGCTGGCAGCAGTGGCTGGCAGTTGCTGGAAGTAGCTGGAAGAAACGCTCGCCACCTACTGCCACCTGAGCGGCGAATGAAAGGAAACAGGTCTAGGTGGCATTGGAAACGCCAAGTGGCACGCAAACTAGCGCCTTGCTCGCCGCGGATGTGCTTCGTTCGCCTGCTATGGCAGCGGACATGCGGTCGGTGCGTGTGTATTTGTTTGCACCGTCGGTTATATTTCGGTATTTTTCTTGCACTTCCTTGGGCAAGACCGCCAGGAATCAGGGCGGTCTCGATGGGGGGGGTGGTGTACTCATTATCATGCATGGCCGTAGTCGTGTGACCATAGCCCCTCGCATCCCTGCAATGCCGGGACGGCCATGTCGGGTTTTCACCGACCAGGCAGACATTGCTCGCACCAAGCGCGAAGCGCCGTGAGGTGTTGAGCGAGTCGCATGGAGGGTGAGCCGCATCCTACTCAGAACGGCTTTAGAGACGGATTTTCTTGCATATGGATGACAGCGTCAGTGAATTGATATAATTTCTGGTGTGGCCACTTCCAGAGGCAGCACTGAGTTTACGATGTAACTGCCTCGTGGGTGCCTCACCATATACACACTACGAGATGCGATCATCCCCCTTGTGCGGAGTAAAGATTCTCCCCGAACAAAAATGATCTAACTCGACCGTCAGCCGTGATGACCGCTAAAACAAAAACGGTACCCTGGCTGTCTAGCTCACGTAGTGAGAGGCGTGTTTTACAGCGTCGTCGCCAACCCAACCTATAGGGGAGGGTATACTCTTGCCTTGCATGGCCCTAGTCGTATGGCTCGGGGGAGGCGAGGAAGCGTCCGCCGTAGAATGCGTAAGGATAACATGCGTGCCCGCTGGGTACACGGTGACGGTGCGGCACGTGGCATGTACTTCGTAGGCCTATGATATTACCCGAAATAATCACTCGTGGAACGCAGTTCTTTCTGGGTAGCTGGTACTGAAACGTGGGAATGTCTATGGTTGACTCCGCATGATAGGTTGTGTCCCCTCCGAATCGAAAGCCTCGGCGCAGTGGGACGCTCTTGGTTGTTGTGGTCCGAGTACCGCACCGAACTCCCCGCCCCGTGGGGATTGAGTCTCTCACCCGACCCCCCCTGTCGGCTTGTTCCGACCCTCGCGCAGCAGTACGTAGCGAGGTATCATAGTGCCGCATGGGCCTCATTTACGTGCCTTTTTTCCCCCTTTCAGACGAGGTTTTAGTCGGATGGCAAGAAAAGGAAAGGAAAGGTGGCATCCCACCACCACAACAACAGTGGCATCACCTCCTCCTCCTCCTTTTCCTCCTCCTCCTCCTTCTCCTCCAAAGTCACACGTACACGTTCCGCGCACGCCCTTCTTTTACGCTACGTTACGTTCAACGTTTGACATCCCCCACGCCCCACAATTTGCTCCGTCTCGAAAGGGATGCATGCGTGGTCAATATGCTAATGACTAAGGCAAGCAACAAAAGAGTACGCCCCCCCCCCCCCCACTCCCCAACCTCCACTCCTCCCACTCCACGCGCCCCTCCTCACTCTAACCGGAAAGGGGAAGCTTGAGGAAGCGGAGGTTCGATACAGGGAGGCGTTGGGGGTGCTGGAGGATGCGCTCGGCGACGAACACCCGCAGCTGGTGGTGTCCCTGATCGAGATCGCGGCGGTAGCTTCCGCCATAGCGACAAACGAGGAGACACGAAGGAGGCACCAAAAGGTGTTAAATGCATTCCGTGTATGCTGTATCACACAAAAAAAACTATGCCATGCCTCGAAACTGGTGCACAGCTCTGTACGTCTAACTTATATCGTAGCTCGGATCCGGGCTGTAGCGGGCACTCCTCCCACCCCCCGCTGCGCATGTAAATTGTAGTACAGTTTTTAGCATTATTTGCCGTACATACGTACTTACGTTGTCGGTTCCATCGGTACTACTCGTACAGCTACGTAGTATGTGTGATGCAGCACTAATTGTTTGGTTTCTACGTTTGTACCAGGTATTTTTTTTTTCCCCTTCCCCCCTACAACTACGAACGGAGGAAATCTTTCAAAACTTCGGGACGTACGTACGGTACCGTGCGTATATACCAGGTTGGTTGGCTTGATCGTATGACGGTAAATCAATCAAGTGAAATGGTTGATATTTTGTTGCGGGTGTGGGGGCAATTTTTATCTTTACTATGAATGCGTACAACCTCGTGGATAGAATGAAAACGTGCGTGTTGTTTTCTTCTTGTTCTTCTTGTTCTTCTTCTTGTTCTTCTTCGCGTACCCCTTGGAAGAAAACGTTGAAAAAAAATACCCATATTAATAACAACATTATCTCCATAAACGGTGACTTGCAAGCACTTGGGTCGGGTCGGGTCGGGTCGGGGGGGCAGGAGGCGGCGCGGTGCGGCGCGGCGCGGGGGGGTGGGAGGGGGGGGGTGGCGGAGGGTGGCGGGGGTGGAGAGGGGAGATACTTTTTCACGCATTCGGTTTGAGGTATAGTTGTCGTTGCGGCGAACATGTGTATCATGAGGGGGTGCAATGTGACACCAAAGCCCAGCCACCGCCATTGCTGTAGAATTGGCGTGTGCTGGCTGCTCTTTTTCGCCGGAATACCGTTCCAATATATAAGCATCACGCACAGCTGGAAAATGTTTTTTTCGACGAAATACTCGATCTCACAGCTGTTTTTTTCTTCAAATTAATAATAACATAATAACCATGGTTAATGGCACGGAAGACCAGGGGCACAGGGGCGGGGGCGGGGACGGGGGGGGGGGGGGCGACCTTCCATGGTACCGAAAGAGGAAAGAGGGCTATGTTGTTGTTGCTGTTGCCCTCATATTAACTCACCACCAGAACGCAATCCGTTTTCGTCACGGGATGGGATCCAATAACAATAACCCTGGACAGAGTACAATAGGGTGTTTGCGAAAGAACCGATTATGCTTGGGTTGAGAACCACAGGCTACTCACCAAACCAAAACATAATCGGGTTTGAAACTACTTGCGAGAACCCTAAACGATCATTTCGGTTTTGAACTGGAAGTAAAATTCTACCTGGTAGGAATTTAGAATACAGCAACAAAGGACAAACAACGAAATAAAAGTACGAAAAATGGAACACCAACGGCTTCGTACGAGATGCTGCTCCCTGCTGATTCTGCGTGGCTCGGTGCGTTTGTGTGTGCTCTATGGCAGTCATGCGAAGAGTGCCAATGGATTCGACCGGGGCCTGTTGTGCAGTGCGCACGTGCTGTGGGTGTGTCTGTGGTGCGGTAACACGCCCCAGAGCCCAGAGTACCGCTACTTTGTTGCCGCAGCAACAACAAGCGGCACAGCAGAGCAACAACTTCAGCAGCAGTCCGAACACGGCGCCGTCAACGATGTTGAAGCTGCACCCTGCCAGCCCTCCGCCGCATATGGCCGTATGCTTTGCCGGCCTTCACGAGGGCTTCGCGTTGACACGGACTCGCCAAATGGGCCGTGCGCTTGGTTAGATAGCTTGGTGGTGACAGGCAACCCATGTATCATGCCTCCCTCCTTCTGGCTGCTGCTGTATGCTGTGCGATGAGTACACGACGTATAGACGATTGTGATTTCTTGCCAAATACGATGTTTTCATTCGTCCGGGGCGATTCCGGGTTGTCCTGGCCAATAACTTGATGATCCTCATCGAAACCCAAGAAGCCAAACCCAACCCGAAAATTTTGTGAAGATATGGGCCATATGAGCTGATTTTGAGTCCTGATTGTGGGAAGTTGGTTATTTTTTGGGATCGGCGGGAGAATAGAAATAGGCCAAACCAAACCACAATCTCAACTTCGCAGACACCGTATCAATGCCTCAGAAAAGTATTGAAGCAATACAAGAACAAAGCAAGTATCCACCGAAAACTGAAGCGAACTTAGATGACTACTGCTGCGGCCTTGACCCGCCTCCCTTCCTTTCCTTTCTTGCGCTCCTTCGGCCGACCTACTACTGTTGTCTGAAGAAATCAACGAATGAACGCAGCACCCGTCTCCTCCCCTTTCCGCCCCCCTATTACGGATCGTGATCTCTAGGTATTTCTCGAGAAAAAATCATCCCCTCCCCCCCCTCCTCCCCCCGCCGGAGCCTTCCCCGGGGCTAGCGGGATTTGCGCGAGGGCTTTAGCTATTTTTGACGGCGATCTGGATGGGAGGTTCTCGCGCGGCAAGGCGACGTTACTTTCTCGGCTGGCCAAGGTCATGGAGGTACTGGGGGAGAAGGTGAGATGAATACATTTTGTTTTTTCAACGTGTACCGGTATTTTATGTTGCTGTGGTCGCTGTTGTGTGGTCGTCGTTTGACTTTGCTGTGCCTTTCGTTGACTGCCACCTCTTTCCTGCTCGTCTTTTTAGTGTTGCGTGTGGGTTGTGCATGCGTAATTCGCGCTTCGTCTAGTTTACATGCTACGCCCTCCCACCGCATCGCGCTTTCGCTCACCTGACCGCGAGCCGACAGTAGGTGTGGTCTACGCCTCCGGCACCAGGCCAATTTTGCTGCGCATCTCGAAGGGAACTGAGCAATCCGTCAAAATACAAGTCGTCTCCTGTCTCCGACGACGCCCGTGCACACGTACCGTAACGGTTGTCCATCTCGGTTGAAAACTATCGACTCACGATTCGTGGAAGCAGAAAAATTGTAATAATACTATTTTCAAAAGAAAAATCTCTAGCGACTTATTGAAACAAAAAGTCCGATATTACGTTTATTGAAGCCACCCCATGTAGACACTCGCAGCGATAGCGTTAAGCCCTTGTTTAGCAGTGAGAGGGAAACGAAGCGCACGCGTGCGTGACAATACAGCGCCCATTACTTGAAATATACGGGAGCATGCTTTCGTTCGAAGGTTCCGCTCCGAGAAGGATTTCGCCAAAAACAACGTCGGTGATGCGAGACATCGGAGTACTTTGTACTTGCCCCCTTGTCGCCGAAGTAGCAATAAGCAGACGTGCCGTCTAAGAGCTCTGTACGTAACAAGCGACGCTAGCCACGTGCTACGTACCAGGCCCGCCCCGTTGGCCCACCGATAAAACAGACAATGCATGTACCGACGCTCGAGGATGCAGCAGTTTGTGCAGCGTTCTACGCATGGTGTGACTTGATCGGCAGTCGGTCGCGCGTGAGCACGTGTCGGACACTGCGAACGTCGCCCGGCATGTTGGTGTGGTGGCGAGTGAACCCGACCGTCTTGAAACGGCGAGGCGGTGTGACACATTGCCAGCCTGGTTACCTCCTACTACTACGTGCGTGTCCGGATCAAAGGTCTTCTACGTACGTAGGCTCTACTGCCACATCGTACGTACGCTGCGTACGTACCCCGGGGTTTCCTATTACGGGGGGACCATGGTAAATAGGACCAAGTATTGTTAGCAAAAATAGGTTCATATATAGGTTTTTGTGTCTACCGTAGGTCCTGTTTTACGATGGTCCCCCGCAATAGTTCTTGGAGCCTGTCTTGTGCCCATGGACTCGATTTTGGCGATACATTGACGTGAGAACAACAGTCATTACGCGATGATCAAGTACACGGTGGGTTGGGCCCGTTGATATTTTCGTTCTTGCTTGCCACTATATTCATATTCGCGGACCAAATTTACTCCGTGCAAAAGAAATTATTGTACACATCGCGTAGTGTGTACCTATTTGGTAAGGCACTCACGAGACGATTACATAGTTTGCTCATTGCTGCCTCTGGAAGTGGCCACACCCAGACGGATAATCATTCCATTCGAAGCTGTCATCCAATACGTGAAAGCCCGCCCCACAAATTGTTGTTAGTAGGGTGCAGCTCACGCTTCGTGCGATTCGCCCAACAATTCACCTTTCGCTTCGCGCTTGCTGCAAGCAATGTCTGCCTGGTCGGTGTAAACCTACGTGCTCCGTCCCGGCATTTTAAAGACGCGAGGGTGTACGGTCATACGACTACAGCCATGCACGACATCTTCACCACCCCCCATCCATATGCAAGTCCGCCTCACAAGCGGTTCTTAGTAGGATGCAGCTCACCCTTCATGTGACTCCCCGAACACCTCACGGCACTTCGCGCTTGGGTGCAAGCAATGTCTGCCTGGTCGGTGAAAACCCGACGTGCTCCGTCCCGGCATCGTACGGATGCGCGAGGGTCTTATGGTTATACGACTACGCCCATGCATAAGAGTGAGACGCCCCCCCCCCCCGTTCCCGCGCTGCCCCGCCCCCTCTATCCGCCATCTCTATCCCCACTCTGCTTGCTTTCCGTACCCGATTCAGGACCAGCTGGAGGAGGCCGAGAGACTGCACCTAAGAGCTCTCGTCAACCTGCGATCTGGTTTTGAGCCCTACGCCTTGCAAGCCGCCACCGTCCTGGTCGACCTCGCCGGCGTGCTGGCAAAACAGGTTTGGCTTTCGTTTTTTTAGCCTCTGTTCCCCCATGTGGTTTTGTGTCTCAGAGTCCATGCAGTTTTATTTCCAAGTTCAAGTTGCTTTCTTTGTTTCAAATGATATCCAGTTAGTCTTTGTTTCAATGTCCAGGCGGTTTATAGCTTCGAAGTCCAAGTGGCTTTTGGTGTCGAAATCCAGTTTTTTTTTATTGTTTCGAAAATCCATGTGTTTTTTGTTTGTTTCGAAATCTAAGTTGTCGTGTTGTTTTGTTTATTTGTTTGTTTCGATTGATTCGTTTTACGTTTTTGGGGTGGCTGTGCTCACCCTCTTTTCCTTTTTGGTCATAAACGGGTCCGTGGTTTATCTCGTGGCAGTGTTCTCGTGGCAGTGTCTGGTTTGGAGGTGGTACCTTTCAGGGCTGGTGTGTGTTTGCTTCCTTAGCTCATCATTGCTTTTTTGGTGGTTCTCGGGACGATGACCCCATTGACCTTGCCCCGGCTTGCGTTGTGTTTGTACTTGCCGCTTGAGCGCCCCCCCTCCCCCCCTCCCCCCCACAGAGCCGACTGCCCCCCTGCGAAGCATGTTGGCTTTTTTGTTTTTTGCACGCAGGAGAAACTTTTTTTTCTTCAAATACCGTTCACAGCAAACACACACACACTGATACGCCCGCGATAGCATCTTAGCGTTTGAATAGGTGGGTATCATCTATCTGTGTGGTAACCTTGGCGCTGCTGCCTGCAAGGATTGATATAAGGATATTGATAGCAACGACACAGATGCCTGGGTACGTACGGATTCTGCTATTGTTGCAGGTGTCGCACGACCGATGAATGCCAGGCTAGTGGCACATGCTTATGTACTGTTTTTCCTTCTCTCCGTCTAAACGTAGTTGATGATACCGGCGATTTAAATGGTCCCGTCAGTGCTGTAGGAGTCGCCGCGGCAAAGCTAGACGTTGCCAACCACAAGGAGAAAGCAGACGAGCAACAGAGATAGGAACCCAGCATGTCAAACAATACGGCGTGTACCTTAGCCAGTAAACTTTTAACGCACGGGCATGTCAAGTGGGTGTTTGAGCAACGTTTCAGGTACTACCTGGTCTAATCTACTGTAGCACTCCTCTAGCTCTTGTATAGTACATGCACGATACTGTTGCTCGCGGTGCCCTGTATCGCTCTCACACTGTTCCATAGTAAAATATCGCCCTAAAATTCGATCGCAAATCCTAGAACGTGTGCATGTAAATTGATCCACGCAAGTTGCCGAGCCTGCAAGTGTATCAGCGAAAAATGCACACACACAACCGTCCGATGACGTCTGATGAAAACGACGCAACGTTGCCTGAAGGAACGCTTGGTGGAACCGACATCCACGCCCCGTACAGTACATGCAGATCATCTACAGATCATTCCCTCTTGATGATCTAGATATTTCAAATGGCAGGTGTGTTCCCGAATTTGTACGATCTAGCCCGTATGAGCTGCATGATCTACAGTAGCGTATGTTTCTTGGGTTGGATATGTACTGTATATACGGTAGGTGAGGAACTAGATGATCTACAGTACCAGATCATGATCTGTTGATGATCCAGATCATGGCCTATCTGTCCAAGGCGTCCAAGCACCCTCTTTCGTTGCGACGCCGCCAACGCAAGTCTTGCCATTATTTCTCCGGCTCTGGCGTGCTGTATGTAGCATATAGCATGTTTTGACGAAAATTGGGGCTTTGACCCACTGGGAGACCTCTTGGTCACAGGACGAGATTGGCACCGGTACATCAGGTAAAGGAGGGAAATATTATTGAAAAGCCTGAAACGCGGAGCTGAAAAAACAGCTTGGAAAGCGAGTGAGATAGGAGGCAGACTTTGGCCTGCAGAGGTCTATCTTCTCGCCTCTTCTCCCCTCCCCGCTCCCCGCCCCCCGCCCGCTCCCGCCCTCCCTCCCCTTCTACCCCGCTTGTTTTTTTTTATGGCCGCTGATGAAAGCGGCGACCGTGGAACCATGTCAAGCTTAACCCTGCACACGAGACCTCCTCCGCGCTACTATCGCACGGTACACACGCCGGACACTTTTTTCTTTTTCTTTTTCTTTTTTCTCTTTATATAAACGACGGCGACACACTATGTTTACTATTACGGGGGACCATAGTTAATAGGACCTATGGTGTACATAAAAACCCATATATTTAACCATTTTTACTAACAATATTTGGTCCTATTAATTATGGTCCCCCGTAATACGCTAAAAAGAAAAAGGCGCGACGAAAAAGAGGACGGCAACCCCTGTCCCCCCCCGCCACCGCCGCCGCCGCTGACACTGATGGTGAACGTTGCTTTTCTTCTTCTCATAACCCACACTCGCACACACGTCAAAACTATCGCAGGGGAAGCGCAACCAGGCTGTCAGGCGGTACCGCCAGGCGATCGCCGAGGGAGGGGGCTGCATGGCTGATGACCACGAAAAGCTAGCGACCTGGCGAATCGAGCTGGCCCGGTTATTTGTCTCTCAGGTGTAAACATCTACCGTTGTGGGTACCTCGTGATAAACAAAGCGTAGCTGAACAAAAAAAATGGCACAAGCGCACGGTTTACATGGGGTCCAAAAAACACCCCGAGAAGGAGAGGAAAAGGAAGGGAAAACCGTCGTGGCAACCGGAGAGCAATATCTAGCCACTCCGAAGTTCTTCTTCTTCTTCTTCTTGTTCTTCTTCCGATTTGGGAGGGAAACACTTTTGAATCCCGTGGGTTGTCTGTATACGTGTTTTATGTAGAACGATTTGCCCAAGTGGGAGTTGTAGAACAATCCATTTGACCAGATACCTGGTACTCACTTGGCTGCGCAGTTTTGATATTTTTACCAGGTACTTTTTTTCCGCGTGCAATTCTGCCCGTCGGACTTGTCCGCGACGGATCATGATGGTCTACTGCTGTGGACCATCTTGTTCCCCACACCCACCGGTACGGGATCTGCACAACGTATACATGGACCATGCGGACTATGCGGGAAGGGCCCACCCTCGGGCAACATTGAGCTGCTGTAAATCGAAACCTACGTAGATGTCCTGTAGATTAAACTTTCCTTGAACGACCCATAGGTCATGGAAGTGGCAAGAATCGATGACCTGCATGCACTGTACGGAGTATGATGGGGTCCTGCTCGCATCACCCCTTTTCGCCCGCCTTACGTTGCGTTTGGGTGGCTATCAAAACAAAACCGTGGCACCGACCCCCCCACCCACCCACCCACCCACCCACCCACCCACCCACCCGCATGCAAGCGGAACCTGCTTCTCGTCATCAGTAAAAATAATGCAAAAAACGCAAAATGATTGCTTGCTTGCTTGCGCGAAGTCGCCACCCCGTCCGGTGGGGGGGAGGGCGGAGAGGCGCTGCGTTTTGGCTTCTTTGTTTGTTTGTTCAGCGTTTTGGCTTCTTTGTTTGTTTGTTCCGAGTCAACTTGGAGCTCGATTAAAAAAGCGCCATTCAGCGGCCGTGAGCACGTCTTGGTTTATAAAGGATAAAACCACTGAGCTATGTACTCAGCCAGCACCGATTGAGTACCTCCGTGGTTCTATCTTTTTATTACTAAAACACGTACCAGTACGAATTGGTTTCGCTTGCGCGACGTAAATAACCTCGCGGGTCTCGAGTGGCCCGCTGCATGACGTTCCACGTTTCTCTGTGGTTTCTTGCCGGTGCTTCGTTCCCCCCCAGGGTATGTGTGTGCGTGTGTTTCGTCTTCAGATTGCTACAAACGGCATACATTCTATGACTTCGACTGATTGAGGGGTTGATACAGTCAACACCATTGACACGCTCAACCATTTTTGTTTGCGTGTTCGCCGTCCCTTCTTCTCCATCTCGCCCGCCGATGTGACTTCGCTGCAAAATCAAAATCGCAGGATAAGACCGTCGAGGCGACCGCGCAGTACCTGGGGGTAATAGAGAAGTGCGTGAGGAGACGGACTTTCGACGTGCCCTGTGTCGTCAAAGCTGCCCGCGCGGGCCTGGAGAACGTCATTATGCTGGTGCGACGTCTGAAATGAACATTTTTTATATTTGAAGCGCTTCGAACTCGTCGTTGTTGTTGAGAGGGGAGGGAGGGGGGGAGGGGGGAGGGGGGAGGGGGGGGGGGGGGGGGCAGAGGGAAGGAGAGACGGGGAAGCTGTTTCACAGCGTGCCGCGCCAAACACCCCCACAGTGGCATGCGTACCTGGCAATTCATTAGTTTGTCGATGTGGCCGCGCTCAACTCACCCTGCCGCGGATATCGATCTGCCACCGGCGCGTACATTTTTCGCAGAGTGCCACCGGTGCATGCGTCTGTAGAGAGTGCCGGACAGTGGGACAGTTTGGAAGTGCAGCCTAGCGTTTCGACCTCATTCTGGTTGCGTGGGGGGCGGGGGAGAGGGGAGGTGTCGGGGTGCGACCCTTTCACTAGGATGGCACGAAAACAGCGCGTTGAGTTGTGTTGTGGTTTGCATGCGTTGCGGTGTGTATGAGAGAGCACTTAGAGTGTGTCTCGTGCCGTCTATTTACAGCGTAGCCAGTGGAGAGAGGACGGACACTCGACGGGGGGAACGTAGCGCGTGCGCGTGGTTCCGACAACAATTAACTGCGTTTTGACATTTTGTTTCCCCGCGAGTGGCACGGGGGGCGGAAGAGGAGGCGTTTGGTTGCCTCGTCGCCGACCGCGAAAAGGTTGTTGTCGCCGAGTGGTAAAAACAATATGCGGGACGGCGCGACCAGATATACGACATGTTTGATTTGTCGCCTCATCCACGATGTAAACTCCTCCAGCGGAAGCGAACATCAGCGCGGGTGTGTTTGGAGACTTGGCTCGTCACGGGGCTATTGTAAGTCCGGGTGAAACGCGTCACCCGCAGTACGTAGCGTCGGCGCGGACATTTGGTCACCGCAGTGGCAGCACCTTGCACTGCTGTGAAGTACCTGCAGATCCGCTCGCCGTGTTCTTTTTGATGGTTTTACCGGTTAGGCAGCCGGCGGTGGGTAGCCCCCCCCCCCGGAGGCGAGGGTCTATGGCCATACGACTACGGCCATGCATGAGATCGAGTACATATCTCCTATCGAGTACACCCCCCCCCCTCTCTGCGAGGGTCTATGATCATCAGGCTACGGCCGTGCATGATATCGAGGAAAGTGGCCACACCAGAAAATAAGTCACTTATATGACGCTGCCATCGATATGCGAAACAATCCGCCTAAAACCGGTTCATAGTAGGATGCAGCTCACCCTACATGCGACTCGCTCAGCACCTCACGGCGCTTCGCGCTTGGTGCAATAAGCAATGTCTGCCTGGTCGGTGAAAACCTGACGTGCCCCGTCCCGGCATTGCAGGGATCCGAGGGTCTATGGTCATACGACCACGGCCGTGCATGATATCGAGTATATACCCGCGCACCCCCCCCCCCCCCGCCGCGCGCTGGAACTTTGTTGGAGAAATATTGGTAGCAGAAAATATAAGTTGGTGTGCGTTATGTGACAATGAGAAACAGGCCACAGGCCGTGTCGCCGCTGTGATTTTTATATTTTATGTATACCAGGTACTGGTAGGTCATATTAACTATGGTCGCCCTTAATAATATTGTTGCTACCTTTTGTTTGCTATTTTTGTTTTCTCCGCTGGGCCCAGGTCAATCGAGACGCCCTCCTCGTTCGGATGATCTCCTTGGCCAACGGAGACGCCGGAAAGGCCAGTCGCACCGGGAAAAAAGGAGACGCGCAGGAGGCAACAAAACCGGACGAGCACACCCCTCCGGTGGCCGCCGCCGACGGCGACCACATGTTGGTTGTTCGCGACGAGGGACGAAGCAAGAGGGAGGACATGGTTGTTGATGAGCAGCAGGACAACAAGGAGGACGACGACGAGGACGACGACGACGAGGAGATGGGAGAGGAGGAGCTTCATTCGTTAACAGCGGCCGCGTTTTACCTTTACGCGAACGAGCCGCAGTTATCCGTGTCCAATGGAAAGGCGAACTTCAACGTCAACTTCAACAACAACGACAACAACAACAACAAGAACAACAGCAGCAGTTGCGAAGGGATCTGGGACAATGTCGCGTCCTCGCTAAGTAGAGCCTTATGCTTCGTGTATGAAAGAGGAGCCAGTTGAATACCTGGTATAGGCCACCTTGGCGCAGAGTTTGGAGAAGGCGCCCCCCACGGCGGCAAAAGGTTGGGGGTCCCCGTGAGTGTGCGTGTCGTGCGCATCCGTCGAACGAAGGGCTGGTGGTCAGGTGGGAAAGCGACTATTTAAATGTTTCGGTGCTTTTGCCTTGCGGAAGTTCTGCGATGTAAACAAAACAAAAATCATGACGATCTGGGCAGGAGGAATGCCTGCCTGCATGCCTGTAGCACACGCTGCAGCACCTACGTAGAGGGAGAGTAAGTTAGAGAGTGTTTCGGTGATACTTGGTTTTCATCAGGATGAGGATAGTTTATCATCTGCGGTCTTCATAATTACGACCAGATTGATACACGTAACGTAGCAGTGTGGTACAGGCCAACGTTGACCTTCCGCCGGTGGTATATAGCGCTCGGAATGTCGGGCGGTTGGGGAAGACCGGTAGCGACTTTTTGCTTGTGACCTTGCGTCGTGATTGATCGGCCGGGTTTTGTTTTCTTCTACCGGCACCAGTTTGATTGTGTAACACTGGGATACATCCCAGGGTGCTTTTGCTTGCGATCATCCAACCAATTAAGCCTCTATAGCCTCTGTTTGCCACTGTATGTGAGGCCTACAACCGCCGCGTCCATTTCCCAAGTTATTCCTTTTTTGTGTTGAGTCGGGGGGGTTCTGTATTATTTTCATATTTTTTTGCATTTATTTTCAGGAAATGCACTTTTCGTGGTATCGCCGGCGAAGAATGAATGAATGTAGAACGTTGGAGTGGGGGGGGGGCTCGTAGTTTTTTCCCGTATGCTATATATATACCAGTATATATTATTTATATATCGAGATATTGGTTTGATCGGCCGCTAAGGCCAGTTTTTTTCGTCTTCGTTTCCCAAGCCGAATCCTGTTATGTTTGCCTCGCTTGTCCAAGTGTCGAGTTTGTTTGTTTGGTGTCATCCTTTGCCCTTCCTTGTCGGCGTATTTCCTTTTTATATATATCGGCGATCGATCCTAAAGGACACAGATCGTTTTTCGTCATATGCAGAATAGCCTATCGGTAACTCGAGCGCACCTACAGTACGTACATACATATACATGTATATATATGTGTGTGTGTCCAAGTGGTACCACCGCGGATACCCAGTAGGTCGTAGATCGCGTCGGTATTTTTTGTTGTTGCTGTATCGTTACTTCCGCGACGACGGCCGCATCCGTGGCGTTGCTGGTGTTTGACTTGTACGGAGAGCCCCGGCCAGAATATCCTTTTGGTAAAAAAGCCAGTATTTTAAGAGTCTAAGAAGACGCCCGTAATTCGGCCGAACGGGGTGCGATCGGGTCTGCTGCTGTGTAGCTTCAATTTAGCGGCGAGTGAAACGCGAGGGTTCGGTCCTTCGGTATCCGCAGCACGAACCGTTTCAACGTCGTTTAAACCGCCTACCATTCGCAAGAAGAGCGTAACTACACGTTTCGGTAAATCCATACCGACTGAAAAAAACGCGATACATGTCACAGTCTTGTGGCGTGCACGTATCGGTTCTGGGAGAGCAGTCACAATTATCGCATGCAAAGCACTCGTGATAGGAGCTACCGTTCCGGGGTCCTTTCGGCACCCTATGACAAGCGCCTGTTTTCACACCATGGTTTTGTACTATTTCCCAGAGTTCTAGCCCGCTCTATGCTGGACGTACATGCCACGCTCACACTCTGCCCAAGTTCATGCACACACTGACCGTTGTAACACGCAGCCTGCGGTCATTGTTGGTGAGCCATCGCAAGCGCTGTCCTGACCGGTGCTCGTTTGGAGTAGTAGTATAGAGCCGAGGGTAATAGACAAGGCTACGTAGGGAGCTCCGAGAGGTTGTGGGCTGCATCGGCCGCAGATCCTCTCGTGCGGGCAGGCGTTTATCTCCTGGTTTGGTCACATCATCCCCCTTCGAATACTTCACCCGTTCACTTCTCTGGAAACCCTCCGATCCTTGGGAAAACCGCTGTAACATCCTCCCCAGCTGATTGGCCGGGCAAGGACAGTCATGCGATATCCTAAGCGGTGGATCCGAGATACACTACGCCAACCAAACTTGAGGAGAGAAAACCCGGCCTTTCCTATAGGAAAACCCCTCCCCAGCACGTCCACTCATGCGCCGCCTTACTCACTAACGCGGTGAACGGGACGCCGTCTGAAGTTTAGGACCTGCCCGGACGCTCACCGCGCGCCTTCATTACGGAGCCTCCCCGGTTGCGATCGCGAACAGGGGGCTCCCGCCCTCGCGTAGTGAAACAGCACGAAATCCAGTCAACCCCACCAAACTCCAGCGAAAATACGCGCAAGATGAAAAACAAAAAACAAGAGAATCAACCCCTTAGGTCAAGCCCCTCCTGTGGAAACCCTCGGATCCTAGGAAAAATTGCTACAACATCCCCCCCCCCCTGATTGGCCGGACAAGGGCAGCCACGCGATATCCCAAGCGGTGGGTCCGAGATACACTATTTCAACCAAACAGAGGAGAGCAAACCCCGCCTTTTATCGGATAAAAAAAAACTCCCCAGAATGCCCACTCATGCGCGTCCTTACTAACGCGGTGCACGGGACGCCCTTTTAAGATTGGGACCTTCCTGGACCCCCCCCCCCCCCCCCCGCGGCTTCTCCACGACGCTTCCCCGGTTGCGATTTCTAACAGGGAGGCTCCCGCCTCGTGTGTATGGACAGAACGCGAAATACAGTCAACCCCGTCGTCCAGAATCGGGAAACCCCCCTTAAGATCAGAAAGTAAAACAGAAGGAATCGAAGTACGCCTTCTTGCGCCGAACCGCGCCAACTCATCACCATAAAACCCCTTGCGCTCATTTCAACTCTGAAGACGAACTATGAAGACAGCACGCATGAAAAACAATATACCGCCGGGAGGCATGCTGCTGCTTCCGCGAAACCAACAGAAACCACCCCGGGAGGCATATGCCTCAACATCCCTCCGGAATCTGTTCTCCCTACGCCAGAACAAGTCATCAGCCAAAAGAAAACATACGAAACCACAAATCAAACCAAATTTGAACAGACGAGAACTTTAACGAATGCTGATTGATCTCCGAAGGTATAGACACAGCTGGCACAGGAACGCGTGGTTGACTCCCGACAAAAACGCGGAACTCCTCTTATATTAATCCGATGTTTAAGATCAGAGGTTGGGACACTTTGTATCTCTGGATAGGTTGCCTATTTGGTCGGTACTGGTGGGTTGTTTGCTTAGAGATAGAAGAAATGCAGCTTTATTCCTTCCGTGTACGGGGAGACTGAGAGCCAAGCTCGTGCCTCGCTCGGAAAACCCCTGGTCTTCCATCCAAGATACGCCTCCCAAGTACTGCAAATACGATCCCAATACTTGAACCCAAGTAATTACCGGGCTTTCCGCCTCATTCAAGGCCGTATCATAGCACTAGCCCACTCTGATGAGCCGTATATATGCAGAATTATGGGAATTCATGGAAACCCCGATTCCACGAACTAGAGCATGAGTCGAAGATGCGGCTCCTCAAAGTCCACTCCCACACCTCTGAATGGCGAGGTAGCGAAGGCGACAAGGTACGTAAAAAAAAAAGCGAAAAAAAGGAAGGCCTATAACCGTACGGGGCTGGAAGAAATCGTCAACGAAAGGCATCGCCATGCCACCCGCAACGAGGGGAGGGCGAGGAGGTGTCGATGGAAAAGTGAAAGGTGCATACCAAAAACGAAAATAAAAATAAAACGGAGTACGCCAAGAACCACCTGAACCAAGCCCGCAGCTCTGGAAACGCGTCCTCTGTGCCACAAATAAGTGGCCCGATTACCCAGACCAGCCCCTTTTGTCCTGCCGACGACGCCACTTACTTGTTAAGACCAGAGGTCGGGATACTCTGTATCCCTGAACAGGTTGCCTATTGAGTCGGCCCTGGTTTTCCATCCAAGATACACCTCCCAAATACTACAAATAAATACGATCATCCCACTACTTGAACCCAAGTAGTTACCGGGCTTTACGCCTCATTCAAGGCAGTATCATAACAAAGGAGGTTCGACTTCAATTTTACCTCTTTTTTACTGCTCACTCACGTTTCGGAAACACAGCTACTTGTTGTCCCTCCGGGGTCCTAATGTGAGGGCCCGAGGAGGAACCGCATTCGCCTGGGTGAGTCGTTACTGCGGCTCCCGATTTTGTTGTGGGGAGCGGCAGCGGGCTCCTGACCGACTTTCCCTGAAAAGGTCAGCGAGTCTTCCGCCGCCTGTGCGAAGACCGATTTAAGTGGGTCCACAAAAATATGGTGTTGTCAACACTGTAGGGGGGACGGGGGTGGGATCTGCTCTCCTCGCCGAATGCCTCGCCGCGTCCCGTCCGGAACAAAAAAAGTGTATCGTTCCGTCTGAAAATATCTCGACAAGAAGGCGCCGGCGTCGCGCCGCCGCCGCTGGATCCCCGAAGCCCGCAGTCAATTATGGTTTCGACTCCCCGGCCCCGTGCCGCCACCGGCTGCAAAATCACCAGCCGTCGTGCGACGCCCTCATTATTATAGGCCGCCGGTGCCCTCGCCCCTGATCGAGAGGCCTGCCCGCACCCCTTTTATTTGGCCCCCGCAGTGACCGCCCAGTCGGTTTCCGTCGCGACTCATGCTCAAAGCTCAGAAGCCACCCCTTCGTCTCCCCTTCGCGAAGTACCATCCCCAGCGGAGCTCGAATTTCGCGGGTCCGTCGAGCTATATATTCACGCGCGGATTAGGCGCGTGAACAACGCGCCGAACCGGTCTGTTACTGCGCCCTTCAGTGTCTCCTCCTCGGGAGCCCCCCACCCCTCCCCGACAATGTCATGGTATTAATGGTATCCCGTTCCCCCTCTCTTGTCGAGGAGGCGTGTTTCTGACGAAACGCATCAAACAAATACTTTACACAACCCCCAGAGTTTGATACACTAGATAGTAGCGAGAAAATTATCGCTATCCTAGGAGATGGACGGTGGCCACAGGCGGCCAAACGGGAAGGGGATAAGATTGGCAAAAAGTTTCTACAGTATGTAATATATGGAAACAACATTATGTTGGAGGTATCTATGTTAGGAGTGGGAACGGTGCTCCGTCTCGAAAAGGACGCGTGATCAATGGTCAAATGACTAAGGCAAGCAACAAATGAGTACCCCCCCTCCCCTCTCCCCGCTGCTCTCAGAACCATCTTAGAGCCGGGAAAGTGGGAACCACCAATATAAAGGCATCAAACTCTGTGAGTAACTGCACGCGTCTACGCGCTCGACATGCATTGCAGTAGTCGGGCCAGCACCATGCTGCCTCTTTTGTGATCCGATAGCCAGCCTATATCCTATACCCCCTGACATACTGTTAAACATTACAGTTAGTACTTGGCACTTCGATTAGGTATGTATGATACGTGTATAGTACTAGATATATACAAGGGGCTACGCCGGCGGCCTGGACGGCCGCCGGTCGCAGGCTTGCGTGATGGGCGTATACTGTATGAGGGGGGGGCTGAGACTCGATTCCAAGATATTGAGAACGTGCTCTCCACACTCCTGGAAAAGGCGACATACTGCTGACGATTACTTGCCGATTGACCGAAAAGCGGCGGAATGCCAGAAGAAGGTGGTGTAACTATTATTAGCATCTCAGGGAGTACGCCTTGACCGGCAGCGCAGCTCCGAGGAGAGGTGCCGTCACAGTAGCTGCTGTAGTAGCGGTACTGCTGTAACTGTACAACTCCGAATCCGCGTACTGTAGTACAGCTCCACTGTAGCTGCCGCTGTACGATAGCGTACACACCAAAAGTGCTGTTGGCCGTCATAAGTGCTGTTGGCTGTAGGTGACATGCGATATCTCTCTCATCTCTCATATATCCCGGCATATTTTTTCATGGAAGGCAGTTCTCAGCGAAGCCTGGGTGGCATGTGCTATCGGGACGTTCCATCGATAACCCAGATACAGCCACCCGCCCAGGCCCCCATAATGGCAACGCCGGCCGGTTAGCTGACCCTCCCCACGGGTCGGAGGTGGGAGAGGACGTGCCGGAAAGAACCACGCGAATGCATACACCCTGTCGAGAGACCATGGACCAAAACACTGACTAGAGCAGCGATTTTCGGAGATTCCTACGCAGATCTCAACGACAAGGCTTCGCGCGGGCGCAACGGCGCTGAGCGGGCGGGTCCTCCGACGCCGGGCGTTTCAGGCGTGGAGGGGGCACGCCCCGGCGAAGAAACCGCGTGGAAAGACGGTCAGAGGCGGGAGAGATCCGCCGACCAAAAACGGATCGGATCAGGATGAGGGCCATCATAGGTATATTTATATCGTACCAGGCACGCTTGCAGCAGCACGTATAAGCTGGTATACCCGTATCAACGTTGTCACGGCTCGAACAGATATTAATAGCAATAAATAGTCGATTCCCACTTCATCAATGTGTAACAGTAGATCTGGCATGGTCTAACCGCACATCTTGTAGGGCAGATTTCTTCCCGAACCTGTATAATCTACACCACTGGTATTAATATTAATATTTAATAGTAACTCATCATGTTCTCGCGAGGGGGCCGTATGATCTGCACGGTCTACTACTAGTAGATACTGCAGGACAGTTTTTTTTTCCGGGTTGAATCTGTGCTATACACACCCTGCACAGCATGTAATATCATAACGGCAGGTAAAATAAGGATCCAGACGATCGGGATTATGAGGTACCTGGTGTCCGTTAGGTGCGCACGTTTTGGAGACAAACCATCCAGAGCTGGATGGGATTACATGGATGATGATGACGTTCTCACGTTACTCGTGGATCACGGCGCAGAATTCCTGCCTGTTGTGGAGGTGAGCGTAATAAAGAGTCGTGTTATGTCGTTCACAAGTCGGAGATACCACGATCTACGAACGGCTGCAGTTATGAGATGTGCAGAAGGATCGATATAACATACTAGTACAAGCAGTAAGGTATTTTAGTACAGCTCCAACCCTGCAAACATATCCTCCAGATAACGCAGGTTATCATAGGGTTGCCACTGGGCAGCGTTAGCTCTATGCACTGTAGATCACACAAATCAGGAATCTTATCTGCCTTGAAGATCTACCGTTGCTGTTGTGGCCATTTGGGTTGAGTCCCGGCGAGCTCTTCGGGCCGCGCGCAACCAAGTGCGGTGTTGGGGTGTGTTGGAGGGGGACGGGGGGGGGGGGGGGATGGGGGGGGTACTCAATCGCTCCGCATGGCCATGTAGTCATGTATTGGGGGGGGGGGTGAGATGGGATCGTATAAAAAAACAAAAACGGGGGGGGACACTGCTGTTAGCTGCCTGCGTCTCACACCGGCCTGCCTCCCGTGTCCCAAGTTTTGTTTTAACGCTTTTGCCTCGTTGATCCTCACTCACTACATACTGTCTTACGCTCGACGCGACACGGCACCAATCAGGACAAGGGGCAACACTGCTACTGTTTTCACGGCACGAAAGTGAAAGCGGAAGAGAAACCAACTCCTACCACACAACAGGCCTCTACTCAAGGGAAACGAAAGGACGGCAAAAATCAAAATCTCGTTCCTCTGTGCCGAGACGCCCTCATCACAACGGAGCTGGTACAGCCAGCCACAGGCCACAACCAAACGCCGGTAGCAGAAAAACGGAGCTTCTACGAACATAGCAAGGGAGCGAACAAGCCTGACTGAGAGAACGAGAGAGAGCAAGCGCACCCTGGCCGGCGGGGGTCTGTCTGCCTCCCACGCCGTGCAAGAAGCCACACTCACCGCCAGCCGCGTGCGCTCGCCACACAAAACGCGCTGTGAAGACGGTCAGGTCAGCCAGTGGGTTCAAAAGCCATCACGAACGCCATCGCATGACGCCTCCGAGAAGGAATCGAACCCCGCCCCCCCCCGCCCTCCCCCCGGCCCCGCCGTCATCTACCACAGCATCGAACTCATGGAACAAGGGAAGAACGAGCAGGTCGCCACGGCCGGCGTTTTTGCCGCGAAAGTAACGGGGTCCTTCATTCCTTCCTTCCGCAGCAACCGAACACAATCGATACGTAAATACGGTACGTACGAGACAAAGCACCAAATACACAACAACAGTCGAGCAACACTCCGCAAGCCCCGCACGCGTCGCGCGCACGCCCTGCGCATGCCTGCCTCTCGCAACAAAACCCTTGTCTTTTTACTATCTCTCACTCAAACACGCCATCATATACTAGCAATTCTACTGACAGCGCACCTGGGCAAAAGTAACAAGACATCCATTCTACTTTTCCTTTAGCGGAGGCGGGTCGGCAGTTTGTTGGGTAGCTACTGTAGTACGCCTTCCCGTGTACGTTCACTGGCAACGCGGGTCGGCTCGATTGATCGGTGCTTTGGCACATAGCGCACGAGCCCCCCGCCCCCGCCCGCAAGGGGTGCTTACTCCCAAACGGAGCAGCCACCGCCGCCGCCAGAATAGTGCGACCAAAGCAAAGAGAGGCAAGAAAACAAAACAAAGCGACTACAGCAACGACTCACAAACAAGACAGGCAAACACGACAAGGGAGGACAAGCGCGAGTCGCCCTCATCCCATCGCCCCAAGAAGCTCCAACCGCTGGGTCTGCGGTTTTGCGCGAGTCGCAGGCCAATAGCACTGCCTTGTACCCCCCCCCCCCCCCCTCCCAACCCCCCGATCGTCCCCCCCCCCCCCACCCTCTCTCCCCCCGCCTCCATTTCCCGCTAATGCTACAGCAACACTATTTAGCACGTCAACCGAAGTGGAAAGGCATGCCCCCGCCCCCTCCCCCCCCCCCTCTCCCCCCGCGTGCCCCTCGCCCCCCCCCCCCCCATTCCCCCACCCTGTTGCTGCATGAACATCTGGAACAGTACTGAGGGATCGACACTGACAACAACAACAACAACAACAACAACAACAACACAATTGCGCCAAGCAACAGAAGAGGGTCGCGCGGGCGCGCAGGCGAGCGAGCGGTGGGTGAGCGGGCGGGCGCCGGCGGGCGGGCGGGTGGGCGGATGGGTGGGCGGAGAAAGGGGCGCGGGGGGGAAAGTCAGCACGCGCAAGTCAGGCGGACAGGGACAACGGAGGCATGCTGACAGCGACAACGGCAGGTGTTGGGGTTGGAGGCATGCTGCGGCAGGTACTGGGGTAGCCGATAGGGGTTACACTTGTTTTGCCCTACCCTTTCTCACAGACAGAGCTCCTGATATGCGGACCACAGCCAAATATCGTCGGCGGGACCCACCGGATGTGCAAACTTTCGAGTTTATTGGGTATATAGATCGATGTCCTTCGTATATACCTGTAGTCCGCGCGATTTTGTGTATGTAGCGGGCTCAGGTCTCAACATGTCTCCAAAAAAGAATAGTCGGTTGTTGGTTGACTTACTCGAGTGACGAGCCTCGAAAAATTCTCAGAAAATTCAGGTGCTACTGTACAGGGGGAGTCCTTCCTTTCCTCTGCAATCGTTCTCCAATAGCACGCCGCGTGCTGTGTACCAGTTGTTACGAAGCGACGCCCTACGGGCGAGGCCAAACCAGAACCAGAAGCCAGACCGAGCGAACCAACCGCCCACCGCCGACTCCAAACGCACTCACCCGCCGTGTCTGTGTCCGTGTCCATGTCCGTGCCCCGCGTGAGGGTTGTCTAGGTCTTCCAAATCGACGCCCGAGTCGTACCTCTCCTTCTTTTGAGGGTCCGACAGCACCTGGACACGCAAAGTAAAATACAAAACGTCAAGGATGTCAAAAAGTCGAGCCCATAATGTCGAGGTTAATCAATATTAATGTCAAAATGTGGGAGTAAAACACAACGCACTTTTTAATACAGTAAATGTCAGCGCCAATTTAAAAAAGTCAGCGTTATATGCCACAGCCACAGCGTCAATGTCACTGTCAAAATGACAAGTGTCATAATGTCAGAACGTAAATGGCATCGTCAACATGTCATGTCAAAGTGTCCATGTTGAAACGGCAAATGTCAACGTCAACTGACACGCGGGGGAAACGCCCCATCAGCATCTTCACGCCGTGTCAATCACGTCCACGAAGCATCAGGAACGAAACGTTACGAAGAGCGTAGACACCCCACCCCTCGTGACAATGAGTACCCCCCCCCCCCCTCCCTCCGCACAACTGCTGGAGATGTTTCTATTAGGAGTAGGAACGGTGCTCCTTCTCGACAGAGATGCGTGGTCAATGATCAAATGATTAAGCAAGCAACAAATGAGTACCCCCCCCCCCCCCGACCCCCCTCATCCCTCCCCACCCCAACTCCAACCCCCCCCCCCCCCCTCGCCGTACCTCGTACGCCTCCGCGATGTTTCGGAAAACTTTCCCCGCTTCCTCCTTCTCCTGATCGGTCTTGCTGCTCTGGCGGTCGGGGTGGTACTTGAGCGCCGCCTTGCGGTAGGCCTTCTTAATTTCCGCCTCGTCCGCGCTTCGCGAGACGCCCAGCAGCTGCAAATGCAAACAAGGCAAATAAAACGAATGCAAGACAGCATTAAAAAAAAAAAACGTAGAAAGTGGCGAGGGCGACGGGGGGGGACGACGGCAACAACGACGACTTCGACGACGACGAGCACGACGAAGCAGTCAGAGGCTTACGAGAGGTCAAATACCCCATCCCGGACCCCCCCCCCCCTCTTCTTTATACACCTATTGGACGGAATATGCGCTACACATACAGCGAACAAACAGCGGCGAAATGAAAAAAAAAAACGAAAAGAAGACAAGAACGAATAAAATAAAATAAAAATTGGTGGACCAAGCACGGGTGCTCCAACATAAAAGAGAAAACGACCTACCAGGCAGACTCCTTCCCGGTGTCAAAATGAAGAACAAACCAGCGCGATGCGATTTATGGACGAAAATTACGAGAAAAAAAATAATCACATATGCATTTTACTTGGTTTTAGAGTACCCCCCCCCCCTGTCTGGGTCTCGATGGTTGTATGTAGTATGTAGTGGGGTGTCGGACATTCTTTTTTCCCTTTTTGGACCCCTGGGAGGGACCGAAAACATAGTAAAATTATCCCGCACCTTGTAGAAGTCTTTCCTCTTCGCCTGCTTCAACGCCGCCTGCATCTTACGTAGCTGACCTTTCACCTCTCTGCTTTTTTTTTCGTTTCGCCCATCACGGGAGAAGGGGGGAAAAAACAAAAACAAAAAGTCGGGAAAAAAAGTTGCAAAAAAACAAAACAAAACAAAACCAAGAAAAACGAACGAACGAACGAACAAAAAAATGTTAAAAAAAACTAAACAGACGAAACTTTTATGTGATCTTACAGTAAATAGGACCTACGGTACACACAAAACCCTACACACTTCCCTATCTTTACTAACAAATATTTGGTCCTACTAGGTATTTACTATGGTCCCCCGTAATAGAGCATTGCCGTACGTACTTGCACGTTGTGGTCCTATTGCCAGGTGTGGCAAATAATGACAATCAAAACCCAAAATGAACCCCAAAACACACACATTCCAACATGTTTACAAACCATATTTGGTTCTGATTATTAATAGTATGCTTTACCGTGGAAGAGTGCATGCAGCACCTGCATACCTGGTACCTGGTAGTCGCACGCACGCCCACCATGAAATGTCAACCCTCGAAGCCGCGCCTCGATGTCGTCGCTGCGGCCTTTTACTGCCACTGCTACCACCGTGCAAGCGGCGGCGGCGGCGGCTGTCTCTACCGCAGCAGATACGACTGCCGCTGCCACTACTGCTGGCTGTTTTTTCACTGCTGTGGCTACTGCTGTGGCTACTGCTGTTGCTACTGATGTTGCTACTGCTGTTGCTGGCTACCTCTGCTGGCTACATTGTTGCTATATACTGGTGCTGGATACTGGTGCTGGCTACAGCCGTTGCCACCGTTGCTGGCTTCTATTGCTGGCTACAGCTGTTGCTACCGTTAGGATCTGCTATTGAAACCGCTACTGCTATCGCTACTGCTCCGCTACTGCTCCGCTACTGCTACCGCTACTGCTACCGCTACTGCTACCGCTGCTGCTACCGCTACTGCTACCGCTACTGCTACCGCTACTGCTACCGCTACTGCTACCGCTACTGCTACCGCTACTGCTACCGCTACTGCTACCGCTGCTGCTACCGCTACTGCTACCGCTACTGCTACCGCTGCTGCTACCGCTGCTGCTACCGCTACTGCTACACTGAGGTCCGTCGACCCCCTCCGCTCACCTCTTCTTCTCGTCAGGCACCATCTCGTACACTCGCTCGTAGTCTCGACAAGCCGTCTCAAGGTTCTCCACGCCGCCTTCATTTCACGAGACCCGTTCACAGCATCGATGGCCCAAGCGAGGTGAGTGGGTGTGCGTTTCGTTAGGGCGGCGCGAGGGGCGGGTCACGAAACTGCGGCCAAACAAACCAACCAAACACACGAGCCAAAACGCCGAGTCCGCCGGTCGCGGCGGGGGAGAGGCAATGCAACGCAAGAGGCGAAGCGATGAAAACACGTACCTGGTACCAGGAATCATGTACCTTTGAAGTATACCGTACATTATTAATACTCCTGCTTGTGGCTGCTGTCATTGACAGTTTGCACCTCCTACTGCTGTACAAACACGGGACGAATATACCGGGGTGGTGGGGAGAAAAAGGGTGGGCTGTATTCACTCACTCTTTCGACAGTCCCTACCGACAGCAGGCTCTACCGACCCCGGACGGCCGTTTTGGTCGGCAATGACGACAAGGAGACAGACCCGGGTCATGAAAGGCGCTCGTGTCGATGTGCACAAGGGCCCCCAGCCTCGAGCTGTCTCTTACACCGCGCTGCAGACACGGGAAAAATAGGAGCTCGCCAAGTGAAATGATTGCCGTTCGGTCTAGCGGGAGCAGGGCGACAGCAGAGCGGCGTCAACGCCGACCCACAGTAACTCAACCCAACCCAACCACGACCTCGAAAAAACGCCTACTCTGAAGGTATCCGTCCGTCCACTCCGCGCTTTGCCACCAGACCAGACACACTTAACAGAAAAAAGGACAAACACTACCCGAGTAGTAATACCTACAGCTATACAGATCGATTGTTGTCCGACCGAAGGACCGTCTGGAGGACCGACCGACAGACCGACCAACCGACTGACTGACCCATCGATCTACTCACCGACCGACAAGACCGATTGACGGACTGATTTGACAGAACGACAGACCGATTGATAGCCCAACCAACCGACTGGCCCTATTGACAGACAGGCCGATCACAGAACCAACCAACCGACTGACAGGCGGGCCGACCGATCGATCGACCGACTGCCCAACCAACCGGCTGACGGCCCAATCGCCCGACTGACGCATCGACTGACTGACCGACCGACGGACCGACTGACCGACGGCGGGGAGGGAGGGAGGGAGGGATGGACGGAGGAAGGGGGCCACCGCGGGTGCGGCACTCACCGAGATCAAACAGGCTCGCCGCTCGCCGCTCGTAGGCTTTGGTGTACGTCGGGTCATCGCTCAACGCTCTTGAGGACTCCGCGATCGCCTCCTGGTGCTTCGACAGCTGAAAGAGAGAGAGAGAGGGGGGGGGGGGGGGGGGGAGGGGGGGGTCAGACAAACAGCAACCACGAGGGCGGGACACAAAAAAACGAAAAATCGGAAGCAGACGCCCCTGCCACCCCTGGGACGTAACCCGATCGGTCTCCGGCAGGGGGGGGGGGGGGGGGGGGGGGGGGTACTCGATCTCATGCATGGCTGTAGTCGTATGACCATAGACCCTCGCATCCCTACAATGCCGGGACGGAGCATGTCGGGTTTTCGCCGACCAGGCAGACACTGCATGCATAAAGCGCGAAGCGCCGTGAGGGTGTCTGGCGAGTCGCATGAAGGGTGAGCCGCACCCTACTAAGAATCGCTTGTGAGGCGGGCTTCCATATGGATGGCGGCTTCAATGATTTGATTTAATTTCCGGTGTAGGCAGAGGGGGGGGGGGCTGAAAAACTCCAATAGCATGATCGCTGGAATCGGAATACGCCATGTACGTATAACCCTCTAGACTACTACTTTCAGCATCAACAAATAGTTCCAGGTATCTTGTCGTCCTCCCGATGACCCAAAACAAGTCCCCAACCTTTTTGCGATATTCCGCCCGAAAACTTTTTTTTCAACACCCTGAATTGCTCGTCGCGCCAAAAAAGCCGCAAAACAGCAAAAACGGAGGACGGCACGCAAACGTCAAAACATCTAGGCACATGATAGTTCTATACCGAGAGCGCTCAATACATTTTACCACCAATGGAGTACCGCGCTTCCATATAATTACCTCAAAGCTCTAGAGACGGATCTAGCACCAGATGACTCGAGGGCTCATTCCAAAGGAGAACAAACGATGCCCCCCCCCCCCCCCCCAGAACGAAAAATAAATTTCAAAAAAAGAGCTGCAACCCTCGCGTCGCTGCCCGAATAGGCTTAATTTAATTACCTTAGCGTAAGCAGCCGCGCGGTTGCAGTGGAGCTTGGAGTTGAATGGCTTGTTCCTCCTGTCAATCGACAGCGCTTCCCCCCACGAGTCGATCGCTCCCTGTTGCGCCACGGAGTGTGGGGAGAGCAAGAAAACCGCCAGAGCGAAAATTGAGTAGAAAACATTTGTCACACATGACACATCGCGGAGGAAAAGCAACATAACTGCTATCAAGACCAGGTACATGGCTAAATTCGGGAGAAAAACAACTGTTCCCTGAGAGCGAAAGATGTAAGTGCCACCTGGTAGCAAAATTCGGGGGAGGGGGGGGGGGGGGGGGGGGGGCGTACTCATTTGTTGCTTGCCTTTGTCATTTGACCATTGACCACGTATCCCTTTCGAGACGGAGCACCGTTCCTACTCCTAATAGAACACCTCCAACAATTGGGCGCTCATTACATGGTAACGTTTTGCTAATCTTATCCTCTTCCTGTTTGGCCGCCTGTGGACACCATCTATCTCCTAGGATAGCGATCGTTTTCTCGCTGCTATCTGGGGGGGGGGGGGGGCGGAGGGGGGGCGGAGGAGGGGGGAATACGCGTCAGTCGACGATGCCGCAAGAACATATGGAAGGTGTCTGCGAAAGCCCCCCACCTCCTCCCTTACCACCTGCGCGCAACGCCGGGCTTGTCATCACATCTCACTCACTCCTCGTCCCCTAAGGCAACGAAAACAACCGAACCAATTGAAATTTATGTGACGCTACAGCCGAAGTAACCCAGCCGCTCTGGTTTCGCAGGCCGGAGCGAGGCACAAGCACCCATCTAAACAGCACAGCGCACTCACAGGCGCGACGACTCTCTGCCTCAGGCGCATGAATAAAAAACACGAGGAGGCATTGTATCACGGGGGACCACAGCATATATGACCGGGGACACCATAGTTAATAGGACCAAATACTGAATATTGTTATTACGGGGGTCCATAGTTAATAGGACCAAATATTGTTAGAAAAAATGGTTAAATATACAGTTTTTTTATAATGTATACCATAGGTCCTACTCCGAGTATTAACTATGGCCCCCCGTAATAGTAAAAATGGTTGATAGGTCCTACTCCGAGTATTAACTATGGCCCCCCGTAATAGTAAAAATGGTTGAATATATAGGTTTTATGTACACCATAGGTCCTATTAACTGTAGTCCCCCGGTGAAAACGGGTAAATCTATAGGTTTTCGTGTGAACCATAGGTGGTATTTATTCCCTATGTCCCCCCGTGATAACAAGGCTCTTGAGTTCCCTCTTCTATCGGCGTGGCTGACAACAAAAACAACAATACAACCGGACATCACCGAAAACAACCAACAACAGCGACAGGTCCATAGGCGGCAGGCAACATGTATACGCGCACACCAGGTGAACAAGCGTGCCTGTAGAGCCCTTGCCTGGAGCCTGACGACTAAATCAACACTACAGAGCACATCGTCTGAATAGAAACACACGCCACGAAAATGGTACGATACACCGATACCAGACACGTCGGGGTGCCGTTTGTTTTGGCCAAAGTATTTTTGACTGCTGTGGCGGGGGAGGGCTACAGTAGGAACTGCGCAACCATCGTTGGAATCCAATTCGTCCTTTAAAATATTGATAACTGCATCTATAAATACCTACTTCGTCGTATGTACGTACGTATACACAAATATTGCTCCCTTTATAAGCTAAGTGTATCCCTGGCACCCGGTATATATAACTACAGTAATATCGCTAAAAGTTTACGCTAAATGTATTCCAGTACCTGGTAGTACTGCTGTGCATACTAATATTGCTACATATATGTATTCCTACCGTAGCCATGGGGTTTCCCATCGGATTTACAGTAGTGTACATTTTGTCTCACCACCGGTTTATGCTGCTGCAGGTGTGGAGTCTTTGAGGGAGGAGCCTCAGAAAAAAAAACTGAACCCCTCCAGAAGCATGCCTCCGCTATTACACTACACTAGTATGAGGGGTGGGGTTAGGGTAGCGGAAGGGAGGGGGGGGGGGGGGGGCGAACGTGGAGCCCCACCCTGCGGCCTCAGGGAAGACTTGTTTCAAGTACCTGGAGGTCGTTAGCCTTGAAAGCCTTATTTCCGGCCTCCTTGGTGCTCTCCATCAGCTTGTACTGCTTGATTAATCCCCTGTACTCCGCGTTGTCCGGGTCATGCCTCGCCGCCTCCTGTAGAACGAACGAACGCACGAACGAACGAACGGACAACAACGACAACGACAAACAAAACCAACTATTAACATCGAGTAAAAAAAAACGAAATTAAACCACGACACGAAACGAAACGAAACAAAGACCAAAACCAACTCGACAAAACCTAACACTTCTTGTTGCCCGACACCCACCCCAGGGCTCGCTCGGCGCACAAGATCAACACCAAAACGCAAAAATCAGACAAGATACGACGTCGGAAGCCAAGCCTCTACGAACGTACTCAGTACTTGGCCACTCTGTCCGCGGTCTGCGTTGGCGGCAGCGGCGACCGCCTTTCTCCCGTGCCTGTTTTTTTTTTTTGGTTCTCCCACACGATCGCGATCGAAGAAATCACACAAACCCCTTCATACATGATCTTCGAGGGAATTGGTCGATCTCATAGCTTCTGTGTTTTTTTTCTTTCTTTTTTCTGCCGCGGTAAAACACGGTCTCGCCAGGCCTGGCCTGGCCCCCACACCCAACAAAGGAATAAAAAAGAAAGGAATTTGCCCACGTAGACGCGCGCTGTGCGGTGCCATCACGCCAAGCACGCAAACCGACGAGATTCACAGTAGGGCCCGAACTGCCTCACCCTAACCTCCAAGAAATAATGACATAAACAAAATCACGCCTTCCACGGCAGCTGGTGGCAGGCACCCTTTCTGACCCCTTCCCGGCCCCCGCCCGCCTCCCTCCTCCACTCCATTAGCCCCACACGACCATAAAAGTAAGCATCAGCGTCCACTTCCCCCTCTGCCCCCCCCCCCCCCGGCGCGCGCCTGCTCGTGCGACTCGCCAGACACCTCACAGCGCTTCGCGCTTGGTGCGAGCAATGTCTGCCTGGTCGGTGAAAACCCGACATGCTCCGTCCCGGCATTGTAGGGATGCGAAGGTCTATGGTCATACGACTATGGCCATGCATGAGATCGAGTACATCTCTCCTATCGAGTACACCCCCCGCGCGCGCGCCTGCCCTGCCCTGCCCCTCCTCTTCCTCCTCCTCGCGGTTATTACCTGAAGGTGCTTGACAGCACTGTCGAGGTTTCCCATAAGGTAGAGGCATCTCGCGCGGGTGATGAGCAGCGATGAGTTGCTCTGATTTTGCCGAATCAGGATCGAACTCATCGCGTACGCCTCGTCGTGCTTCCCGAGCGCCATCAAGCAATCCACCTGTCATCATATATCAAAACACATTATTCACCGCGGCGAAAGCAAACAGGAGGACCACAAGCAGCAGCGGCAGCAGCAGGGGACGAACCCGTCAAACGTTCGCATGCGAAAAAAAAACATGAACCTGCAACAGCTGTAGGCATGCTTCTTTCGCGCAAGGAAAAACACACGGCATCCATCCATTCATTTATCTTTCCATCAAAATCCGCATGGCATACCTGGTGTACGAAAAAACAAGGAAAGGAAACTTGCGCGGTGCGTGAATCCAAGTTTCACGCAAAAACTACAGTAGGAGCCAAAACGACAACAACAGCACCCCAGCCAGCCTTGACCTGAACAGCCAAACCACATATGGAAGGCACCAAATTACGCAATCGTTCCCCGGCGCATACTATACACCATACAGTACAGAAAATGGCCGGTTTCTTTACACCCCTCGCAACCCCCCCCCCCCCCCATAAAAAAGTCTTCCCACCCCCCCCAGATATCGCTCGCTCAGCCCCCTCCCCCCAGAAAAAAAGCCTTCCCACCCCACACAGATATCGCTCGCTCAGCCCCCCCCCCCCCCCCAGAAAAAAAGCCTTCCCACCCCACACAGATATCGCTCGCTCAGCCACCCCCGACCCCCACCCCTCCCACGCCTCACAGATACGGCCGGCGCGCTCGCCCACTCACTAGCTCGGTCGTACGCACGTACGTACCTTCATCAGCTTGAGCTCCTTCGACAGCGGGGCCTTGTCAAGGAGGTCCTTCAGGAGAGAGGCGGCCCGCCCAGGTTTGCCCTAGAGTAGATGGAACATTAAAAAGAGAACAACGAAAAAAAAAAAACGTCCACCAAACAAACAAACAACACCACCATTGGCAACAACACCACATACCAACACAACCTTATATGACAGTATCAGCGACGAAATAGAGAGCGACACAGGCAGAGGCGGCACGCGGGAGAGACGGAGGCAAAGAGAGAGAAACAGGAGGGGCGGGGCAGAGACCAGAGACAGGGGAAGACCAGAGAGACACACACAGAGAGAGAGGAGAGACAGATACAGAGAGGAGACGGAGACAGAAGCCGCTGCGCTGCTCAACTTGCCTTGTCCTTGCTCAATAACCCCTTCAATTCCCTCAAGGAAGACACCCAGTCTTACAGACATCGGGTGGGGAACTACTTGGAGTCACTGTGGGATGCCTTTTTCAGAGCTACAAAAAGAGCCCGACTGGGTATACTCTCTAAAAAAAAAAAAAACGCCGCATATCCCTCCTGCTGCTATAGCCCCCCCCCCCCCCCCCCCTTACCCCCTCCCCCCTCCCCGTCCTCCTCTGTTGTCTTGGTCGCCCACGCCGAACCAAGAAATAAAACAAAAACAAAACAATAAACGCTGGGAATACGATTGGAACTATTGGAAGAATAAATACTGGTAGTTCCATCTTGTCACTATTAACAGAACACGCTTGCCCCCCCCCGCCCCCCCCCCGCCCCCCCGCCTCCCTTCCCTTCAACCTCCTAGAACTGCCGTCCCGTTTGGCGGACAAACTATCGTACTACAGTTTCGAATTTTTGAGAGGTTTGTCCCCAAAACGGGGCTGCAGTTGTATGCCAAAGGGTAAAAAACTCTTCTGAGCATAGCCAACCATCACTACCGCAGCAAGCGCGCCCACCTGCGAGAGCAGCTCCTTCGCGGATTCCGCCCTCCGCATGCACGCCTCCGTATCGCTCTTTTCCTTGATCTGGCCGGCGTTGTTGGGATCTACCGACAGTCCCGACTGCACCGCCGAAATAGACTCTCGGAACCGGCCCTGGACGCATGTGTGTCGTGAGTTATTTGGTATTGTGGCAAGTGTTAGAGATTTTTTTTGTTTTCTTTCTTAGTTTTTTCGTGCGATAGAACCATGAGCGTTCCGGGAAAACAACCAACCAACCAACCAACCACACCTACCGAAAAAAAAACTGAAAAAACAGACGTCAGACGTCGCTGAAGTTGCCCATTGAGCAAAGAAGACAGCTTTTCCCTCGGGACAAGGGTCTGTTGCACACAAACTCTACTCAACAGGACCAGGTGTATAACATCAACAGCTATATACCAGGCACACACAAAATCTCAAGCCTGCTGAAGTCCTTCGTATATAGCGTTCGTTTTCCAAGAATAAAACATGTCCCTCTCGACACTGCAAAAATGAATCCACACTATTCCCAAGTAGTTTGTCTCCCTAAAGGTGGGCGAGTGGGTGGGTGCACCCGTAGAGGGGTTTATAAAGAAGAAAGGCGCTCTTCGTTGCGGAATAGATCACAGGTGGAGAGGGAGGAGGAAAAGAGGGCACGCGACGCGATTCCTCTCGCCCTCGCTACAATGCGCATCGCCCCCGACATGAAGCGCATCGCCTCCTCCACGAGGCGAATCAGCTGCGTTATAAGGCGCATTGCCCCCGAGATAAGCCGCACCGCCTCCTCTATATGGCGCATGTCCCCCGATACGAGGTGCATCTGGCATCTCGTAAAGAATGACGCGCTCGTTCTAAGACTCACCAGCTTCTTGAGCGCCATGGCCTTCCGGAAGAGCGCGTTATGGAACTGGGGGTTCAGCTCCACCGCTCGGTCGCAGTCCGCGATCGCCTGAAAAGAGGCGTTCAAGGAGTTGTACACGATATGTGAAGGCGTTACGTAGGCGTTGTAGGCGTTTTATAGGCGATGCAGGCATTACATAGTGTACGCGATGTAGGCGTTCTATAGCGTTAGCACAATAGGAAATGTTTAGGCGCTGGATGATCAGCGTCGTAAATCGCGCCAAGAAAGGTGCGATACGATATTAATGCGATTAACCCCCTTTTTTTATCGCGATTAACCGTCGATGGAAAATAATATCGCGTGATCGCGATTAATCGCGATATTCGGGCACAAAGCGGTGCATTTCAAGAGGAACTCAACTTACAAAGAAACAGGTGTCAAAGAAGTGCTCAGCACCCCGCGCAGCGACGCAGTGCAACTTTGAACGATTTCACCATTGCTTGCGGCGAAACGTACCGTATCACACTGGGTGATAAGAAAGACAGCACACCCCCTTGGAGGAATTTCAGACCCGGTTTCCTCCAAAACATGCCTTAAGGGGGACACTCAACGATCATGGTAGCTTTGGGAAGATTCCGTCGAGAAGGTTGCACAGATAGACGCATCGCTGGTCGTACTCAGTACGTTCGCCCTCCCTCCCCGTTGTCGAGAAACCCAGCTCTGAAAATCGTCCGAGGGGGTGTGTTATCTTATCACCCTGGTGTGATAGTGTTCTACGGTATATGCTGAAGACAGGCTTACGCACAGGGATGCGGTCCACGGAAGCAACGAAACCGACGATGATTAGGACGTCTGAGCTCCCTCACGTCCAGCGACGACCCCACGACCAGAGACTCGCGTTGTGTCTATACAATGGGCATCCATGAGTCCATGATCCACGAGCGATGTTGGCCTCTTGAGATGGTTGACATTGTTGTATCCATAACTCTGTGCTCAACATTGTTTCACTACCAGGTGCCTGCGACCGCGACCACCCTTTCACTCGCCACAACAACGTAACCATCTTCAGACAATTCGCGCACCAACGCACGAACACGATCACACAAACGATGATGTGGTGCATGCAGGAGCTGGGACGAGTCACCCTATACCAGATATATAATGTTGATATGATCTATTAATAGTATCGGATTATTTAATTGGTTATGAGATTATTCTCGTGCTCTGAATTTTCCCTTAGTCAACAAGAATCGAAGCCTTGAACACCCGAAGAATGTTCCTCGGGCTCTGAAGTTTCTCTCGGTAAATACGACAGCCAATAAGTACTGTTACGGTTTTCGTGAGGACACAAGCAATGTTCCTAGGACAGGCCTCTCTTAAAGACAGGATGACCCTTAGAATTTGGGTTTTAGTAGGCCACAGAAGTATCTAGGGTTTGGCTACTAGACCAGCTTCAGAGGAAAATTCCTCGGGAGAGTGTGTTTACCTGTCTAGCGGGTTAATAGGAGGGAGCAGAGTGGGCTTGATACCTCGAATCAAGCCCCAATCGAATCACTCTCAAATTGTTCCCCTCTCTCATCAAAAAGGGGGATAACACGACAACAAGGAAATAAGTGTCCTAAACAAGAGAAGCAGCGTTCCGACCTAGTTCCTGCATTCTACTTCCCTTACCTCCATCCTCGGGCTCTACTACACTTGGCGTCGTCGGCAGGGCATGGGTCTTTGGTCGCTAATTCGAATCCCACTTACATTTTGAAAACAACGCTTTGTGGAGAAAAGTGATTTTCCTCGTGTCAAGAATCTGATGAAACACTCTTTCGGGGTCCCCAGACATGGCACCTGGCTTCTTCTGTATCGGCCTCAGTCCTTTTCTGTTTAGGTTTTAGCCCCTCCCTCAACGGGCGTTTCTGACAGTAGCACTGTCCGTGACACCTTCGCCTCATTACGAGGTGTGGGGAAATATGTAGCCTCATTTCGTTGTTCCGAATAGCCGCATCTTCGATCTCCCTTCCCGGTCTTCTTCGGATGAACTCTGTGGACCGTCGTGTGATCTGCATATACGACTATCTAGGGTGGGCTAATGTGATATGATGTAGTATCGGACTACCGGAATATGAGTGGTTGTGAGATAGCCCGTAGTATCGAAGACTGCAACACCCCAAGGTTATTCTCGTGCTCTGAATTTTCCCTTGGTAAATAAGAATCGAAGCCCTGAATACATTTAAGAGTATTCCTGGAGTTCTGAAGTTTCTGTCAGTAGATAAGACAGCCACAGTGCTATTGAGGTTTTCGTGAGGGCACAAGGAACGTTCCTGAGATTGACCTATTTTAAAGGCAAGATGACCCGTACAATTGGGTTTTAGTAGGTTACAGAAATATCCTAGGGTTTGGCTACTCCTTTGCTTCGGATAGAAGAGGAGACCAGCGTCCGAGGAAAGGTCCTCGGGCAGGTGTGTTTGCCCGTCCAACGGGTTAAGAGCAGGGAGCAGAGTAGGCTTGATAACTCGAATCAAGACCCAATCAAATCGCTCTCACGATGCTCCCTTCTCTCTCATCAAAAAGGGGAATAGTACGACAATAGAGAAATAAGTCCCCCGAAGAAGAGAAACTGCTTTCCGAGCCAGTTCCTGCATTCCACTTCCCTTTGTAGGACACCAGGTATATACCTGAGATACGTATACTCGTATACGTCCGCACATACCTTCGTATCCACACCAGTGTATAACACGCATGGTAACACACCCCCTCGGACTAATTTCGAAGCTGTTTTTCTCTACAAAATGGGGAAGGTGTACACACAGACGCGTAGTCTGCTCGAAGGTAATATCTCGTCTAGATTTTTCTGACGCCACCATTCGTTATTTTGTTGTTGTGTTGTTGTTGCTGTTGTTGTTGTTCTCACATTATTAACTCTCTGACGAAGGAGTCCGTGGTCACACAAAGGTGCTGGAGCCCTAGGAAGATCCGAAAAACCATAAAAAATCGAAATTCGGCTGCCTAAAAATACACGAGACGAAGAAAGCGCACACAAGATAAAACCAATGTGCAAATTGAACTAACGCGCGGGTATATCCTCTCAACTACAACATAGAGTATCCCCGTTCCCACCACTAACCAACTCGCGGCTGCTGACTACAGCGGATGCTGTCTGAAGTGCTGCCTGCACCGTACGAAACGCACGGTAGTCGTGAACACGAAAGAGGAACACACCTGCCTGCTATCTGGAGTGCTGTCAGAGTGAAGACTCGCGGATATGCAGTGAAAAAAGGAGCAATCGAGCCTTACTACCACACGAATATCAACGATCGCCATCTCTTCCTGGACTGTCTGACACAAAAGGGTGCAGCACAGGTATGATACCACGTCCCTGATAATTGCGTGGGTTATTCCCCATTAAGGGTATACCCCTCGTTAAACTACAAATACCAGTGACGTTAATAACAAGTAGATACTATTCTGCCTCGTGAAAAACAAATACCAGGAAAAAACAAACTATGACTGCTTCTCTCGTGATGACAGTGAGCGCGCAGGTCATGGATCTCCGTGCACCGTCTTCCTGCCGCTCTTCATGGCCGCCTCATAGCCTTGGCCCAATCCGCCCGCTCCTTTGCACGTGCTCTCGTTGCCATTCCCTTCCAGTCGATTCCCTTTCTCCGCCATCCTGAAAAACAAAATGCTCCTCGCACTTGCGGTTCTGATCTGAAAAATACAAATTCTCGCGCAGGGGGAGGTCAATCTGTCTCTTCCCCGCACGCCGACGCTCAGTCTCCCTCCTCCCTCGTCGTCGAATCCAGCCTCCTACCGGCGCAATAGACTGTGCCGTAGTGTGGCCTGTGGTGGCGCCTGCCTCCGCGCACGGACACCCCGATTGAGCATTGCTGCTCTGCCGCAGCTGCCTATAAAAAGACGCGCGAATCGTAGATCTCCGTGCCTGACGCACCACGTACGACCCAACTCTACTGCCGCCTGAGCCTCGCGGCCACAGACAGCAGCAAGAAGGTATCACTCCTTGAGGGTGAGTCCGGCCTTACACCCGCCAGAAAGACCTACCCCATTCGCTATAAGCCTAATAGGGCATGCCTCGCAGCATTCCTTGTCGAGGCAGCGAGGAGAACGGAAGTTGTGTGCCGCCCTTGCTTTGGAGAAACTCATTTTTACTCATTAATTGATACTGCTGTTGTAGGCTCGGAAATTCGTCCCTGGGATGCGTGCTATGTTGCGTATTAGGATGTTCACTACTACTGTTTGTGCTGTGCGTACCATATTCGCCAGGTACCACAGGTATAATACAAGGTAATGGTTCTATGATTGGTATGAGCATTTGACTGCTTGTTGAGTTTCAATGCATGTTTCGTATCTGCGTACAGTATGTAAGTGATGGGATACGAGCTCACAAGCGCAAGAAAGAGTGCAAGCAGAATAATCAGATCAGGTGTATCACGCACCTTTGAGTTTTGATTGCGTATGGCCGATCGCAAGAACTCTCAGTTGAGACGACGTGTTATGTGTGACACCAGGTGGTATGATATTTTTTTGGGATCTTTTTCACAAGGGCTCCGCATGGATGCCGCCGGCACCCATGCGTGCTTTGGATAGGAAACTACAAGGGGCTACGCCGGCGGACTGGATGACCGCCGGTCGCAGACTTGCGCGATGGGGGCATTATGTAGAGGAGGAGGCTGAGACTCGATGCCAAGAGATTGGGAGCGTGCGCTCCACACTCGTGAACGTTGAAAAAGGCGGAATACTGCTGACGGTTACTTGCCGATTAACCGCAAAGCGGCGGAATGCTAGAAGGCGGTGTAACTAAAATAACTCCTACCTCGGGCAGTACGAGATGGCCGACAGCACAGCTCCGTAGAAATTTGCCGTCACAGCAACTGCTGTAGCAGTACTGTTGTGTAGCTGTCCATCTCCGCATCCACGTAGTACAGCTGCACTGCAGCTGCCGCTGTACGATAGCGTATACACCAAAAGTGCTACTGGCCGTCATAAGTGCTGCTGGCTGTAGGTGATAAGCGAGATCTCTCTCATGCATCCCGAAAAATATTTTTTTGTGGATGGCAATTATCAACTAAGCCTGGATGGCATGTGTTTTCGGGACGTTCCATCGATGCCCCAGATACAGCCACCCGCGCAGGCCCTCACAATGGCAACGCTGGCCGGGTAGCTGATCCTCCCCATGGGTCGGAGGTCGGAGAGGACGTGCCGGCAAGAACTACGCGAATTCATACACTATGTCGAGAGACCATGAGCCAAAACGCTGACAGGACAGGGATTTTAGGAGATTCCTTCGTAGATCTCAACGTCAAGGCTTCGCGCGGCCGCCACGGCGCAGAGCGGGCGGATCCTCCGACGTCGGGCGTTTCAGGCGTGGAAGAGGCACGCCCCGGCGAAGAAACCGCGCGGAAAGGCGGTCAGAGACGGGAGATATCCGCCGACTAAAACCGGATCGGAACAGACTGAGGATCATCATAGGTATATTTATATTCACAAGGGGCTAGACCGGTGGCCTGGGCGGCCGCCGGTCGCACACTTACGTGGTGGGCGTACACTGTAGAGGAGGAGGAGGCTGAGACTCGATGCCAAGAAATCGAGAGCGTACGCTCCACACCCCATGAACGTTGGAAAAGGGGGCAGAATCCTGACGGTTACTTGCCGATTAACTGCAAAGTGGGGGAATACTACAACAAGAGAAGGCGGAAGAAGGAACAGGGGAGGGAGGGACGACAGACCCACACCGATGGCGTGGGGATGGAGCTTGGAGGCAGTCTACCAGGTAGGATTTAAGGATATAACGTAATGAGAAGGAAGGAGCAAATACAGCAAATAGAGTAGACAAGCTGAAAGTTGGCACGGAAGGGAGGTAGACTTGGTGCATGGGTTTCCTTTTGTTTCCGAGGTTTTCTTCTTTCGGGAAAGTTAAGAGTGGTCCATGTTGAATATCATACTGCACATTGTCTGATGGCAAGAGGAATAATAATAATAAGAGTAGGCGGTGTAATTAACCCCTATCTCAGGGAGTACGCGATGACCGACAGCGCAGCTCCGTAGGAAGATGCCGTCACAGCAACTGCTGTTTTAGTACTGTTGTAGCTGTACATCTCCGCATCCACATAGTACATACAGCTGCACTGCAGCTGCCACCGTACCATAGCGTACGCACCATAAGTGCTGCTGACTGTAGGTGGCATGCGATATCTCTCTCATATATCCCGTCATATTTTTTATGGATGGCAGTGCTCAGCTATAAGCCTGGGTGGCATGTGCTATCGGGATGTTCCATCGATGACCCAGGTACAGCCACCCGCACGGGCCGCCACAATGGCAACGCCGGCCGGGTAGCTGACCCTCCCCATGGGTCGGAGGTCGGAGAGGACGTGCCGGCAAGAACCACGTGAATGCATAGACGCTGTCGAGAGACCACGGGCCAAAACGCTGACTGGGCAGAGACTTTCGGAGATTCCTTCGTAGATCTCAACGTCAAGGCTTCGCGCGGCCGCCACGGCGCTGAGCGGGCGGATCCTCCGACGCCAGGCATTTCAGGCGTGGAGGGAGAACGCCCCGGCGAAGAAATAGCGCTGAAAGACGGTCAGAGGCGGGAGATATCATATCCGCCGACTAAAAACGGATCGGATCAGGCTGAGGATCATCATAGGTGTATAATATACTAGGGAATAAAAGGCCCTCAGTGAAGGTGTTACCTACTGAGCTATAGGGGTAAAAGACCGATCGATTACCCAGCACAAGGTAATCCTTATAACACTCTCCCCCCCTCCGAACGGCAGGGTCTTTGGGGCGTCGGAACCGTATTATACTTGGTGCTATCAATCGCCCACTATTCTTAGCGGCATGCACCCAGCAGTACAAACAGGTAGACCACGTCTTTGCGGCCGTGTCGCACGGCTCTATGCATTGTAACTCGGGCATCATGTTAATATTATTTCTCTTGCCATCCGACAATGTGCAGCATGATCTTCAACATGGATCACTCATAACTTTCCCGAAAGAAGACATGTTATAGAATATCATCCCCCAACCACGCAGTGGCCGTTGCTTGCCGTAGTATTCGTCACTTTTTGAGGTTTTGTTTGTTTCTTCCTGTTGACTGAGTTGTTCAATGGGGGGAGGCACGACAGCGGCAGTACTGACACTTGACACCGCCGTTGACAAGAGTAGCAGGAACGTGACGGGAAAGGGTGTGGTAGGCTTCCCGAATCGGTTATCTTGCAGCAGAGACGGGCACCCACATATGTTACGAAGTTACCATCACCGCCTGGAGTACGCTTTCCTCTTTTTTCCCTTCTCTCTTGTATTCCTTGATTTTTGCCTTGTCTCTCCATTTGTTTCCTTTCCCCTCCCCGCCGTCCCTCTGCTGGGTGTCTTCCCTTCCTTTGCGTTGCTTCGTCCGTGCAGCAGCTATCTGTCCTCCTTGTGGGTACGTACTTTGTTTTCCTTCTATTATTGTCGCAGCCTTTCTGATCTCCTTGCGTGGTTTTTGTATTATGTAATGTTTCATTTCAGATTTTTTTTTTCGTTGTCTTTTCCTTCTTACTTTCTGGTCTTCTTGCTTGTGTTTTGTTGTGTACTCGCACCCGCCGGTACACTCGCATTTCACATACGTTAGACATGAATTTGCGAGCATTCCTTGTTATGAGTCTTTCTCTGTCTCACAGTCTGTGACCACAGAATTAATATCTCTCTAGGACAAGCAATCAGGACGGACACTGAGTGTGCTGATGAAGCCGTGGGTAGAAAAGACGAAAACAACACACACTCAGGTATAAATATACCAGGTAGGTATCTATTAATTATATATAGACAGCGTGATGCCCAATTTATGACGTCATCACAGTTTTGCCTCTAATACCAACTTGTTATAAAATTATATACGTCACGTACTTCAAAATCAACTTGTGTAAGCTCCCTTCGCGCAACGTAAAAAAAATGCATGTCTCACATACTCTGAAATCACCTTTTGCAAGGTGCCTTCTTCGTGCAACGTTCCAAGATATTGCCCTTTGCGACGTCATCTATCTTCGAAACACGCATGACATATGTGTTCCTGCCCTCCTGCGCTTTGAACATCCGATCCTCGTCATCTACCGCCGCTTTACCCGAAGTCCATCGAAACAAGAGTCTTTCGAGCTACCGAGGGGTTCACGCAATCCTCTCTGTCGTCTTTTGTACACTACATACGCCGCGCTGTGTGGACTACTACTACTGCAGACAACAAAGCAGCTCCTTCCTCTATAAGCTCTGCAAAAATACTCAATTTCCCAATCATCCTCTCTATCTCCTCCTACCGAAGCACACTGCTGTACTCACACAATCATGCACGCTTGACACGAGAAGGTATCTGTTTGTCCCGCCGCGTTGTTGGTTGATGTCGTACTTTGCCGTTACGTATCGAAAACCCGCCGCAATTTTTATACCTGGTAGTATTTAACCAACCGACTTCACCTCCCGTACAGAGAGGATGAGGAGCGACGCTCGCTACACCGCGTTGTTGGTGGCCCGTGGTGATGATGACGAGTTTCGGCGCGAAGACCTTGCACTGAGCACAGACTACTCAACTGCATACAGCAGCGGAAGGAAGAAGCCTGCCTGCAGCACTACATGTGGTGAGACAACACAAACCGCCTACGCGGTCTGCGAAAGACGTTGGCTCTCCTAGCACGAGCGGATGTATGACGCGTATTCGATGTTCGTTTATCATCCTCCGTCGGTTCACGTTTGCTCGTGCCGGCTTCGTTTGATCCCCGTCGATTTTTACCACTCAGCTTGACGCTGCTGCTGCCCCTCCTTCTTTCTGCTGTTGTTGTTTCGCCATCGTATGATGATGCTGTTGTTTGCACCCTGCTCGAGCTCCACGACTACTTTAATATCAGTAAGAAGAATCACGATCATCCAAAACAGCTTTTCACGACGTCAAAACTCGCCCTATATCACCTACCAGGTACCTGTCAAAATGTATCATCATCACATTATAGATTGTAGTAACTGTTTCGGTCGCTATCTCGGGGCCCCCAAGGGTTCAAGGGGTAGTCGCACCGATACCTTTCCACCCGATCTATAGTTTCGTTTCAGCATATTCGTAGACAGCTACGTATTATAGCTGTATCACAGCACGGCTGTGGCATTCCCCAAGCAGCGGTGTAATTAATTCATGTTTTTTGAGATCTGGTTATTATACATGTGCAGGATCAATATCCGACAATTATTGAAGAATGTCGCCACGGACACTGTGGTTGCTGCAGTGGATGTCGACCTTTAACAATATGGGAGAAGGGATCTTTAGGTTGGTAGGCTGTTCGGATGTTTTGGTTCCTGTTGGGATCAGGGTACGGGGGGAAACCCAACCCAGCTCCTGACTCTAACCCTAACCCTAACCCTAACCCTAACCCTGACCCCAAACCGCAGCCGAAACGGGCCAGAACTCGCCATAAACGCGGCTACGCTGAGTTTGCATCGAACCAGGAAATTTCTCAGAGATGCGGACGACGATTTCGAAGTGCAGACCACGCTACATATTTTTTAAGTAAAAAACATCTCTAAAGATCCCTTCTCCCAGACTGCTAAACCTGGAGGCAGGTTTAGCAGTCTGGGAGAAGGGATCTTTAGAGATGTTTTTTACTTAAAAAATATGAGCTAAACCTACTCCAAACTAACACACACCGCACCACACCAGACACCAGTAAAAATAAATTTCTCAGATGCGGACGACGATTCCGAAGTGCAGACCACGCTGCACATTTTTCAAGTAAAAAACATCCCTAAAGATCCCTTCTCCCAGACAGCTAAACCTCGAATTTCTCAGATAGATGCGGACGACGATTCCGAAGTGCAGACCACGCTGCACATTTTTCAAGTAAAAAACATCTCTAAAGATCCCTTCTCCCAACGGATTAAATCTTAATCCGTTGGGACCACGCTGCACATTTTTCAAGTAAAAAACATCTCTAAAGATCCCTTCTCCCAACGGATTAAATCTTAATCCGTTGGGAGAAGGGATCTTTAGAATCTTAATCCGTTGGGAGAAGGGATCCTTAGAGATGTTTTTTACTTGAAAAATGTGCAGCGTGGTCTGCAACAAGAACACAAACTAACACACACCGCACCACACCAGACACCAGAAAAAATAAATTTCTCAGATGCGGACGAATTTCTCAGATGCGGACGACGATTCCGAAGTGCAGACCACGCTGCACATTTTTCAAGTAAAAAACATCTCTAAAGATCCCTTCTCCCAGACTGGTTATAGTTAAACTTAAGCCACCTAAAGCAGCCACTAAAGGCCAGGGGCTAGGGTCAACTAAATGAAATGGGTGCCGTTGAACCATTTTAGCTTTAGCTTTCATTAAAATGAACCAGAAGGAGGTAGGATTCGAACCTACGATGGAAGAACCAACAGACTTAACCTGTCTGGGAGAAGGGATCTTTAGAGATGTTTTTTACTTGAAAAATGTGCAGCGTGGTCTGCAACAAGAACACAAACTAACACACACCGCACCACACCAGACACCAGAAAAAATAAATTTCTCAGATGCGGACGAATTTCTCAGATGCGGACGACGATTCCGAAGTGCAGACCACGCTGCTCATTTTTCAAGTAAAAAACATCTCTAAAGATCCCTTCTCCCAGACTGCTAAACCTGCTCTCTGAAAGAACGTCCTGCGGAGCGTTCTCCATTTTCTCTGCATGTCTGCTGCAGGCTGGCTGTACACTTCACAGAGCCACACGAGGCCAGAGTCACAAAAGTGCAAACATAACGCAAAACGGGTCTATCTACACAGCAGTACGTGTCCGTGGTACCTGTACGTCCAGCAGTAGTAGTTTGTCCGCTCGCCCTCTGCTATTTACCCACCTACCTGCGAAACAGAAGGGAACTGTTGTATACAATACCTGTACGTTAGAGCTCAGGCGAGAACAAGGAGGATACACTTCGAAAACGCGCTTGGGGGAGCTGCGAGAAGGTTTGGCCGCCAGCTAGCTATATTTAAGGCCACGCCGAACGTCCATGGCCTCTGCGGGCAACGGAGGGCAGACGACAGCAGTGGTAACTGACCGGCAGGTAAGATCCCCTCCTCCTCCTGTCTTTGCTCACAGGAAGGCATTTATTTACTACTCCGTACTTATTACTTGCTGTAGAGACGAAGTATAAATTTCACTCGCCATGCGACAGCAGTGCGAGGGATCTACTTCCTTGCTGCTTGGTGCTACTTGCTGCTGTTGCTGCATGTTTCTGCTGCTTGGTGTAAGAATGATGCTGCTGCTAATCGAAGCGAAGCGTCGCCTCTGGACCATGAACCGCAGATAGATACGTAGCCTTCACGAATGCTTTATTACGGACATGATACAGCAGTACTTTCAGTCTCGAGCTGGCAGGCTCTCTCAGAGGAGTGCTTGTAAGATGTACCCAGCTACAAGAACACGAGTGGGTTTTACTGCTGTGGCGTCTTTTCGTCGAGTCCCAGTTATTGTAGCCCCAATATCCGATACGTCCGAAGCTGAAAGCGTTTGGGCTGTTGCCTCATTGCCTCCCATCTGCGGCCATCCTGCCTGTTCATGTTATGGTGTGTTCAACGCGCTCTGCCCTGCGTGTGACACAAGCTTACCGGTAGATATTACCGCTGCAGATACTCGTACATGTTCTGTGCCCTTCGGTTTATTGCACACTCCTCTGTCCACGCATGCTCAGATACCGGTACACAAACAAGTTGGAGTTCTATGTATGATACGTGGGACGAATTAACAGGTACCAGTACAAAATACGCAGAGCTTTTTTATGTAGCTGCTGCTGTGGTGCTGTGGTCTGGACGTACTGCAGCGCTGCTGTTCAACTTGGTTTAGAAATGCTGCCATGACATCATTGTTGTTGATGCTTGCGTAGTAAGCGTGCGATAGGCTCTGGCGAGTAGGAGCTTGTTTTCCCACTTGTTGGCGAAAATCTCGCAAGTGGCTCCACCCACAACGCGACGAGCAGCTCCGCATTTTTTCGGTGAAAAACGAAGCAGCTGTTTGCTCGTGTTGCTGCTTGCTGCGCATATATTTCAAGTATTAATAAGTGTGTCCGCGTAAAGATCTGCCCGTTCAGGCGAACTTCCTTCGTGCCCGAAGAGCACATACCTGGTACAACATACTCGTACCAGATACTGGTAGCGAATATAGCCTTTCCAAGCACAACGACCAGCTGGCGCACCGCCTGTCGTTAGGGTTGGAGTTAGGGTTAGAGCTATTAATAGGGGTCGGGGTGGTGGTTGCGGTTAGCCGAAACCGAAAATAGTGGGAAAACATCCCTTACAGTTTCTGGACAAAACCCACCCCCATTTAGTTAGAAACAGCATAATCGGGCTCGTCTCAAAAACTTCGCCCGAACGGGCAGATTTACGCCACGCGGCTGATTTTTCATCAAGTGCATGTGGACCAGGAATGAGTGCGAACGAATAAAATAGCACCACAGGTAGGTCTAACAATACGAGCAACGACCGAAAGGAGGCTTCCTAAAAACATGTCAGGTGTATTTTATACGCAAAGGGAAAAAAGCGTAAGACGACAACGCGCGGACGTGAGAGAAAGGTACGGCCGTAGCCGGGGTACTCAACCGCGCATGAACGAAGCGCGCTGGACAAGAGCCAATCGCTCAAGGATACAGAGCAAAGGCAGGGGCAGCAGAGCCTAGCGGCAGGTACGAAACGCTACTTCATAGTCTGGAACGGGACGGACTGGGCCGCGAATGGGACGACAATAGACATATATATCATGTGCGGCGGCGGGGGGAGCGAGGGAGGGGGTGGGTGTGGGTGCAGGGTTCTACACTATTTGAATTTTGCGTGGCATGGCCATGGTAACACCCATGGCATACCATGGCATCCCCACGGCATCCCATGGTGTGGCATAGGATTAGGATTTCATGGCACGCCGTGGGGGGTGTCGTGGCATGCCACGGGGGATACCATGGTAACCCCCGCGGCAACCGCCACGGCACTCAATGGTACCCCCACGGAATGTCATGGCAACCCCCACGGCACCCAAATGTTCACGGCACCTAGGTTGCGGTGGTTGCGGTTGGATTTGGGGTTGGAGGAGTGGAGGCCTCGACGGAGAGACCCGCAACACCTACGTACGGAGTACGAGCAACACCGTGAAGGCCAGGAAGAGCAAAAGGTTGGAGACGCCCGCTATTTATGGGGAGGACTTGTCGCGCGGTTGAGCGACGAATAGTTTTTTTTTGGCGATTTTTCTTTCGTTTCGACGAAAACACGCCAGGGCCTGGTACCACCAAGCTAACCAGTTAGTGTATTCTTCAGTCCACGCTGGGGAATAACTTTCTTCAGCGGACCAAGTCGGAGCGGCCGACCCACGATGATAAGTCCACGACTATCTAAAAAGGTGTTGCACCAAATAAGCGAAGGGTGCGGCAGCGTCTAGCCCAGGACAGCACAGCTCGTCGGGACACATCGATTAATCGCAGCCACCAACAGCGCATCATGAAACGGGTCCGGGCTCACGGAGCCCCTGTTCCAAGGCGTAGTCAATCGCCGTGCCGCCCGTTGGCCGATATCCATGGGGTGACAGGGTGCTTGCTCAAAGCTGCTTCCAATATCAGGGTCGACCGCGCCGTTTGTGCGCGTGGGGGGTGACGGTAAGAATCCAACGAATTGTCCTGGAAAAAGCCGTGTGAGCTCTGCTCGAATTGATATTCAAATTATTTCAATAATAGTAGATGGCGTGAAAAAACGGCGCGCGGCCTTCAAAGAAATCGAAATCGTGTTTTTTATTCATCTCAACGTTTCATCAGTCTTTCAACCTTTCTGATTTCAACATTCAACTGTCGATTTTACGTAGAATTTTTGCGGCGGTGTGCAAGCGGAGGTAATTGCGACATGGCCGTTGAGCTCCGGTCATCGGCACGATTTTTCATTAGACGAGTGAATACGCTTCGAGAAGACAGGAGGACAGGAGGACAGGAGGACACCTTGTGACAATGAATGTGGGCGCGTTGTCTTCACAATAAATCGTCCTTTCTACCCAGCTTCATCAGTACAGCCAGTGTCGGTCCTGATTCCTTGTGCTATTAATAGAGATATGCTAATTATTCGTACGGTCACAGACTGTGAGACAGCGAAAGCCCAAAAGCAAAAAAAAAAAAATGTAATCGCATGTTCATGGGTGAAATGCCAGCGTACCAGGTACGAGAAACAGAACAACACAAGCAAGAAGCAATAATACCAGGAAATTTTAACGTTAAGACATTAAAGAATCTGAAATGAAACAGAATACAAACGACGCAGGGAGATCATGGCTCCTATTATTATTATTATTACTCGTAGAGGGAAAGCATACCTGGTCCGTACCCTAGAAGGGCGAGGAATTTACCGGCATAGGGATGTTATCATAAAACGCGACAACTACTGTTGCAGCACGTTAGTCTTCCAAAACTCTTCGTGCCTCATCATCTGCGAGGCGAGACCGGGTTGGCAACGTGGTCGGTGCTGGACGATGTTGCTTCCTCATACAACCGCGGTTTCACTACGTGCTTCATGCGGAGATCCATACCTGGTATTTTTTTTTTTTTTTTTTTTTTCCATCCCATTCATTATCTTCGCACATCTTCTTCTCTCTCTCCTTCCAACTCGTAACTCAGATCCGGGGTCACATAGCAGGCTCTTCTCCCCCCTTCCCGCTACGGTACGTGCCTTCATTTTTATCGCGAGAAGATTTCAGCCTTTTCTTCCCTCGTCGACTCGCATCGAATTGTGCCTACCCACGCTGCAAGGCGCTCTCAACAATTGAATCCCTTTTTTTATTTTTGCAAATAAAGTCAAAGTCCGACCCTCCTAGGGCTCGAACCCAGGACTCAAACAAGTAGAATTCGAGGTTAACCACTTGAACCACCGGGGCGACCGGCTCATTATCTAGGCCTGGCGCACAGAGTATCAATGTTTTCAATTCAGAACTTTTGTTTTTGTGACCTTTTTTTGTTGGTTTTCCTTATTTTTTTAGCAGCGGCCACGCAGCAGTAGTCGCACAGAGACACACTATACGCCCGTGGTTAAGGTCTGCGAAAAGCCGAGGATCTCAGCTTTCCAACAATGTTATTTGTAGCCGAAAGTATGTCGTTGAAGGTGAGAGGGCAGAGGTGTTACAAAACAGGCCAGCAAAACATACTCGTACTATATTTCGAGGGGCGAGGTGTTTCACCCCCACCCACATCTCCTCGGGATTTTGCGCATTGCGCATCAGATATCTATTGAAAGCTTGGGGTGTGGGCCGCAGTATCGTGAGAGAGAGCGTTTTGCGCGAATCTCTGCCTTTCCTGAGATACGTGCGTCTTAAGATCGGCACCTTTGCCCACCTTTCCACCTCTGTCTCATCTGCAACTTGATACTTTTGGCTGCAGGTACGTAGCATTGTTGGAAAACTAAAGGCTTCGACTTTCCGTCGATTCTAAGCACTATTTTGTACGTAGCGCTCCTGTGTGGGCGTGGGGCTGCGTAGCTGCAAGTTAGGGCGTGTCCAAACAGAATCGAAAATCGAAATCGAAAAATCTAAATGATAATAAGAAAGGCGCTGGTTGGTCCCTGGTCCAAACATGCCCCCCTTTCGCTGTTCTGGTTCCGAGAAAATGAACGATTTACAACCCAATGCTAAACTAAAAAAAAGTTGACGGCTGGAAATTGAAAAGCAAATCGAAAGCACGAACAGCTACACTTCAGCGCGTCCTACTGGTCTGCGCAGCCACGTCAAAATATCACATCAGGACCGCCGTACACAGCATCCAGCCCACGGCTAGCACAGCAACACAGCCGCACAGACCCCCCCGTAAACAGCCAGCCGGCGAGCCACAACACCAGCAACCCCGACGTTCTCGGGCCTTTTTTGTCCCGGCGTTCGAGCCAAAGCGAACATAGTCTGAGAAAAATCCAGGATGATGCCCCCGAGAACGAGATCGGAAGGTCGTTCTTAGTATGGTTTCAAGTTCGATCTAGGGGCGTCAACATTCAGGGTGCTACACTACTGGTATTTTATATTTTCGTGGCATGGCCATGGTGCCGTGGGGGACTGGGGGGGTACCATGGTACCCCCACGTCATCCCATGGCGTGGCATAGGATTCCATGGCGTCGTGTGGGGTGCCGTGGCATGCCATGGGTCGTGCTATGGCAACCCCCGCGTCAGCCGCCACGGCACTCCATGGCAACCTCACGGCATGTCATGACAACCCCCACGGCATCCCAACGTCCACGGCACCTAGGTTAGGGTTGGGGTTAGCGTTAGAGTTAGAGTTAGGATTCCATGGTATGCCGTGGAGGTCCGTGGAAGGTTCCGTGGTATGCCGTGGAAGATGCAGCGGAAGGTTTTGCCGCAGGTGGTGCCACGGCATGCCACGGTATGTCGCGAGAAAAGACAACAATGTACATGCCTCTCAACATTGGACGCGCCACCACCTCCATGGGAGGCCCAACGACGTCCCGGAATCGAATTGTCGTCGCGTTTGCCCTCTTCTGTGATGGATCTTTGTCGCCGAGCGCTAGATTGCCGGCATGTGTGCACAGTTGCGAGCGGCCCAACTCCGTTGCTTTTCGCATAGATTTTCTGTTTTCACTTTTCGATTCTGTTTGGACACCTCGGCTATTTTTTATCGAAATCAAAATGAGTTCGATTTTCGATTTCGCTTTTCGATTATTTCTGGACACGCCCTTAATCCAGATGCAGATAGTGTCTTTGTCAAAATAAGGCAAAAAATGAGCCGAGTTCACAACTGTGTAGAACGAGATAATTTTCGGGGAATATTTATTTGATCTGTATATGCTCGCACGTTCACGTACTGCGACTTATAAATAGCCTGAAAATAATGTGGAGGTGGGAGGGTGGAGGGTGATATAGCTCCGCGGTTTGTGGTGCCCAGCACCACGATTTTGATGCTGGGTTCAATTCCCGGGTTGCGACGTTTTTTTTGCATCCGACGGTTTCTACCCGTTCGACGATTCCTTGACCGTTTACGGTTCGCGCTTCGCGCTCACGGCTTCCGGCGGCTCCTGCAGAGAGATTATTATATTTCTGCACCTTGTGGGTGGGAACAGGGTGCCAAAAGGGATCACATCCGGGTGGGATCAGGGTTAGGGTGGAATCAGGAGCGCCAAGCAGGGGCCTGTTTTTTTGTTCCTGCTTTTGATGGATAATATTCCCAGGAAACGTTTTTTTCCGCAGCATGGAGAACTCTGCTAAAAAAAATGGCCTCAAAAGCAATTGTTCCGGGAATATTCATGAAAAAAAGTAAAATGCGCTTAGCCTACTGTAGATACCATTGGCCACTGTAAATAGTAGACGAAAGTACGGCAAAAAGAAGTAGCATGACGGGGTTGGCTTATTTCCTCACCTGCCCCCGAATAGGTAGATCTTGGTCATGATCCCACCGAGGTAGTCGGAGACAACTTCTAACCACCTCCACCTCCCTTCCTTGTGCTGCTGGAACGCTGTTCTTTCCTGTTCATGCTCGTGGCTGAGCAGCATATGGAAGTCGGCCCATCATCACCTCTCCAGACGGAGGAAGCGCCGAAGGCTTCTACCGTTGACGTTGCTGCTGCCGTCGTCGCAAATACCGCAAGGGCTGCTAAGAATACTGCTGCTGCTGCTGCCTCCCCTGCCATTGCGGACACACTTCCACGTGCTGTGGTATACGCGCGAAATGTTTCTCACGGTGCTAGGACGACAATGAATCAGGCAGGAACCGATCAAGCTCCGTCAATGACGACGGGGGTAAAGGTTTCAAACACCTCAACCGCTACCACCACCACCACCACCACCACCACCACCACCAGCGGGGGCAACGTCGAAGATGTGGCAGGCTCTTGCAAAGGCCCCTTCGAGCAACGCAGTTCCGGGACCGACCCTACTCTGTCCGCTCCTCGCTTTGTCCACAGCAGCCTGGCTGACGAGCGCACGGAAATGGCCGCGATTCCTTCCGCGGCGCCCGCTCTCCCGCCACACTACGTGGAGAGGCCGGCGCTGCTGAGGAGAGCCGTCAACGTCCTCACTCGCAAATGTGTCGATTTCGGGTTGACCGGCTCTCACCCCTACCACCTCCGCGTGCTGCTCGGTGCGAATGGCGCGGGGAAGACGGTCCTGGCTTCGTCCATCGTGCGCTGTCCCGAGATCCGAAAGGAGTTCTGGCGGGGGGTATTTTGGGTGACGACGAAGATCGGCCGGGGCGGGTGTTGCGGGACGAACGGCGGACGATTCCTCGGCCTGCTGCGTGGGCTGGTCGCAGAAATCGAGGGGGGAAGCTCCGACCCTACTCGTGCCCGCGACGGAGAAAAGTGTGGCGGCGGCGACCGCTACGGTAACAGCACAAGGGGTCGCACCTCTGCGGCCACGGTGGTATCCGGAGAGTCGTACAGCCCACAGCGGTTGGCCTGCGTGGAAGAGGCAATCCTTCGACTGGCCGACGTCAACTCCCGCACGAACCGTCGGCTGCTCGTGTTGGACGACGTGTGCAATGCGGAGGTCGCTTTCGAGCTAGTTCGAGCAGGGTTTGTCGTGCTTGTCACCACCACGAGCGCCGACGCGCTGTCGCTAGAGAGGGGCACAGACAGGAGGGTCAGCAACATTAAAGTACCCAGCGACATGACGCACCAGCAGGCCTTCATGGTGCGGAAGAAGCGGCGGGGCGAGCAGGCGGGTGACATGGAGCTGCGGGGAGCTGCGGATGGTATGGCTGGAGCGCCTGCAGGGTCAAAATTACATGAGGTGATATGTTTGTTTTTTTGTTTCCCCCGCTTGCTTGCTTGCTCGCCCCCGTGTTGATACTACCAGTTGCTTTGTTTTGAACCGGCACGGGGTTGGTAGATCTTGGTGGCTCGGTCGTATGTGCCCAGCTTTGTGCGCACTGGGTGGCGTACTGTGACGTCCTCCCCCCCATACACCATGCGCACGGTGCAAGCCGCTTGCAGGCGGCAGCCGATGTATTCAAGGCGAGAGAGCCTCACGTGCATGGGCAGGCCTTGTTATATCTCGCCACTCGCAAGCAAGAATTGTTTTTCCCTCTGCCATCGTATACGATAATTTTTCTGTGCTCCTCACTTCTTAGTTGTTCCGCCGATCACTAAGGTTGTGAGCAAGGCATGCCTTGACTGGGCTTGACGGCTGCCTGTTCTTTTTAGTACTTCACTGGGTGGCGAAGCAAGCAAACTGCCTGACGTTAGTCCGTTGTCTGTAAAAGACCACACATCCAGCCACAAAAAACGCGCGAGCCAAAACGCAAAGACACAGAACTCCGCCAATAGAAGCCCGACGTGCTCCGTCCCGGCATTGTAGGGATGCGAGGGTCTATGGTCATACGACCACGGCCATACATGATAATGAATACTCCCCCCCCTCTCATCCACGACCACGGCCATACATGATAATGAATACTCCCCCCCCTCTCATCCATATGCAAGTCCGCCCCACAAGCGGTGCTTAGTAGGATGCAGCCTACCCTTCATGCGACTCGCCGGACACCTCACGGCGCTTCGCGCTTGGTGCAAGCAATGTCTGCCTGGTCGGTGAAAACCCGGCATGCTCCGTCCCGGCATTATAGGGATGCGAGGGTCTATGGTCTTACGACTACGGTCATGCATGATATCGAGTTCATATCTCCTGTCGAGTACACCCCCCCCCCCCCCCCCCCCCCCCCCCCCCCCCCTCTCCGCGCAAATAACTGTACTACTACCTAATTTATGGCTAGCTGGCGACTTACACGTTTTCAGCCAATTGAGTGCGTTGGGGGGGCGGAGGTGTACTCAATATCATGCATGGCCGTAGTCGTATGACCATAGACCCTCGCATCCCTGCAATGCCGGAAAGGACATGTCGGGTTTTCACCGACCAGGCAGACATTGCTTGCACCAAGCGCGAAGCACCGTGAGGTGTTGGGCGAGCCGCATGAAGGGTGAGCTGCATCCCGGTAAGAACCGCTTTCGAAGCGGATTTTCTTTCGTATGATGACAGCGTCAATGAACTGATTCATTTCTGGTGTGCCACCTTCAGAGACAGCAATGAGTTAGAATTCTCCCCGCACCAAAATTATCGGTAACTCGACCGCCGGCCGTGGTGACCGCCCAAAACAAAAAAAAAACGGCACCCTGGTTGTCTAGCTCACGCAGTGAGAGGCGTGTTTTACAGCATCGTCGACAACCGACGCCAACCCAACCTATAAATATAGCAGGTATTGCATTGGGCGGGGGGGTCGTTAGTAAGTGGTAATCGGTTCAATTACTGATGACAGCCGGTGATTTTTAGAGTCAGCCTACTCTCAACCATCCCTACCTATCTCGCCAAACGTCCGCCCAACTCTGCAGGTCGCCAAGCGCTGGTGCGGTTTGTTCCCTCTGGCTCTAGCCGTCGTCGACGCAAGCGGCGATGCCCCGACGAAAATGGAGAGGCATCGACCCGAACCGTGGGGAGAGACAGCTGATGTGCAGCAGCCAGGGTGGCAGCAGCAAGTCTTCTCTAGTGTTTTCAACAGCGTGGTTGACGTCAGCTTAACCCAGCTCGACCCGGCCCCGCGGGACAGTTTCGCAAGGCTCGGAGTCCTGGCGGAGGGAGCGGTGGTCCCGAAAGACATGCTGTCTTCTCTGTGGGAACAGGTGACTACAATAACGCTGTCACAACATATAGAAAACCACGCGATAGAGCCGCTCAGAGCGGTTGGGTTGGGTTGAGTTGGGTTGGGTTGGGTTGAGTTGGATTGGGTTGGGTTAGGTCGGGCTGGGTACAAAGAATGGTCGATCGTGAAGAATTTCGCGCGCATGCGCTGTTCGGTCTTCTGTCGGGTCAAAGCAAGCGCGATGCTCTTGTGAGATATTCACGATTGATCGTGTTTTGTGGTTCATGGCAGAGCCACGTACGCACTGTGCTGTTGAAGGCTGTGAGCATGGCCAAGTTCCGTCTGCCTATTTTTTTCGAGCAACGTGTAAGGCTAAGGTTGGTGCGGGCGACGATTGTGAAGGTATCGACTTTCCACACTGGGAAGGGGAGGAGTAAAGGGCTAAAGTTGTAGGCCTCGGGAGTCAGGCAGCTCAACTATCGGTGACAGGTTTTCGAGAGGAGCCCTCGCAAGTTATAGGGGCCATAACTAGACCCCTTCCCCCCCCTCCTGCCTGTACACTTTTCGAGTTTAATCCTGTTGCGGCGGCCACAAGCATCACAAACCAGTTAGCGCAACGCCTCTTTCTCTCTCTCTATCTCCCATGACCGAAAGCCTTATTGGTCCAAAAACCCACGAAACCCACGTACCCACACACTTGTAAGCCCCCAGGTAAGGAACCGAGTCCCCTCGTGTGACTTTTCTCCCCCCCCCCCCCTCTCTCCTCTCTCTCTCTCTCTCTCTCTCTCTCTCTCTCTCTCTCTCTCTCTCTCTCTCTCTCTCTCTCTCTCTCTCTCTCTCTCTCTCTCTCTCTCTCTCTCTTCTCGCCGTCTCTCTCTCTCTCTCTCTCTCTCTCTCTCTCTCTCTCTCTCTTCTCCCGGGCTGTACTGGTGCGTACGTACCGCTCAGGGCTCGCGCGAAACCGACGAGACGATAGAAAAACTGGCGGACCGGTCTTTCCTGGAAGAGGCCTTCCCGGGAAGCGAGTCCTACCGCGTCCACGGCCACATCCTGAGCTTCGCAAAGGCTAAGCTCTTCGGTGACTGCACACCGGCGACGAAAGAAACCGTCGTACGTTTGCAGGCCTCGTACCTCGGCCGCGTGGACGTGCTGCTGCAGTTTTCGGACGGTGGCGGGGCAGCCACGTGGTTGGGCTGCAGTGAGTTTGGAGGGATCGTGGCTCTGTCGGCGTTGTGGCAGTCGGTAGAAAGTCTCCGGACCGATTGCGGTGGCGGCGGCGGCGGCGGCCGGCTTTTGCGCTGCATGACCTACGAGCGGGCCTTGAAGAACATGGGGCTGAGCGCCGAAGCGGCGCGTGGGTACTGGGCGGCGGCAAAACTTCTACAGCTGCATGTGTGTTCGGGCTCTTGGGGAAGGGTTGTGATTGCTGTGAAAGCGAGAAGTGGCGGGGGGGGGGGGGGGGGGGTACTCGATAGGAGAGATGTAATCGATCTCATGCATGGCCGTAGTCGTGTGACCATAGACCCGCGCATCCCTACAATGCCGGGACGGAGCATGTCGAGTTTTCACCGACCAGGCAGGGGGGGGGGGTCTTTTCGTCGCTTGGTTCGTTCGTGGCTCGAAACTGTAGGATAAGGGATGCGCGCGCACGACCTGTGGATGAGCGGGGGGGGGGGGGGGGGGGGACGATTGCCTTGTAGACTGCACGAGCGAACGAATTTGGATGTTATTCTGACGACTTTGATTTTGATGGACTATAATCACAGCAGCATCGCCGTATCTGATGTGCGTTAGTGCCGCGATCTGTGGCGAGGTGCACGACGGGGATGTGCGATGGCCGTGTGTGCAAACCGCTGAGAGCGTATTTAACGCCCTTAGAGGGAAAGAAAATCCTTAGGGGGCCATGTCTGGTTCCAGATTTTTGTTGTTGTTGAAAAAAGTGACGGTCACGATCCAGGATGACCACCGCACACTGTCGACCAAGGATTTTCCACGAATCAAACCTTCCACCGCCGCATTTCCCACGAATCAAACCTTCCACCGCCGCACATCACGGCTCTGTCAAGCAGCACAAAGACAAGCACCAGCACCAACGCAGGCTATATGATACGATTTGTTCTAGCATGATATATCAAAACTCACCACGGGTAAAAAATCGGTCTTCCGTCTCTCTCTCGCGCGTGCCTGCCCGCAGGACGACCCCGATGGTGCCATCCAAATGGGTAGCCAGTCCGTCAGGATCGGGACTGATCTCTACCAAGCTCGGGCGGAAACGGCACATATGCTGCGCACGGAAACTACCCTACTCAGGATGCGCGAGGTGAATGGCGGTTGCGCCCAAGAGAGAAGTTGTGGACGGAGCGAGGCTCGACGATTCGAGAGTTTTGTCCGGTCTCATTCCTTTGAGCTGTAGAAGATGGTGGGGAATGACGGGCTATGTATAGTCTACCCGCCGCGAAGCCTTGCCGTTGTTCCTGAGACCGATAGTGGGCGGCAGGGGGGGGGGGGGGGGGGGGGGGGCGGGGCTAGTCTACCCATCTCGATCGTCTTTGCCGAGAAAGCTTCCTGGTATAAACGTGCTGTACTCGCGACAGTCGGACCAAGATTGCCGCCCCAAACAAACGGAGGGTAACATCATAAACCTGTGCGGTAAGATCACTCTGAAAGTACCTTGGGAACTTCCGGTCCATTGTAGGAGCTATTCCGCTACTCGAACAACGTCTTACAGCCTATTACATATATATATATGTATAAAATATACCTGGTATGTATAGAACGGGGGCGCTCGAAAGGAGGGCGGGCGGGAGAGGAACGAGATTGGTACCGGTATATACAGTAGTGAAACCAAGCGCCTTTCGATTGCTTGTTCGTGTTTCGTTATTTCAAGAAAAACTTCCCGTTCCCCGTCTGCCCCGTCGTACCGCACACGCCTGCGTACCAACGTTCCGACGACGCTAGGACCGCGACGACGACACAGTGCAGGCGTACGAGCGATGGTTGCAGTCTACGAGGAGTGCGCTTGGGCCGGACCATCCGGCGGTGGCGGCGGCGCTGAACGGCCTAGCTGGGGTTTTGGTCAAGCAGGTCCGAGCTTTCTCCTTTCTGTAGTATATATCAGTGGCTGACAAGTAGCTGGCAGCAGTAGCTGGCAATCGCTGATAGTAGCAGGCAGCAGTAGCTGGCAGTAGTGGCTGGCAGCAGTGGCTGGCAGTTGCTGGAAGTAGCTGGAAGAAACGCTCGCCACCTACTGCCACCTGAGCGGCGAATGAAAGGAAACAGGTCTAGGTGGCATTGGAAACGCCAAGTGGCACGCAAACTAGCGCCTTGCTCGCCGCGGATGTGCTTCGTTCGCCTGCTATGGCAGCGGACATGCGGTCGGTGCGTGTGTATTTGTTTGCACCGTCGGTTATATTTCGGTATTTTTCTTGCACTTCCTTGGGCAAGACCGCCAGGAATCAGGGCGGTCTCGATGGGGGGGGTGGTGTACTCATTATCATGCATGGCCGTAGTCGTGTGACCATAGCCCCTCGCATCCCTGCAATGCCGGGACGGCCATGTCGGGTTTTCACCGACCAGGCAGACATTGCTCGCACCAAGCGCGAAGCGCCGTGAGGTGTTGAGCGAGTCGCATGGAGGGTGAGCCGCATCCTACTCAGAACGGCTTTAGAGACGGATTTTCTTGCATATGGATGACAGCGTCAGTGAATTGATATAATTTCTGGTGTGGCCACTTCCAGAGGCAGCACTGAGTTTACGATGTAACTGCCTCGTGGGTGCCTCACCATATACACACTACGAGATGCGATCATCCCCCTTGTGCGGAGTAAAGATTCTCCCCGAACAAAAATGATCTAACTCGACCGTCAGCCGTGATGACCGCTAAAACAAAAACGGTACCCTGGCTGTCTAGCTCACGTAGTGAGAGGCGTGTTTTACAGCGTCGTCGCCAACCCAACCTATAGGGGAGGGTATACTCTTGCCTTGCATGGCCCTAGTCGTATGGCTCGGGGGAGGCGAGGAAGCGTCCGCCGTAGAATGCGTAAGGATAACATGCGTGCCCGCTGGGTACACGGTGACGGTGCGGCACGTGGCATGTACTTCGTAGGCCTATGATATTACCCGAAATAATCACTCGTGGAACGCAGTTCTTTCTGGGTAGCTGGTACTGAAACGTGGGAATGTCTATGGTTGACTCCGCATGATAGGTTGTGTCCCCTCCGAATCGAAAGCCTTGGCGCAGTGGGACGCTCTTGGTTGTTGTGGTCCGAGTACCGCACCGAACTCCCCGCCCCGTGGGGATTGAGTCTCTCACCCGACCCCCCCTGTCGGCTTGTTCCGACCCTCGCGCAGCAGTACGTAGCGAGGTATCATAGTGCCGCATGGGCCTCATTTACGTGCCTTTTTTCCCCCTTTCAGACGAGGTTTTAGTCGGATGGCAAGAAAAGGAAAGGAAAGGTGGCATCCCACCACCACAACAACAGTGGCATCACCTCCTCCTCCTCCTTTTCCTCCTCCTCCTCCTTTTCCTCCTCCTCCTCCTTCTCCTCCAAAGTCACACGTACACGTTCCGCGCACGCCCTTCTTTTACGCTACGTTACGTTCAACGTTTGACATCCCCCACGCCCCACAATTTGCTCCGTCTCGAAAGGGATGCATGCGTGGTCAATATGCTAATGACTAAGGCAAGCAACAAAAGAGTACGCCCCCCCCCCCCCCCCCCCCGACTCCCCAACCTCCACTCCTCCCACTCCACGCGCCCCTCCTCACTCTAACCGGAAAGGGGAAGCTTGAGGAAGCGGAGGTTCGATACAGGGAGGCGTTGGGGGTGCTGGAGGATGCGCTCGGCGACGAACACCCGCAGCTGGTGGTGTCCCTGATCGAGATCGCGGCGGTAGCTTCCGCCATAGCGACAAACGAGGAGACACGAAGGAGGCACCAAAAGGTGTTAAATGCATTCCGTGTATGCTGTATCACACAAAAAAAACTATGCCATGCCTCGAAACTGGTGCACAGCTCTGTACGTCTAACTTATATCGTAGCTCGGATCCGGGCTGTAGCGGGCACTCCTCCCACCCCCCGCTGCGCATGTAAATTGTAGTACAGTTTTTAGCATTATTTGCCGTACATACGTACATACGTTGTCGGTTCCATCGGTACTACTCGTACAGCTACGTAGTATGTGTGATGCAGCACTAATTGTTTGGTTTCTACGTTTGTACCAGGTATTTTTTTTTTCCCCTTCCCCCCTACAACTACGAACGGAGGAAACTTTCAAAACTTCGGGACGTACGTACGGTACCGTGCGTATATACCAGGTTGGTTGGCTTGATCGTATGACGGTAAATCAATCAAGTGAAATGGTTGATATTTTGTTGCGGGTGTGGGGGCAATTTTTATCTTTACTATGAATGCGTACAACCTCGTGGATAGAATGAAAACGTGCGTGTTGTTTTCTTCTTGTTCTCTTTGTTCTTCTTCTTGTTCTTCTTCTTGTTCTTCTTCGCGTACCCCTTGGAAGAAAACGTTGAAAAAAAATACCCCTATTAATAACAACATTATCTCCATAAACGGTGACTTGCAAGCACTTGGGTCGGGTCGGGTCGGGTCGGGTCGGGGGGGCAGGAGGCGGCGCGGTGCGGCGCGGCGCGGGGGGGTGGGAGGGGGGGGGTGGCGGAGGGTGGCGGGGGTGGAGAGGGGAGATACTTTTTCACGCATTCGGTTTGAGGTATAGTTGTCGTTGCGGCGAACATGTGTATCATGAGGGGGTGCAATGTGACACCAAAGCCCAGCCACCGCCATTGCTGTAGAATTGGCGTGTGCTGGCTGCTCTTTTTCGCCGGAATACCGTTCCAATATATAAGCATCACGCACAGCTGGAAAATGTTTTTTTCGACGAAATACTCGATCTCACAGCTGTTTTTTTCTTCAAATTAATAATAACATAATAACCATGGTTAATGGCACGGAAGACCAGGGGCACAGGGGCGGGGGCGGGGACGGGGGGGGGGGGGGCGACCTTCCATGGTACCGAAAGAGGAAAGAGGGCTATGTTGTTGTTGCTGTTGCCCTCATATTAACTCACCACCAGAACGCAATCCGTTTTCGTCACGGGATGGGATCCAATAACAATAACCCTGGACAGAGTACAATAGGGTGTTTGCGAAAGAACCGATTATGCTTGGGTTGAGAACCACAGGCTACTCACCAAACCAAAACATAATCGGGTTTGAAACTACTTGCGAGAACCCTAAACGATCATTTCGGTTTTGAACTGGAAGTAAAATTCTACCTGGTAGGAATTTAGAATACAGCAACAAAGGACAAACAACGAAATAAAAGTACGAAAAATGGAACACCAACGGCTTCGTACGAGATGCTGCTCCCTGCTGATTCTGCGTGGCTCGGTGCGTTTGTGTGTGCTCTATGGCAGTCATGCGAAGAGTGCCAATGGATTCGACCGGGGCCTGTTGTGCAGTGCGCACGTGCTGTGGGTGTGTCTGTGGTGCGGTAACACGCCCCAGAGCCCAGAGTACCGCTACTTTGTTGCCGCAGCAACAACAAGCGGCACAGCAGAGCAACAACTTCAGCAGCAGTCCGAACACGGCGCCGTCAACGATGTTGAAGCTGCACCCTGCCAGCCCTCCGCCGCATATGGCCGTATGCTTTGCCGGCCTTCACGAGGGCTTCGCGTTGACACGGACTCGCCAAATGGGCCGTGCGCTTGGTTAGATAGCTTGGTGGTGACAGGCAACCCATGTATCATGCCTCCCTCCTTCTGGCTGCTGCTGTATGCTGTGCGATGAGTACACGACGTATAGACGATTGTGATTTCTTGCCAAATACGATGTTTTCATTCGTCCGGGGCGATTCCGGGTTGTCCTGGCCAATAACTTGATGATCCTCATCGAAACCCAAGAAGCCAAACCCAACCCGAAAATTTTGTGAAGATATGGGCCATATGAGCTGATTTTGAGTCCTGATTGTGGGAAGTTGGTTATTTTTTGGGATCGGCGGGAGAATAGAAATAGGCCAAACCAAACCACAATCTCAACTTCGCAGACACCGTATCAATGCCTCAGAAAAGTATTGAAGCAATACAAGAACAAAGCAAGTATCCACCGAAAACTGAAGCGAACTTAGATGACTACTGCTGCGGCCTTGACCCGCCTCCCTTCCTTTCCTTTCTTGCGCTCCTTCGGCCGACCTACTACTGTTGTCTGAAGAAATCAACGAATGAACGCAGCACCCGTCTCCTCCCCTTTCCGCCCCCCTATTACGGATCGTGATCTCTAGGTATTTCTCGAGAAAAAATCATCCCCTCCCCCCCCTCCTCCCCCCGCCGGAGCCTTCCCCGGGGCTAGCGGGATTTGCGCGAGGGCTTTAGCTATTTTTGACGGCGATCTGGATGGGAGGTTCTCGCGCGGCAAGGCGACGTTACTTTCTCGGCTGGCCAAGGTCATGGAGGTACTGGGGGAGAAGGTGAGATGAATACATTTTGTTTTTTCAACGTGTACCAGTATTTTATGTTGCTGTGGTCGCTGTTGTGTGGTCGTCGTTTGACTTTGCTGTGCCTTTCGTTGACTGCCACCTCTTTCCTGCTCGTCTTTTTAGTGTTGCGTGTGGGTTGTGAATGCGTAATTCGCGCTTCGTCTAGTTTACATGCTACGCCCTCCCACCGCATCGCGCTTTCGCTCACCTGACCGCGAGCCGACAGTAGGTGTGGTCTACGCCTCCGGCACCAGGCCAATTTTGCTGCGCATCTCGAAAGGAACTGAGCAATCCGTCAAAATACAAGTCGTCTCCTGTCTCCGACGACGCCCGTGCACACGTACCGTAACGGTTGTCCATCTCGGTTGAAAACTATCGACTCACGATTCGTGGAAGCAGAAAAATTGTAATAATACTATTTTCAAAAGAAAAATCTCTAGCGACTTATTGAAACAAAAAGTCCGATATTACGTTTATTGAAGCCACCCCATGTAGACACTCGCAGCGATAGCGTTAAGCCCTTGTTTAGCAGTGAGAGGGAAACGAAGCGCACGCGTGCGTGACAATACAGCGCCCATTACTTGAAATATACGGGAGCATGCTTTCGTTCGAAGGTTCCGCTCCGAGAAGGATTTCGCCAAAAACAACGTCGGTGATGCGAGACATCGGAGTACTTTGTACTTGCCCCCTTGTCGCCGAAGTAGCAATAAGCAGACGTGCCGTCTAAGAGCTCTGTACGTAACAAGCGACGCTAGCCACGTGCTACGTACCAGGCCCGCCCCGTTGGCCCCCCGATAAAACAGACAATGCATGTACCGACGCTCGAGGATGCAGCAGTTTGTGCAGCGTTCTACGCATGGTGTGACTTGATCGGCAGTCGGTCGCGCGTGAGCACGTGTCGGACACTGCGAACGTCGCCCGGCATGTTGGTGTGGTGGCGAGTGAACCCGACCGTCTTGAAACGGCGAGGCGGTGTGACACATTGCCAGCCTGGTTACCTCCTACTACTACGTGCGTGTCCGGATCAAAGGTCTTCTACGTACGTAGGCTCTACTGCCACATCGTACGTACGCTGCGTACGTACCCCGGGGTTTCCTATTACGGGGGGACCATGGTAAATAGGACCAAGTATTGTTAGCAAAAATAGGTTCATATATAGGTTTTTGTGTCTACCGTAGGTCCTGTTTTACGATGGTCCCCCGCAATAGTTCTTGGAGCCTGTCTTGTGCCCATGGACTCGATTTTGGCGATACATTGACGTGAGAACAACAGTCATTACGCGATGATCAAGTACACGGTGGGTTGGGCCCGTTGATATTTTCGTTCTTGCTTGCCACTATATTCATATTCGCGGACCAAATTTACTCCGTGCAAAAGAAATTATTGTACACATCGCGTAGTGTGTACCTATTTGGTAAGGCACTCACGAGACGATTACATAGTTTGCTCATTGCTGCCTCTGGAAGTGGCCACACCCAGACGGAAAATCATTTCATTCGAAGCTGTCATCCAATACGTGAAAGCCCGCCCCACAAATTGTTGTTAATAGGGTGCAGCTCACGCTTCGTGCGATTCGCCCAACAATTCACCTTTCGCTTCGCGCTTGCTGCAAGCAATGTCTGCCTGGTCGGTGTAAACCCACGTGCTCCGTCCCGGCATTTTAAAGACGCGAGGGTGTACGGTCATACGACTACAGCCATGCACGACATCTTCACCACCCCCCATCCATATGCAAGTCCGCCTCACAAGCGGTTCTTAGTAGGATGCAGCTCACCCTCCATGTGACTCCCCGAACACCTCACGGCACTTCGCGCTTGGGTGCAAGCAATGTCTGCCTGGTCGGTGAAAACCCGACGTGCTCCGTCCCGGCATCGTACGGATGCGCGAGGGTCTATGGTTATACGACTACGCCCATGCATAAGAGTGAGACGCCCCCCCCCCCCGTTCCCGCGCTGCCCCGCCCCCTCTATCCGCCATCTCTATCCCCACTCTGCTTGCTTTCCGTACCCGATTCAGGACCAGCTGGAGGAGGCCGAGAGACTGCACCTAAGAGCTCTCGTCAACCTGCGATCTGGTTTTGAGCCCTACGCCTTGCAAGCCGCCACCGTCCTGGTCGACCTCGCCGGCGTGCTGGCAAAACAGGTTTGGCTCTCGTTTTTTTAGCCTCTGTTCCCCCATGTGGTTTTGTGTCTCAGAGTCCATGCAGTTTTATTTCCAAGTTCAAGTTGCTTTTTTTGTTTCAAATGATATCCAGTTAGTCTTTGTTTCAATGTCCAGGCGGTTTATAGCTTCGAAGTCCAAGTGGCTTTTGGTGTCGAAATCCAGTTTTTTTTTGTTGTTTCGAAAATCCATGTGTTTTTTGTTTGTTTCGAAATCTAAGTTGTCGTGTTGTTTTGTTTATTTGTTTGTTTCGATTGATTCGTTTTACGTTTTTGGGGTGGCTGTGCTCACCCTCTTTTCCTTTTTGGTCATGAACGGGTCCGTGGTTTATCTCGTGGCAGTGTCTGGTTTGGAGGTGGTACCTTTCAGGGCTGGTGTGTGTTTGCTTCCTTAGCTCATCATTGCTTTTTTGGTGGTTCTCGGGACGATGACCCCATTGACCTTGCCCCGGCTTGCGTTGTGTTTGTACTTGCCGCTTGAGCGCCCCCCCTCCCCCCCTCCCCCCCACAGCGCCGACTGCCCCCCTGCGAAGCATGTTGGCTTTTTTGTTTTTTGCACGCAGGAGAAACTTTTTTTTCTTCAAATACCGTTCACAGCAAACACACACACTGATACGCAGGCGATAGCATCTTAGCGTTTGAATAGGTGGGTATCATCTATCTGTGTGGTAACCTTGGCGCTGCTGCCTGCAAGGATTGATATAAGGATATTGATAGCAACGACACAGATGCCTGGGTACGTACGGATTCTGCTATTGTTGCAGGTGTCGCACGACCGATGAATGCCAGGCTAGTGGCACATGCTTACGTACTGTTTTTCCTTCTCTCCGTCTAAACGTAGTTGATGATACCGGCGATTTAAATGGTCCCGTCAGTGCTGTAGGAGTCGCCGCGGCAAAGCTAGACGTTGCCAACCACAAGGAGAAAGCAGACGAGCAACAGAGATAAGAACCCAGCATGTCAAACAATACGGCGTGTACCTTAGCCAGTAAACTTTTAACGCACGGGCATGTCAAGTGGGTGTTTGAGCAACGTTTCAGGTACTACCTGGTCTAATCTACTGTAGCACTCCTCTAGCTCTTGTATAGTACATGCACGATACTGTTGCTCGCGGTGCCCTGTATCGCTCTCACACTGTTCCATAGTAAAATATCGCCCTAAAATTCGATCGCAAATCCTAGAACGTGTGCATGTAAATTGATCCACGCAAGTTGCCGAGCGTGCAAGTGTATCAGCGAAAAATGCACACACACAACCGTCCGATGACGTCTGATGAAAACGACGCAACGTTGCCTGAAGGAACGCTTGGTGGAACCGACATCCACGCCCCGTACAGTACATGCAGATCATCTACAGATCATTCCCTCTTGACGATCTAGATATTTCAAATGGCAGGTGTGTTCCCGAATTTGTACGATCTAGCCCGTATGAGCTGCATGATCTACAGTAGCGTATGTTTCTTGGGTTGGATATGTACTGTATATACGGTAGGTGAGGAACTAGATGATCTACAGTACCAGATCATGATCTGTTGATGATCCAGATCATGGCCTATCTGTCCAAGGCGTCCAAGCACCCTCTTTCGTTGCGACGCCGCCAACGCAAGTCTTGCCATTATTTCTCCTGCTCTGGCGTGCTGTATGTAGCATATAGCATGTTTTGACGAAAATTGGGGCTTTGACCCACTGGGAGACCTCTTGGTCACAGGACGAGATTGGCACCGGTACATCAGGTAAAGGAGGGAAATATTATTGAAAAGCCTGAAACGCGGAGCTGAAAAAACAGCTTGGAAAGCGAGTGAGATAGGAGGCAGACTTTGGCCTGCAGAGGTCTATCTTCTCGCCTCTTCTCCCCTCCCCGCTCCCCGCCCCCCGCCCGCTCCCGCCCTCCCTCCCCTTCTACCCCGCTTGTTTTTTTTTATGGCCGCTGATGAAAGCGGCGACCGAGGAACCATGTCAAGCTTAACCCTGCACACGAGACCTCCTCCGCGCTACTATCGCACGGTACACACGCCGGACACTTTTTTCTTTTTCTTTTTCTTTTTTCTCTTTATAGAAACGACGGCGACACACTATGTTTACTATTACGGGGGACCATAGTTAATAGGACCTATGGTGTACATAAAAACCCATATATTTAACCATTTTTACTAACAATATTTGGTCCTATTAATTATGGTCCCCCGTAATACGCTAAAAAGAAAAAGGCGCGACGAAAAAGAGGACGGCAACCCCTGTCCCCCCCCGCCACCGCCGCCGCCGCTGACACTGATGGTGAACGTTGCTTTTCTTCTTCTCATAACCCACACTCGCACACACGTCAAAACTATCGCAGGGGAAGCGCAACCAGGCTGTCAGGCGGTACCGCCAGGCGATCGCCGAGGGAGGGGGCTGCATGGCTGATGACCACGAAAAGCTAGCGACCTGGCGAATCGAGCTGGCCCGGTTATTTGTCTCTCAGGTGTAAACATCTACCGTTGTGGGTACCTCGTGATAAACAAAACGTAGCTGAACAAAAAAAATGGCACAAGCGCACGGTTTACATGGGGTCCAAAAAACACCCCGAGAAGGAGAGGAAAAGGAAGGGAAAACCGTCGTGGCAACCGGAGAGCAATATCTAACCACTCCGAAGTTCTTCTTCTTCTTCTTCTTCTTCTTCCGATTTGGGAGGGAAACACTTTTGAATCCCGTGGGTTGTCTGTATACGTGTTTTATGTAGAACGATTTGCCCAAGTGGGAGTTGTAGAACAATCCATTTGACCAGATACCTGGTACTCACTTGGCTGCGCAGTTTTGATATTTTTACCAGGTACTTTTTTTCCGCGTGCAATTCTGCCCGTCGGACTTGTCCGCGACGGATCATGATGGTCTACTGCTGTGGACCATCTTGTTCCCCACACCCACCGGTACGGGATCTGCACAACGTATACATGGACCATGCGGACTATGCGGGAAGGGCCCACCCTCGGGCAACATTGAGCTGCTGTAAATCGAAACCTACGTAGATGTCCTGTAGATTAAACTTTCCTTGAACGACCCATAGGTCATGGAAGTGGCAAGAATCGATGACCTGCATGCACTGTACGGAGTATGATGGGGTCCTGCTCGCATCACCCCTTTTCGCCCGCCTTACGTTGCGTTTGGGTGGCTATCAAAACAAAACCGTGGCACCGACCCCCCCACCCACCCACCCACCCACCCACCCACCCACCCACCCGCATGCAAGCGGAACCTGCTTCTCGTTCATCAGTAAAAATAATGCAAAAAACGCAAAATGATTGCTTGCTTGCTTGCGCGAAGTCGCCACCCCGTCCGGTGGGGGGGAGGGCGGAGAGGCGCTGCGTTTTGGCTTCTTTGTTTGTTTGTTCAGCGTTTTGGCTTCTTTGTTTGTTTGTTCCGAGTCAACTTGGAGCTCGATTAAAAAAGCGCCATTCAGCGGCCGTGAGCACGTCTTGGTTTATAAAGGATAAAACCACTGAGCTATGTACTCAGCCAGCACCGATTGAGTACCTCCGTGGTTCTATCTTTTTATTACTAAAACACGTACCAGTACGAATTGGTTTCGCTTGCGCGACGTAAATAACCTCGCGGGTCTCGAGTGGCCCGCTGCATGACGTTCCACGTTTCTCTGTGGTTTCTTGCCGGTGCTTCGTTCCCCCCCAGGGTATGTGTGTGCGTGTGTTTCGTCTTCAGATTGCTACAAACGGCATACATTCTATGACTTCGACTGATTGAGGGGTTGATACAGTCAACACCATTGACACGCTCAACCATTTTTGTTTGCGTGTTCGCCGTCCCTTCTTCTCCATCTCGCCCGCCGATGTGACTTCGCTGCAAAATCAAAATCGCAGGATAAGACCGTCGAGGCGACCGCGCAGTACCTGGGGGTAATAGAGAAGTGCGTGAGGAGACGGACTTTCGACGTGCCCTGTGTCGTCAAAGCTGCCCGCGCGGGCCTGGAGAACGTCATTATGCTGGTGCGACGTCTGAAATGAACATTTTTTATATTTGAAGCGCTTCGAATTCGTCGTTGTTGTTGAGAGGGGAGGGAGGGGGGGAGGGGGGAGGGGGGAGGGGGGGGGGGGGGGGGCAGAGGGAAGGAGAGACGGGGAAGCTGTTTCACAGCGTGCCGCGCCAAACACCCCCACAGTGGCATGCGTACCTGGCAATTCATTAGTTTGTCGATGTGGCCGCGCTCAACTCACCCTGCCGCGGATATCGATCTGCCACCGGCGCGTACATTTTTCGCAGAGTGCCACCGGTGCATGCGTCTGTAGAGAGTGCCGGACAGTGGGACAGTTTGGAAGTGCAGCCTAGCGTTTCGACCTCATTCTGGTTGCGTGCGGGGCGGGGGAGAGGGGAGGTGTCGGGGTGCGACCCTTTCACTAGGATGGCACGAAAACAGCGCGTTGAGTTGTGTTGTGGTTTGCATGCGTTGCGGTGTGTATGAGAGAGCACTTAGAGTGTGTCTCGTGCCGTCTATTTACAGCGTAGCCAGTGGAGAGAGGACGGACACTCGACGGGGGGAACGTAGCGCGTGCGCGTGGTTCCGACAACAATTAACTGCGTTTTGACATTTTGTTTCCCCGCGAGTGGCACGGGGGGCGGAAGAGGAGGCGTTTGGTTGCCTCGTCGCCGACCGCGAAAAGGTTGTTGTCGCCGAGTGGTAAAAACAATATGCGGGACGGCGCGACCAGATATACGACATGTTTGATTTGTCGCCTCATCCACGATGTAAACTCCTCCAGCGGAAGCGAACATCAGCGCGGGTGTGTTTGGAGACTTGGCTCGTCACGGGGCTATTGTAAGTCCGGGTGAAACGCGTCACCCGCAGTACGTAGCGTCGGCGCGGACATTTGGTCACCGCAGTGGCAGCACCTTGCACTGCTGTGAAGTACCTGCAGATCCGCTCGCCGTGTTCTTTTTGATGGTTTTACCGGTTAGGCAGCCGGCGGTGGGTAGCCCCCCCCCCCGGAGGCGAGGGTCTATGGCCATACGACTACGGCCATGCATGAGATCGAGTACATATCTCCTATCGAGTACACCCCCCCCCCTCTCTGCGAGGGTCTATGATCATCAGGCTACGGCCGTGCATGATATCGAGGAAAGTGGCCACACCAGAAAATAAGTCACTTATATGACGCTGCCATCGATATGCGAAACAATCCGCCTAAAACCGGTTCATAGTAGGATGCAGCTCACCCTACATGCGACTCGCTCAGCACCTCACGGCGCTTCGCGCTTGGTGCAATAAGCAATGTCTGCCTGGTCGGTGAAAACCTGACGTGCCCCGTCCCGGCATTGCAGGGATCCGAGGGTCTATGGTCATACGACCACGGCCATGCATGATATCGAGTATATACCCGCGCACCCCCCCCCCCCCCGCCGCGCGCTGGAACTTTGTTGGAGAAATATTGGTAGCAGAAAATATAAGTTGGTGTGCGTTATGTGACAATGAGAAACAGGCCACAGGCCGTGTCGCCGCTGTGATTTTTATATTTTATGTATACCAGGTACTGGTAGGTCATATTAACTATGGTCGCCCTTAATAATATTGTTGCTACCTTTTGTTTGCTATTTTTGTTTTCTCCGCTGGGCCCAGGTCAATCGAGACGCCCTCCTCGTTCGGATGATCTCCTTGGCCAACGGAGACGCCGGAAAGGCCAGTCGCACCGGGAAAAAAGGAGACGCGCAGGAGGCAACAAAACCGGACGAGCACACCCCTCCGGTGGCCGCCGCCGACGGCGACCGCATGTTGGTTGTTCGCGACGAGGGACGAAGCAAGAGGGAGGACATGGTTGTTGATGAGCAGCAGGACAACAAGGAGGACGACGACGAGGACGACGACGACGAGGAGATGGGAGAGGAGGAGCTTCATTCGTTAACAGCGGCCGCGTTTTACCTTTACGCGAACGAGCCGCAGTTATCCGTGTCCAATGGAAAGGCGAACTTCAACGTCAACTTCAACAACAACGACAACAACAACAACAAGAACAACAGCAGCAGTTGCGAAGGGATCTGGGACAATGTCGCGTCCTCGCTAAGTAGAGCCTTATGCTTCGTGTATGAAAGAGGAGCCAGTTGAATACCTGGTATAGGCCACCTTGGCGCAGAGTTTGGAGAAGGCGCCCCCCACGGCGGCAAAAGGTTGGGGGTCCCCGTGAGTGTGCGTGTCGTGCGCATCCGTCGAACGAAGGGCTGGTGGTCAGGTGGGAAAGCGACTATTTAAATGTTTCGGTGCTTTTGCCTTGCGGAAGTTCTGCGATGTAAACAAAACAAAAATCATGACGATCTGGGCAGGAGGAATGCCTGCCTGCATGCCTGTAGCACACGCTGCAGCACCTACGTAGAGGGAGAGTAAGTTAGAGAGTGTTTCGGTGATACTTGGTTTTCATCAGGATGAGGATAGTTTATCATCTGCGGTCTTCATAATTACGACCAGATTGATACACGTAACGTAGCAGTGTGGTACAGGCCAACGTTGACCTTCCGCCGGTGGTATATAGCGCTCGGAATGTCGGGCGGTTGGGGAAGACCGGTAGCGACTTTTTGCTTGTGACCTTGCGTCGTGATTGATCGGCCGGGTTTTGTTTTCTTCTACCGGCACCAGTTTGATTGTGTAACACTGGGATACATCCCAGGGTGCTTTTGCTTGCGATCATCCAACCAATTAAGCCTCTATAGCCTCTGTTTGCCACTGTATGTGAGGCCTACAACCGCCGCGTCCATTTCCCAAGTTATTCCTTTTTTGTGTTGAGTCGGGGGGGTTCTGTATTATTTTCATATTTTTTTGCATTTATTTTCAGGAAATGCACTTTTCGTGGTATCGCCGGCGAAGAATGAATGAATGTAGAACGTTGGAGTGGGGGGGGGGCTCGTAGTTTTTTCCCGTATGCTATATATATACCAGTATATATTATTTATATATCGAGATATTGGTTTGATCGGCCGCTAAGGCCAGTTTTTTTCGTCTTCGTTTCCCAAGCCGAATCCTGTTATGTTTGCCTCGCTTGTCCAAGTGTCGAGTTTGTTTGTTTGGTGTCATCCTTTGCCCTTCCTTGTCGGCGTATTTCCTTTTTATATATATCGGCGATCGATCCTAAAGGACACAGATCGTTTTTCGTCATATGCAGAATAGCCTATCGGTAACTCGAGCGCACCTACAGTACGTACATACATATACATGTATATATATGTGTGTGTGTCCAAGTGGTACCACCGCGGATACCCAGTAGGTCGTAGATCGCGTCGGTATTTTTTGTTGTTGCTGTATCGTTACTTCCGCGACGACGGCCGCATCCGTGGCGTTGCTGGTGTTTGACTTGTACGGAGAGCCCCGGCCAGAATATCCTTTTGGTAAAAAAGCCAGTATTTTAAGAGTCTAAGAAGACGCCCGTAATTCGGCCGAACGGGGTGCGATCGGGTCTGCTGCTGTGTAGCTTCAATTTAGCGGCGAGTGAAACGCGAGGGTTCGGTCCTTCGGTATCCGCAGCACGAACCGTTTCAACGTCGTTTAAACCGCCTACCATTCGCAAGAAGAGCGTAACTACACGTTTCGGTAAATCCATACCGACTGAAAAAAACGCGATACATGTCACAGTCTTGTGGCGTGCACGTATCGGTTCTGGGAGAGCAGTCACAATTATCGCATGCAAAGCACTCGTGATAGGAGCTACCGTTCCGGGGTCCTTTCGGCACCCTATGACAAGCGCCTGTTTTCACACCATGGTTTTGTACTATTTCCCAGAGTTCTAGCCCGCTCTATGCTGGACGTACATGCCACGCTCACACTCTGCCCAAGTTCATGCACACACTGACCGTTGTAACACGCAGCCTGCGGTCATTGTTGGTGAGCCATCGCAAGCGCTGTCCTGACCGGTGCTCGTTTGGAGTAGTAGTATAGAGCCGAGGGTAATAGACAAGGCTACGTAGGGAGCTCCGAGAGGTTGTGGGCTGCATCGGCCGCAGATCCTCTCGTGCGGGCAGGCGTTTATCTCCTGGTTTGGTCACATCATCCCCCTTCGAATACTTCACCCGTTCACTTCTCTGGAAACCCTCCGATCCTTGGGAAAACCGCTGTAACATCCTCCCCAGCTGATTGGCCGGGCAAGGACAGTCATGCGATATCCTAAGCGGTGGATCCGAGATACACTACGCCAACCAAACTTGAGGAGAGAAAACCCGGCCTTTCCTATAGGAAAACCCCTCCCCAGCACGTCCACTCATGCGCCGCCTTACTCACTAACGCGGTGAACGGGACGCCGTCTGAAGTTTAGGACCTGCCCGGACGCTCACCGCGCGCCTTCATTACGGAGCCTCCCCGGTTGCGATCGCGAACAGGGGGCTCCCGCCCTCGCGTAGTGAAACAGCACGAAATCCAGTCAACCCCACCAAACTCCAGCGAAAATACGCGCAAGATGAAAAACAAAAAACAAGAGAATCAACCCCTTAGGTCAAGCCCCTCCTGTGGAAACCCTCGGATCCTAGGAAAAATCGCTACAACATCCCCCCCCCCCTGATTGGCCGGACAAGGGCAGCCACGCGATATCCCAAGCGGTGGGTCCGAGATACACTATTTCAACCAAACAGAGGAGAGCAAACCCCGCCTTTTATCGGATAAAAAAAAACTCCCCAGAATGCCCACTCATGCGCGTCCTTACTAACGCGGTGCACGGGACGCCCTTTTAAGATTGGGACCTTCCTGGACCCCCCCCCCCCCCCCCCCGCGGCTTCTCCACGACGCTTCCCCGGTTGCGATTTCTAACAGGGAGGCTCCCGCCTCGTGTGTATGGACAGAACGCGAAATACAGTCAACCCCGTCGTCCAGAATCGGGAAACCCCCCTTAAGATCAGAAAGTAAAACAGAAGGAATCGAAGTACGCCTTCTTGCGCCGAACCGCGCCAACTCATCACCATAAAACCCCTTGCGCTCATTTCAACTCTGAAGACGAACTATGAAGACAGCACGCATGAAAAACAATATACCGCCGGGAGGCATGCTGCTGCTTCCGCGAAACCAACAGAAACCACCCCGGGAGGCATATGCCTCAACATCCCTCCGGAATCTGTTCTCCCTACGCCAGAACAAGTCATCAGCCAAAAGAAAACATACGAAACCACAAATCAAACCAAATTTGAACAGACGAGAACTTTAACGAATGCTGATTGATCTCCGAAGGTATAGACACAGCTGGCACAGGAACGCGTGGTTGACTCCCGACAAAAACGCGGAACTCCTCTTATATTAATCCGATGTTTAAGATCAGAGGTTGGGACACTTTGTATCTCTGGATAGGTTGCCTATTTGGTCGGTACTGGTGGGTTGTTTGCTTAGAGATAGAAGAAATGCAGCTTTATTCCTTCCGTGTACGGGGAGACTGAGAGCCAAGCTCGTGCCTCGCTCGGAAAACCCCTGGTCTTCCATCCAAGATACGCCTCCCAAGTACTGCAAATACGATCCCAATACTTGAACCCAAGTAATTACCGGGCTTTCCGCCTCATTCAAGGCCGTATCATAGCACTAGCCCACTCTGATGAGCCGTATATATATATGCAGAATTATGGGAATTCATGGAAACCCCGATTCCACGAACTAGAGCATGAGTCGAAGATGCGGCTCCTCAAAGTCCACTCCCACACCTCTGAATGGCGAGGTAGCGAAGGCGACAAGGTACGTAAAAAAAAAAGCGAAAAAAAGGAAGGCCTATAACCGTACGGGGCTGGAAGAAATCGTCAACGAAAGGCATCGCCATGCCACCCGCAACGAGGGGAGGGCGAGGAGGTGTCGATGGAAAAGTGAAAGGTGCATACCAAAAACGAAAATAAAAATAAAACGGAGTACGCCAAGAACCACCTGAACCAAGCCCGCAGCTCTGGAAACGCGTCCTCTGTGCCACAAATAAGTGGCCCGATTACCCAGACCAGCCCCTTTTGTCCTGCCGACGACGCCACTTACTTGTTAAGACCAGAGGTCGGGATACTCTGTATCCCTGAACAGGTTGCCTATTGAGTCGGCCCTGGTTTTCCATCCAAGATACACCTCCCAAATACTACAAATAAATACGATCATCCCACTACTTGAACCCAAGTAGTTACCGGGCTTTACGCCTCATTCAAGGCAGTATCATAACAAAGGAGGTTCGACTTCAATTTTACCTCTTTTTTACTGCTCACTCACGTTTCGGAAACACAGCTACTTGTTGTCCCTCCGGGGTCCTAATGTGAGGGCCCGAGGAGGAACCGCATTCGCCTGGGTGAGTCGTTACTGCGGCTCCCGATTTTGTTGTGGGGAGCGGCAGCGGGCTCCTGACCGACTTTCCCTGAAAAGGTCAGCGAGTCTTCCGCCGCCTGTGCGAAGACCGATTTAAGTGGGTCCACAAAAATATGGTGTTGTCAACACTGTAGGGGGGACGGGGGTGGGATCTGCTCTCCTCGCCGAATGCCTCGCCGCGTCCCGTCCGGAACAAAAAAAGTGTATCGTTCCGTCTGAAAATATCTCGACAAGAAGGCGCCGGCGTCGCGCCGCCGCCGCTGGATCCCCGAAGCCCGCAGTCAATTATGGTTTCGACTCCCCGGCCCCGTGCCGCCACCGGCTGCAAAATCACCAGCCGTCGTGCGACGCCCTCATTATTATAGGCCGCCGGTGCCCTCGCCCCTGATCGAGAGGCCTGCCCGCACCCCTTTTATTTGGCCCCCGCAGTGACCGCCCAGTCGGTTTCCGTCGCGACTCATGCTCAAAGCTCAGAAGCCACCCCTTCGTCTCCCCTTCGCGAAGTACCATCCCCAGCGGAGCTCGAATTTCGCGGGTCCGTCGAGCTATATATTCACGCGCGGATTAGGCGCGTGAACAACGCGCCGAACCGGTCTGTTACTGCGCCCTTCAGTGTCTCCTCCTCGGGAGCCCCCCACCCCTCCCCGACAATGTCATGGTATTAATGGTATCCCGTTCCCCCTCTCTTGTCGAGGAGGCGTGTTTCTGACGAAACGCATCAAACAAATACTTTACACAACCCCCAGAGTTTGATACACTAGATAGTAGCGAGAAAATTATCGCTATCCTAGGAGATGGACGGTGGCCACAGGCGGCCAAACGGGAAGGGGATAAGATTGGCAAAAAGTTTCTACAGTATGTAATATATGGAAACAACATTATGTTGGAGGTATCTATGTTAGGAGTGGGAACGGTGCTCCGTCTCGAAAAGGACGCGTGATCAATGGTCAAATGACTAAGGCAAGCAACAAATGAGTACCCCCCCTCCCCTCTCCCCGCTGCTCTCAGAACCATCTTAGAGCCGGGAAAGTGGGAACCACCAATATAAAGGCATCAAACTCTGTGAGTAACTGCACGCGTCTACGCGCTCGACATGCATTGCAGTAGTCGGGCCAGCACCATGCTGCCTCTTTTGTGATCCGATAGCCAGCCTATATCCTATACCCCCTGACATACTGTTAAACATTACAGTTAGTACTTGGCACTTCGATTAGGTATGTATGATACGTGTATAGTACTAGATATATACAAGGGGCTACGCCGGCGGCCTGGACGGCCGCCGGTCGCAGGCTTGCGTGATGGGCGTATACTGTATGAGGGGGGGGCTGAGACTCGATTCCAAGATATTGAGAACGTGCTCTCCACACTCCTGGAAAAGGCGACATACTGCTGACGATTACTTGCCGATTGACCGAAAAGCGGCGGAATGCCAGAAGAAGGTGGTGTAACTATTATTAGCATCTCAGGGAGTACGCCTTGACCGGCAGCGCAGCTCCGAGGAGAGGTGCCGTCACAGTAGCTGCTGTAGTAGCGGTACTGCTGTAACTGTACAACTCCGAATCCGCGTACTGTAGTACAGCTCCACTGTAGCTGCCGCTGTACGATAGCGTACACACCAAAAGTGCTGTTGGCCGTCATAAGTGCTGTTGGCTGTAGGTGACATGCGATATCTCTCTCATCTCTCATATATCCCGGCATATTTTTTCATGGAAGGCAGTTCTCAGCGAAGCCTGGGTGGCATGTGCTATCGGGACGTTCCATCGATAACCCAGATACAGCCACCCGCCCAGGCCCCCATAATGGCAACGCCGGCCGGTTAGCTGACCCTCCCCACGGGTCGGAGGTGGGAGAGGACGTGCCGGAAAGAACCACGCGAATGCATACACCCTGTCGAGAGACCATGGACCAAAACACTGACTAGAGCAGCGATTTTCGGAGATTCCTACGCAGATCTCAACGACAAGGCTTCGCGCGGGCGCAACGGCGCTGAGCGGGCGGGTCCTCCGACGCCGGGCGTTTCAGGCGTGGAGGGGGCACGCCCCGGCGAAGAAACCGCGTGGAAAGACGGTCAGAGGCGGGAGAGATCCGCCGACCAAAAACGGATCGGATCAGGATGAGGGCCATCATAGGTATATTTATATCGTACCAGGCACGCTTGCAGCAGCACGTATAAGCTGGTATACCCGTATCAACGTTGTCACGGCTCGAACAGATATTAATAGCAATAAATAGTCGATTCCCACTTCATCAATGTGTAACAGTAGATCTGGCATGGTCTAACCGCACATCTTGTAGGGCAGATTTCTTCCCGAACCTGTATAATCTACACCACTGGTATTAATATTAATATTTAATAGTAACTCATCATGTTCTCGCGAGGGGGCCGTATGATCTGCACGGTCTACTACTAGTAGATACTGCAGGACAGTTTTTTTTTCCGGGTTGAATCTGTGCTATACACACCCTGCACAGCATGTAATATCATAACGGCAGGTAAAATAAGGATCCAGACGATCGGGATTATGAGGTACCTGGTGTCCGTTAGGTGCGCACGTTTTGGAGACAAACCATCCAGAGCTGGATGGGATTACATGGATGATGATGACGTTCTCACGTTACTCGTGGATCACGGCGCAGAATTCCTGCCTGTTGTGGAGGTGAGCGTAATAAAGAGTCGTGTTATGTCGTTCACAAGTCGGAGATACCACGATCTACGAACGGCTGCAGTTATGAGATGTGCAGAAGGATCGATATAACATACTAGTACAAGCAGTAAGGTATTTTAGTACAGCTCCAACCCTGCAAACATATCCTCCAGATAACGCAGGTTATCATAGGGTTGCCACTGGGCAGCGTTAGCTCTATGCACTGTAGATCACACAAATCAGGAATCTTATCTGCCTTGAAGATCTACCGTTGCTGTTGTGGCCATTTGGGTTGAGTCCCGGCGAGCTCTTCGGGCCGCGCGCAACCAAGTGCGGTGTTGGGGTGTGTTGGAGGGGGACGGGGGGGGGGGGGGGATGGGGGGGGTACTCAATCGCTCCGCATGGCCATGTAGTCATGTATTGGGGGGGGGGGTGAGATGGGATCGTACAAAAAAATCAAAAACGGGGGGGGACACTGCTGTTAGCTGCCTGCGTCTCACACCGGCCTGCCTCCCGTGTCCCAAGTTTTGTTTTAACGCTTTTGCCTCGTTGATCCTCACTCACTACATACTGTCTTACGCTCGACGCGACACGGCACCAATCAGGACAAGGGGCAACACTGCTACTGTTTTCACGGCACGAAAGTGAAAGCGGAAGAGAAACCAACTCCTACCACACAACAGGCCTCTACTCAAGGGAAACGAAAGGACGGCAAAAATCAAAATCTCGTTCCTCTGTGCCGAGACGCCCTCATCACAACGGAGCTGGTACAGCCAGCCACAGGCCACAACCAAACGCCGGTAGCAGAAAAACGGAGCTTCTACGAACATAGCAAGGGAGCGAACAAGCCTGACTGAGAGAACGAGAGAGAGCAAGCGCACCCTGGCCGGCGGGGGTCTGTCTGCCTCCCACGCCGTGCAAGAAGCCACACTCACCGCCAGCCGCGTGCGCTCGCCACACAAAACGCGCTGTGAAGACGGTCAGGTCAGCCAGTGGGTTCAAAAGCCATCACGAACGCCATCGCATGACGCCTCCGAGAAGGAATCGAACCCCGCCCCCCCCCGCCCTCCCCCCGGCCCCGCCGTCATCTACCACAGCATCGAACTCATGGAACAAGGGAAGAACGAGCAGGTCGCCACGGCCGGCGTTTTTGCCGCGAAAGTAACGGGGTCCTTCATTCCTTCCTTCCGCAGCAACCGAACACAATCGATACGTAAATACGGTACGTACGAGACAAAGCACCAAATACACAACAACAGTCGAGCAACACTCCGCAAGCCCCGCACGCGTCGCGCGCACGCCCTGCGCATGCCTGCCTCTCGCAACAAAACCCTTGTCTTTTTACTATCTCTCACTCAAACACGCCATCATATACTAGCAATTCTACTGACAGCGCACCTGGGCAAAAGTAACAAGACATCCATTCTACTTTTCCTTTAGCGGAGGCGGGTCGGCAGTTTGTTGGGTAGCTACTGTAGTACGCCTTCCCGTGTACGTTCACTGGCAACGCGGGTCGGCTCGATTGATCGGTGCTTTGGCACATAGCGCACGAGCCCCCCGCCCCCGCCCGCAAGGGGTGCTTACTCCCAAACGGAGCAGCCACCGCCGCCGCCAGAATAGTGCGACCAAAGCAAAGAGAGGCAAGAAAACAAAACAAAGCGACTACAGCAACGACTCACAAACAAGACAGGCAAACACGACAAGGGAGGACAAGCGCGAGTCGCCCTCATCCCATCGCCCCAAGAAGCTCCAACCGCTGGGTCTGCGGTTTTGCGCGAGTCGCAGGCCAATAGCACTGCCTTGTACCCCCCCCCCCCCCCCCTCCCAACCCCCCGATCGTCCCCCCCCCCCCCCACCCTCTCTCCCCCCGCCTCCATTTCCCGCTAATGCTACAGCAACACTATTTAGCACGTCAACCGAAGTGGAAAGGCATGCCCCCGCCCCCTCCCCCCCCCCCTCTCCCCCCGCGTGCCCCTCGCCCCCCCCCCCCCATTCCCCCACCCTGTTGCTGCATGAACATCTGGAACAGTACTGAGGGATCGACGCTGACAACAACAACAACAACAACAACAACAACACAATTGCGCCAAGCAACAGAAGAGGGTCGCGCGGGCGCGCAGGCGAGCGAGCGGTGGGTGAGCGGGCGGGCGCCGGCGGGCGGGCGGGTGGGCGGATGGGTGGGCGGAGAAAGGGGCGCGGGGGGGAAAGTCAGCACGCGCAAGTCAGGCGGACAGGGACAACGGAGGCATGCTGACAGCGACAACGGCAGGTGTTGGGGTTGGAGGCATGCTGCGGCAGGTACTGGGGTAGCCGATAGGGGTTACACTTGTTTTGCCCTACCCTTTCTCACAGACAGAGCTCCTGATATGCGGACCACAGCCAAATATCGTCGGCGGGACCCACCGGATGTGCAAACTTTCGAGTTTATTGGGTATATAGATCGATGTCCTTCGTATATACCTGTAGTCCGCGCGATTTTGTGTATGTAGCGGGCTCAGGTCTCAACATGTCTCCAAAAAAGAATAGTCGGTTGTTGGTTGACTTACTCGAGTGACGAGCCTCGAAAAATTCTCAGAAAATTCAGGTGCTACTGTACAGGGGGAGTCCTTCCTTTCCTCTGCAATCGTTCTCCAATAGCACGCCGCGTGCTGTGTACCAGTTGTTACGAAGCGACGCCCTACGGGCGAGGCCAAACCAGAACCAGAAGCCAGACCGAGCGAACCAACCGCCCACCGCCGACTCCAAACGCACTCACCCGCCGTGTCTGTGTCCGTGTCCATGTCCGTGCCCCGCGTGAGGGTTGTCTAGGTCTTCCAAATCGACGCCCGAGTCGTACCTCTCCTTCTTTTGAGGGTCCGACAGCACCTGGACACGCAAAGTAAAATACAAAACGTCAAGGATGTCAAAAAGTCGAGCCCATAATGTCGAGGTTAATCAATATTAATGTCAAAATGTGGGAGTAAAACACAACGCACTTTTTAATACAGTAAATGTCAGCGCCAATTTAAAAAAGTCAGCGTTATATGCCACAGCCACAGCGTCAATGTCACTGTCAAAATGACAAGTGTCATAATGTCACAACGTAAATGGCATCGTCAACATGTCATGTCAAAGTGTCCATGTTGAAACGGCAAATGTCAACGTCAACTGACACGCGGGGGAAACGCCCCATCAGCATCTTCACGCCGTGTCAATCACGTCCACGAAGCATCAGGAACGAAACGTTACGAAGAGCGTAGACACCCCACCCCTCGTGACAATGAGTACCCCCCCCCCCCCCTCCCTCCGCACAACTGCTGGAGATGTTTCTATTAGGAGTAGGAACGGTGCTCCTTCTCGACAGAGATGCGTGGTCAATGATCAAATGATTAAGCAAGCAACAAATGAGTACCCCCCCCCCCCCGACCCCCCTCATCCCTCCCCACCCCAACTCCAACCCCCCCCCCCCCCCCTCGCCGTACCTCGTACGCCTCCGCGATGTTTCGGAAAACTTTCCCCGCTTCCTCCTTCTCCTGATCGGTCTTGCTGCTCTGGCGGTCGGGGTGGTACTTGAGCGCCGCCTTGCGGTAGGCCTTCTTAATTTCCGCCTCGTCCGCGCTTCGCGAGACGCCCAGCAGCTGCAAATGCAAACAAGGCAAATAAAACGAATGCAAGACAGCATTAAAAAAAAAAAACGTAGAAAGTGGCGAGGGCGACGGGGGGGGACGACGGCAACAACGACGACTTCGACGACGACGAGCACGACGAAGCAGTCAGAGGCTTACGAGAGGTCAAATACCCCATCCCGGACCCCCCCCCCCCTCTTCTTTATACACCTATTGGACGGAATATGCGCTACACATACAGCGAACAAACAGCGGCGAAATGAAAAAAAAAAACGAAAAGAAGACAAGAACAAATAAAATAAAATAAAAATTGGTGGACCAAGCACGGGTGCTCCAACATAAAAGAGAAAACGACCTACCAGGCAGACTCCTTCCCGGTGTCAAAATGAAGAACAAACCAGCGCGATGCGATTTATGGACGAAAATTACGAGAAAAAAAATAATCACATATGCATTTTACTTGGTTTTAGAGTACCCCCCCCCCTGTCTGGGTCTCGATGGTTGTATGTAGTATGTAGTGGGGTGTCGGACATTCTTTTTTCCCTTTTTGGACCCCTGGGAGGGACCGAAAACATAGTAAAATTATCCCGCACCTTGTAGAAGTCTTTCCTCTTCGCCTGCTTCAACGCCGCCTGCATCTTACGTAGCTGACCTTTCACCTCTCTGCTTTTTTTTTCGTTTCGCCCATCACGGGAGAAGGGGGGAAAAAACAAAAACAAAAAGTCGGGAAAAAAAGTTGCAAAAAAACAAAACAAAACAAAACCAAGAAAAACGAACGAACGAACGAACAAAAAAATGTTAAAAAAAACTAAACAGACGAAACTTTTATGTGATCTTACAGTAAATAGGACCTACGGTACACACAAAACCCTACACACTTCCCTATCTTTACTAACAAATATTTGGTCCTACTAGGTATTTACTATGGTCCCCCGTAATAGAGCATTGCCGTACGTACTTGCACGTTGTGGTCCTATTGCCAGGTGTGGCAAATAATGACAATCAAAACCCAAAATGAACCCCAAAACACACACATTCCAACATGTTTACAAACCATATTTGGTTCTGATTATTAATAGTATGCTTTACCGTGGAAGAGTGCATGCAGCACCTGCATACCTGGTACCTGGTAGTCGCACGCACGCCCACCATGAAATGTCAACCCTCGAAGCCGCGCCTCGATGTCGTCGCTGCGGCCTTTTACTGCCACTGCTACCACCGTGCAAGCGGCGGCGGCGGCGGCTGTCTCTACCGCAGCAGATACGACTGCCGCTGCCACTACTGCTGGCTGTTTTTTCACTGCTGTGGCTACTGCTGTGGCTACTGCTGTTGCTACTGATGTTGCTACTGCTGTTGCTGGCTACCTCTGCTGGCTACATTGTTGCTATATACTGGTGCTGGATACTGGTGCTGGCTACAGCCGTTGCCACCGTTGCTGGCTTCTATTGCTGGCTACAGCTGTTGCTACCGTTAGGATCTGCTATTGAAACCGCTACTGCTATCGCTACTGCTCCGCTACTGCTCCGCTACTGCTACCGCTACTGCTACCGCTACTGCTACCGCTGCTGCTACCGCTACTGCTACCGCTACTGCTACCGCTACTGCTACCGCTACTGCTACCGCTACTGCTACCGCTACTGCTACCGCTACTGCTACCGCTGCTGCTACCGCTACTGCTACCGCTACTGCTACCGCTGCTGCTACCGCTGCTGCTACCGCTACTGCTACACTGAGGTCCGTCGACCCCCTCCGCTCACCTCTTCTTCTCGTCAGGCACCATCTCGTACACTCGCTCGTAGTCTCGACAAGCCGTCTCAAGGTTCTCCACGCCGCCTTCATTTCACGAGACCCGTTCACAGCATCGATGGCCCAAGCGAGGTGAGTGGGTGTGCGTTTCGTTAGGGCGGCGCGAGGGGCGGGTCACGAAACTGCGGCCAAACAAACCAACCAAACACACGAGCCAAAACGCCGAGTCCGCCGGTCGCGGCGGGGGAGAGGCAATGCAACGCAAGAGGCGAAGCGATGAAAACACGTACCTGGTACCAGGAATCATGTACCTTTGAAGTATACCGTACATTATTAATACTCCTGCTTGTGGCTGCTGTCATTGACAGTTTGCACCTCCTACTGCTGTACAAACACGGGACGAATATACCGGGGTGGTGGGGAGAAAAAGGGTGGGCTGTATTCACTCACTCTTTCGACAGTCCCTACCGACAGCAGGCTCTACCGACCCCGGACGGCCGTTTTGGTCGGCAATGACGACAAGGAGACAGACCCGGGTCATGAAAGGCGCTCGTGTCGATGTGCACAAGGGCCCCCAGCCTCGAGCTGTCTCTTACACCGCGCTGCAGACACGGGAAAAATAGGAGCTCGCCAAGTGAAATGATTGCCGTTCGGTCTAGCGGGAGCAGGGCGACAGCAGAGCGGCGTCAACGCCGACCCACAGTAACTCAACCCAACCCAACCACGACCTCGAAAAAACGCCTACTCTGAAGGTATCCGTCCGTCCACTCCGCGCTTTGCCACCAGACCAGACACACTTAACAGAAAAAAGGACAAACACTACCCGAGTAGTAATACCTACAGCTATACAGATCGATTGTTGTCCGACCGAAGGACCGTCTGGAGGACCGACCGACAGACCGACCAACCGACTGACTGACCCATCGATCTACTCACCGACCGACAAGACCGATTGACGGACTGATTTGACAGAACGACAGACCGATTGATAGCCCAACCAACCGACTGGCCCTATTGACAGACAGGCCGATCACAGAACCAACCAACCGACTGACAGGCGGGCCGACCGATCGATCGACCGACTGCCCAACCAACCGGCTGACGGCCCAATCGCCCGACTGACGCATCGACTGACTGACCGACCGACGGACCGACTGACCGACGGCGGGGAGGGAGGGAGGGAGGGATGGACGGAGGAAGGGGGCCACCGCGGGTGCGGCACTCACCGAGATCAAACAGGCTCGCCGCTCGCCGCTCGTAGGCTTTGGTGTACGTCGGGTCATCGCTCAACGCTCTTGAGGACTCCGCGATCGCCTCCTGGTGCTTCGACAGCTGAAAGAGAGAGAGAGAGGGGGGGGGGGGGGGGGAGGGGGGGGTCAGACAAACAGCAACCACGAGGGCGGGACACAAAAAAACGAAAAATCGGAAGCAGACGCCCCTGCCACCCCTGGGACGTAACCCGATCGGTCTCCGGCAGGGGGGGGGGGGGGGGGGGGGGGGGGTACTCGATCTCATGCATGGCTGTAGTCGTATGACCATAGACCCTCGCATCCCTACAATGCCGGGACGGAGCATGTCGGGTTTTCGCCGACCAGGCAGACACTGCATGCATAAAGCGCGAAGCGCCGTGAGGGTGTCTGGCGAGTCGCATGAAGGGTGAGCCGCACCCTACTAAGAATCGCTTGTGAGGCGGGCTTCCATATGGATGGCGGCTTCAATGATTTGATTTAATTTCCGGTGTAGGCAGAGGGGGGGGGGGCTGAAAAACTCCAATAGCATGATCGCTGGAATCGGAATACGCCATGTACGTATAACCCTCTAGACTACTACTTTCAGCATCAACAAATAGTTCCAGGTATCTTGTCGTCCTCCCGATGACCCAAAACAAGTCCCCAACCTTTTTGCGATATTCCGCCCGAAAACTTTTTTTTCAACACCCTGAATTGCTCGTCGCGCCAAAAAAGCCGCAAAACAGCAAAAACGGAGGACGGCACGCAAACGTCAAAACATCTAGGCACATGATAGTTCTATACCGAGAGCGCTCAATACATTTTACCACCAATGGGAGTACCGCGCTTCCATATAATTACCTCAAAGCTCTAGAGACGGATCTAGCACCAGATGACTCGAGGGCTCATTCCAAAGGAGAACAAACGATGCCCCCCCCCCCCCCCCGGAACGAAAAATAAATTTCAAAAAAAGAGCTGCAACCCTCGCGTCGCTGCCCGAATAGGCTTAATTTAATTACCTTAGCGTAAGCAGCCGCGCGGTTGCAGTGGAGCTTGGAGTTGAATGGCTTGTTCCTCCTGTCAATCGACAGCGCTTCCCCCCACGAGTCGATCGCTCCCTGTTGCGCCACGGAGTGTGGGGAGAGCAAGAAAACCGCCAGAGCGAAAATTGAGTAGAAAACATTTGTCACACATGACACATCGCGGAGGAAAAGCAACATAACTGCTATCAAGACCAGGTACATGGCTAAATTCGGGAGAAAAACAACTGTTCCCTGAGAGCGAAAGATGTAAGTGCCACCTGGTAGCAAAATTCGGGGGAGGGGGGGGGGGGGGGGGGGGGGGGCGTACTCATTTGTTGCTTGCCTTTGTCATTTGACCATTGACCACGTATCCCTTTCGAGACGGAGCACCGTTCCTACTCCTAATAGAACACCTCCAACAATTGGGCGCTCATTACATGGTAACGTTTTGCTAATCTTATCCTCTTCCTGTTTGGCCGCCTGTGGACACCGTCTATCTCCTAGGATAGCGATCGTTTTCTCGCTGCTATCTGGGGGGGGGGGGGGGCGGAGGAGGGGGGAATACGCGTCAGTCGACGATGCCGCAAGAACATATGGAAGGTGTCTGCGAAAGCCCCCCACCTCCTCCCTTACCACCTGCGCGCAACGCCGGGCTTGTCATCACATCTCACTCACTCCTCGTCCCCTAAGGCAACGAAAACAACCGAACCAATTGAAATTTATGTGACGCTACAGCCGAAGTAACCCAGCCGCTCTGGTTTCGCAGGCCGGAGCGAGGCACAAGCACCCATCTAAACAGCACAGCGCACTCACAGGCGCGACGACTCTCTGCCTCAGGCGCATGAATAAAAAACACGAGGAGGCATTGTATCACGGGGGACCACAGCATATATGACCGGGGACACCATAGTTAATAGGACCAAATACTGAATATTGTTATTACGGGGGTCCATAGTTAATAGGACCAAATATTGTTAGAAAAAATGGTTAAATATACAGTTTTTTTTATAATGTATACCATAGGTCCTACTCCGAGTATTAACTATGGCCCCCCGTAATAGTAAAAATGGTTGAATATATAGGTTTTATGTACACCATAGGTCCTATTAACTGTGGTCCCCCGGTGAAAACGGGTAAATCTATAGGTTTTCGTGTGAACCATAGGTGGTATTTATTCCCTATGTCCCCCCGTGATAACAAGGCTCTTGAGTTCCCTCTTCTATCGGCGTGGCTGACAACAAAAACAACAATACAACCGGACATCACCGAAAACAACCAACAACAGCGACAGGTCCATAGGCGGCAGGCAACATGTATACGCGCACACCAGGTGAACAAGCGTGCCTGTAGAGCCCTTGCCTGGAGCCTGACGACTAAATCAACACTACAGAGCACATCGTCTGAATAGAAACACACGCCACGAAAATGGTACGATACACCGATACCAGACACGTCGGGGTGCCGTTTGTTTTGGCCAAAGTATTTTTGACTGCTGTGGCGGGGGAGGGCTACAGTAGGAACTGCGCAACCATCGTTGGAATCCAATTCGTCCTTTAAAATATTGATAATTGCATCTATAAATACCTACTTCGTCGTATGTACGTACGTATACACAAATGTTGCTCCCTTTATAAGCTAAGTGTATCCCTGGCACCCGGTATATATAACTACAGTAATATCGCTAAAAGTTTACGCTAAATGTATTCTAGTACCTGGTAGTACTGCTGTGCATACTAATATTGCTACATATATGTATTCCTACCGTAGCCATGGGGTTTCCCATCGGATTTACAGTAGTGTACATTTTGTCTCACCACCGGTTTATGCTGCTGCAGGTGTGGAGTCTTTGAGGGAGGAGCCTCAGAAAAAAAAACTGAACCCCTCCAGAAGCATGCCTCCGCTATTACACTACACTAGTATGAGGGGTGGGGTTAGGGTAGCGGAAGGGAGGGGGGGGGGGGGGGGCGAACGTGGAGCCCCACCCTGCGGCCTCAGGGAAGACTTGTTTCAAGTACCTGGAGGTCGTTAGCCTTGAAAGCCTTATTTCCGGCCTCCTTGGTGCTCTCCATCAGCTTGTACTGCTTGATTAATCCCCTGTACTCCGCGTTGTCCGGGTCATGCCTCGCCGCCTCCTGTAGAACGAACGAACGCACGAACGAACGAACGGACAACAACGACAACGACAAACAAAACCAACTATTAACATCGAGTAAAAAAAAACTAAATTAAACCACGACACGAAACGAAACGAAACAAAGACCAAAACCAACTCGACAAAACCTAACACTTCTTGTTGCCCGACACCCACCCCAGGGCTCGCTCGGCGCACAAGATCAACACCAAAACGCAAAAATCAGACAAGATACGACGTCGGAAGCCAAGCCTCTACGAACGTACTCAGTACTTGGCCACTCTGTCCGCGGTCTGCGTTGGCGGCAGCGGCGACCGCCTTTCTCCCGTGCCTGTTTTTTTTTTTTGGTTCTCCCACACGATCGCGATCGAAGAAATCACACAAACCCCTTCATACATGATCTTCGAGGGAATTGGTCGATCTCATAGCTTCTGTGTTTTTTTTCTTTCTTTTTTCTGCCGCGGTAAAACACGGTCTCGCCAGGCCTGGCCTGGCCCCCACACCCAACAAAGGAATAAAAAAGAAAGGAATTTGCCCACGTAGACGCGCGCTGTGCGGTGCCATCACGCCAAGCACGCAAACCGACGAGATTCACAGTAGGGCCCGAACTGCCTCACCCTAACCTCCAAGAAATAATGACATAAACAAAATCACGCCTTCCACGGCAGCTGGTGGCAGGCACCCTTTCTGACCCCTTCCCGGCCCCCGCCCGCCTCCCTCCTCCACTCCATTAGCCCCACACGACCATAAAAGTAAGCATCAGCGTCCACTTCCCCCTCTGCCCCCCCCCCCCCCGGCGCGCGCCTGCTCGTGCGACTCGCCAGACACCTCACAGCGCTTCGCGCTTGGTGCGAGCAATGTCTGCCTGGTCGGTGAAAACCCGACATGCTCCGTCCCGGCATTGTAGGGATGCGAAGGTCTATGGTCATACGACTATGGCCATGCATGAGATCGAGTACATCTCTCCTATCGAGTACACCCCCCGCGCGCGCGCCTGCCCTGCCCTGCCCCTCCTCTTCCTCCTCCTCGCGGTTATTACCTGAAGGTGCTTGACAGCACTGTCGAGGTTTCCCATAAGGTAGAGGCATCTCGCGCGGGTGATGAGCAGCGATGAGTTGCTCTGATTTTGCCGAATCAGGATCGAACTCATCGCGTACGCCTCGTCGTGCTTCCCGAGCGCCATCAAGCAATCCACCTGTCATCATATATCAAAACACATTATTCACCGCGGCGAAAGCAAACAGGAGGACCACAAGCAGCAGCGGCAGCAGCAGGGGACGAACCCGTCAAACGTTCGCATGCGAAAAAAAAACATGAACCTGCAACAGCTGTAGGCATGCTTCTTTCGCGCAAGGAAAAACACACGGCATCCATCCATTCATTTATCTTTCCATCAAAATCCGCATGGCATACCTGGTGTACGAAAAAACAAGGAAAGGAAACTTGCGCGGTGCGTGAATCCAAGTTTCACGCAAAAACTACAGTAGGAGCCAAAACGACAACAACAGCACCCCAGCCAGCCTTGACCTGAACAGCCAAACCACATATGGAAGGCACCAAATTACGCAATCGTTCCCCGGCGCATACTATACACCATACAGTACAGAAAATGGCCGGTTTCTTTACACCCCTCGCAACCCCCCCCCCCCCCCCATAAAAAAGTCTTCCCACCCCCCCCAGATATCGCTCGCTCAGCCCCCTCCCCCCAGAAAAAAAGCCTTCCCACCCCACACAGATATCGCTCGCTCAGCCCCCCCCCCCCCCCCAGAAAAAAAGCCTTCCCACCCCACACAGATATCGCTCGCTCAGCCACCCCCGACCCCCACCCCTCCCACGCCTCACAGATACGGCCGGCGCGCTCGCCCACTCACTAGCTCGGTCGTACGCACGTACGTACCTTCATCAGCTTGAGCTCCTTCGACAGCGGGGCCTTGTCAAGGAGGTCCTTCAGGAGAGAGGCGGCCCGCCCAGGTTTGCCCTAGAGTAGATGGAACATTAAAAAGAGAACAACGAAAAAAAAAAAACGTCCACCAAACAAACAAACAACACCACCATTGGCAACAACACCACATACCAACACAACCTTATATGACAGTATCAGCGACGAAATAGAGAGCGACACAGGCAGAGGCGGCACGCGGGAGAGACGGAGGCAAAGAGAGAGAAACAGGAGGGGCGGGGCAGAGACCAGAGACAGGGGAAGACCAGAGAGACACACACAGAGAGAGAGGAGAGACAGATACAGAGAGGAGACGGAGACAGAAGCCGCTGCGCTGCTCAACTTGCCTTGTCCTTGCTCAATAACCCCTTCAATTCCCTCAAGGAAGACACCCAGTCTTACAGACATCGGGTGGGGAACTACTTGGAGTCACTGTGGGATGCCTTTTTCAGAGCTACAAAAAGAGCCCGACTGGGTATACTCTCTAAAAAAAAAAAAAACGCCGCATATCCCTCCTGCTGCTATAGCCCCCCCCCCCCCCCCCCCTTACCCCCTCCCCCCTCCCCGTCCTCCTCTGTTGTCTTGGTCGCCCACGCCGAACCAAGAAATAAAACAAAAACAAAACAATAAACGCTGGGAATACGATTGGAACTATTGGAAGAATAAATACTGGTAGTTCCATCTTGTCACTATTAACAGAACACGCTTGCCCCCCCCCGCCCCCCCCCCGCCCCCCCGCCTCCCTTCCCTTCAACCTCCTAGAACTGCCGTCCCGTTTGGCGGACAAACTATCGTACTACAGTTTCGAATTTTTGAGAGGTTTGTCCCCAAAACGGGGCTGCAGTTGTATGCCAAAGGGTAAAAAACTCTTCTGAGCATAGCCAACCATCACTACCGCAGCAAGCGCGCCCACCTGCGAGAGCAGCTCCTTCGCGGATTCCGCCCTCCGCATGCACGCCTCCGTATCGCTCTTTTCCTTGATCTGGCCGGCGTTGTTGGGATCTACCGACAGTCCCGACTGCACCGCCGAAATAGACTCTCGGAACCGGCCCTGGACGCATGTGTGTCGTGAGTTATTTGGTATTGTGGCAAGTGTTAGAGATTTTTTTTGTTTTCTTTCTTAGTTTTTTCGTGCGATAGAACCATGAGCGTTCCGGGAAAACAACCAACCAACCAACCAACCACACCTACCGAAAAAAAAACTGAAAAAACAGACGTCAGACGTCGCTGAAGTTGCCCATTGAGCAAAGAAGACAGCTTTTCCCTCGGGACAAGGGTCTGTTGCACACAAACTCTACTCAACAGGACCAGGTGTATAACATCAACAGCTATATACCAGGCACACACAAAATCTCAAGCCTGCTGAAGTCCTTCGTATATAGCGTTCGTTTTCCAAGAATAAAACATGTCCCTCTCGACACTGCAAAAATGAATCCACACTATTCCCAAGTAGTTTGTCTCCCTAAAGGTGGGCGAGTGGGTGGGTGCACCCGTAGAGGGGTTTATAAAGAAGAAAGGCGCTCTTCGTTGCGGAATAGATCACAGGTGGAGAGGGAGGAGGAAAAGAGGGCACGCGACGCGATTCCTCTCGCCCTCGCTACAATGCGCATCGCCCCCGACATGAAGCGCATCGCCTCCTCCACGAGGCGAATCAGCTGCGTTATAAGGCGCATTGCCCCCGAGATAAGCCGCACCGCCTCCTCTATATGGCGCATGTCCCCCGATACGAGGTGCATCTGGCATCTCGTAAAGAATGACGCGCTCGTTCTAAGACTCACCAGCTTCTTGAGCGCCATGGCCTTCCGGAAGAGCGCGTTATGGAACTGGGGGTTCAGCTCCACCGCTCGGTCGCAGTCCGCGATCGCCTGAAAAGAGGCGTTCAAGGAGTTGTACACGATATGTGAAGGCGTTACGTAGGCGTTGTAGGCGTTTTATAGGCGATGCAGGCATTACATAGTGTACGCGATGTAGGCGTTCTATAGCGTTAGCACAATAGGAAATGTTTAGGCGCTGGATGATCAGCGTCGTAAATCGCGCCAAGAAAGGTGCGATACGATATTAATGCGATTAACCCCCTTTTTTTATCGCGATTAACCGTCGATGGAAAATAATATCGCGTGATCGCGATTAATCGCGATATTCGGGCACAAAGCGGTGCATTTCAAGAGGAACTCAACTTACAAAGAAACAGGTGTCAAAGAAGTGCTCAGCACCCCGCGCAGCGACGCAGTGCAACTTTGAACGATTTCACCATTGCTTGCGGCGAAACGTACCGTATCACACTGGGTGATAAGAAAGACAGCACACCCCCTTGGAGGAATTTCAGACCCGGTTTCCTCCAAAACATGCCTTAAGGGGGACACTCAACGATCATGGTAGCTTTGGGAAGATTCCGTCGAGAAGGTTGCACAGATAGACGCATCGCTGGTCGTACTCAGTACGTTCGCCCTCCCTCCCCGTTGTCGAGAAACCCAGCTCTGAAAATCGTCCGAGGGGGTGTGTTATCTTATCACCCTGGTGTGATAGTGTTCTACGGTATATGCTGAAGACAGGCTTACGCACAGGGATGCGGTCCACGGAAGCAACGAAACCGACGATGATTAGGACGTCTGAGCTCCCTCACGTCCAGCGACGACCCCACGACCAGAGACTCGCGTTGTGTCTATACAATGGGCATCCATGAGTCCATGATCCACGAGCGATGTTGGCCTCTTGAGATGGTTGACATTGTTGTATCCATAACTCTGTGCTCAACATTGTTTCACTACCAGGTGCCTGCGACCGCGACCACCCTTTCACTCGCCACAACAACGTAACCATCTTCAGACAATTCGCGCACCAACGCACGAACACGATCACACAAACGATGATGTGGTGCATGCAGGAGCTGGGACGAGTCACCCTATACCAGATATATAATGTTGATATGATCTATTAATAGTATCGGATTATTTAATTGGTTATGAGATTATTCTCGTGCTCTGAATTTTCCCTTAGTCAACAAGAATCGAAGCCTTGAACACCCGAAGAATGTTCCTCGGGCTCTGAAGTTTCTCTCGGTAAATACGACAGCCAATAAGTACTGTTACGGTTTTCGTGAGGACACAAGCAATGTTCCTAGGACAGGCCTCTCTTAAAGACAGGATGACCCTTAGAATTTGGGTTTTAGTAGGCCACAGAAGTATCTAGGGTTTGGCTACTAGACCAGCTTCAGAGGAAAATTCCTCGGGAGAGTGTGTTTACCTGTCTAGCGGGTTAATAGGAGGGAGCAGAGTGGGCTTGATACCTCGAATCAAGCCCCAATCGAATCACTCTCAAATTGTTCCCCTCTCTCATCAAAAAGGGGGATAACACGACAACAAGGAAATAAGTGTCCTAAACAAGAGAAGCAGCGTTCCGACCTAGTTCCTGCATTCTACTTCCCTTACCTCCATCCTCGGGCTCTACTACACTTGGCGTCGTCGGCAGGGCATGGGTCTTTGGTCGCTAATTCGAATCCCACTTACATTTTGAAAACAACGCTTTGTGGAGAAAAGTGATTTTCCTCGTGTCAAGAATCTGATGAAACACTCTTTCGGGGTCCCCAGACATGGCACCTGGCTTCTTCTGTATCGGCCTCAGTCCTTTTCTGTTTAGGTTTTAGCCCCTCCCTCAACGGGCGTTTCTGACAGTAGCACTGTCCGTGACACCTTCGCCTCATTACGAGGTGTGGGGAAATATGTAGCCTCATTTCGTTGTTCCGAATAGCCGCATCTTCGATCTCCCTTCCCGGTCTTCTTCGGATGAACTCTGTGGACCGTCGTGTGATCTGCATATACGACTATCTAGGGTGGGCTAATGTGATATGATGTAGTATCGGACTACCGGAATATGAGTGGTTGTGAGATAGCCCGTAGTATCGAAGACTGCAACACCCCAAGGTTATTCTCGTGCTCTGAATTTTCCCTTGGTAAATAAGAATCGAAGCCCTGAATACATTTAAGAGTATTCCTGGAGTTCTGAAGTTTCTGTCAGTAGATAAGACAGCCACAGTGCTATTGAGGTTTTCGTGAGGGCACAAGGAACGTTCCTGAGATTGACCTATTTTAAAGGCAAGATGACCCGTACAATTGGGTTTTAGTAGGTTACAGAAATATCCTAGGGTTTGGCTACTCCTTTGCTTCGGATAGAAGAGGAGACCAGCGTCCGAGGAAAGGTCCTCGGGCAGGTGTGTTTGCCCGTCCAACGGGTTAAGAGCAGGGAGCAGAGTAGGCTTGATAACTCGAATCAAGACCCAATCAAATCGCTCTCACGATGCTCCCTTCTCTCTCATCAAAAAGGGGAATAGTACGACAATAGAGAAATAAGTCCCCCGAAGAAGAGAAACTGCTTTCCGAGCCAGTTCCTGCATTCCACTTCCCTTTGTAGGACACCAGGTATATACCTGAGATACGTATACTCGTATACGTCCGCACATACCTTCGTATCCACACCAGTGTATAACACGCATGGTAACACACCCCCTCGGACTAATTTCGAAGCTGTTTTTCTCTACAAAATGGGGAAGGTGTACACACAGACGCGTAGTCTGCTCGAAGGTAATATCTCGTCTAGATTTTTCTGACGCCACCATTCGTTATTTTGTTGTTGTGTTGTTGTTGCTGTTGTTGTTGTTCTCACATTATTAACTCTCTGACGAAGGAGTCCGTGGTCACACAAAGGTGCTGGAGCCCTAGGAAGATCCGAAAAACCATAAAAAATCGAAATTCGGCTGCCTAAAAATACACGAGACGAAGAAAGCGCACACAAGATAAAACCAATGTGCAAATTGAACTAACGCGCGGGTATATCCTCTCAACTACAACATAGAGTATCCCCGTTCCCACCACTAACCAACTCGCGGCTGCTGACTACAGCGGATGCTGTCTGAAGTGCTGCCTGCACCGTACGAAACGCACGGTAGTCGTGAACACGAAAGAGGAACACACCTGCCTGCTATCTGGAGTGCTGTCAGAGTGAAGACTCGCGGATATGCAGTGAAAAAAGGAGCAATCGAGCCTTACTACCACACGAATATCAACGATCGCCATCTCTTCCTGGACTGTCTGACACAAAAGGGTGCAGCACAGGTATGATACCACGTCCCTGATAATTGCGTGGGTTATTCCCCATTAAGGGTATACCCCTCGTTAAACTACAAATACCAGTGACGTTAATAACAAGTAGATACTATTCTGCCTCGTGAAAAACAAATACCAGGAAAAAACAAACTATGACTGCTTCTCTCGTGATGACAGTGAGCGCGCAGGTCATGGATCTCCGTGCACCGTCTTCCTGCCGCTCTTCATGGCCGCCTCATAGCCTTGGCCCAATCCGCCCGCTCCTTTGCACGTGCTCTCGTTGCCATTCCCTTCCAGTCGATTCCCTTTCTCCGCCATCCTGAAAAACAAAATGCTCCTCGCACTTGCGGTTCTGATCTGAAAAATACAAATTCTCGCGCAGGGGGAGGTCAATCTGTCTCTTCCCCGCACGCCGACGCTCAGTCTCCCTCCTCCCTCGTCGTCGAATCCAGCCTCCTACCGGCGCAATAGACTGTGCCGTAGTGTGGCCTGTGGTGGCGCCTGCCTCCGCGCACGGACACCCCGATTGAGCATTGCTGCTCTGCCGCAGCTGCCTATAAAAAGACGCGCGAATCGTAGATCTCCGTGCCTGACGCACCACGTACGACCCAACTCTACTGCCGCCTGAGCCTCGCGGCCACAGACAGCAGCAAGAAGGTATCACTCCTTGAGGGTGAGTCCGGCCTTACACCCGCCAGAAAGACCTACCCCATTCGCTATAAGCCTAATAGGGCATGCCTCGCAGCATTCCTTGTCGAGGCAGCGAGGAGAACGGAAGTTGTGTGCCGCCCTTGCTTTGGAGAAACTCATTTTTACTCATTAATTGATACTGCTGTTGTAGGCTCGGAAATTCGTCCCTGGGATGCGTGCTATGTTGCGTATTAGGATGTTCACTACTACTGTTTGTGCTGTGCGTACCATATTCGCCAGGTACCACAGGTATAATACAAGGTAATGGTTCTATGATTGGTATGAGCATTTGACTGCTTGTTGAGTTTCAATGCATGTTTCGTATCTGCGTACAGTATGTAAGTGATGGGATACGAGCTCACAAGCGCAAGAAAGAGTGCAAGCAGAATAATCAGATCAGGTGTATCACGCACCTTTGAGTTTTGATTGCGTATGGCCGATCGCAAGAACTCTCAGTTGAGACGACGTGTTATGTGTGACACCAGGTGGTATGATATTTTTTTGGGATATTTTTCACAAGGGCTCCGCATGGATGCCGCCGGCACCCATGCGTGCTTTGGATAGGAAACTACAAGGGGCTACGCCGGCGGACTGGATGACCGCCGGTCGCAGACTTGCGCGATGGGGGCATTATGTAGAGGAGGAGGCTGAGACTCGATGCCAAGAGATTGGGAGCGTGCGCTCCACACTCGTGAACGTTGAAAAAGGCGGAATACTGCTGACGGTTACTTGCCGATTAACCGCAAAGCGGCGGAATGCTAGAAGGCGGTGTAACTAAAATAACTCCTACCTCGGGCAGTACGAGATGGCCGACAGCACAGCTCCGTAGAAATTTGCCGTCACAGCAACTGCTGTAGCAGTACTGTTGTGTAGCTGTCCATCTCCGCATCCACGTAGTACAGCTGCACTGCAGCTGCCGCTGTACGATAGCGTATACACCAAAAGTGCTACTGGCCGTCATAAGTGCTGCTGGCTGTAGGTGATAAGCGAGATCTCTCTCATGCATCCCGAAAAATATTTTTTTGTGGATGGCAATTATCAACTAAGCCTGGATGGCATGTGTTTTCGGGACGTTCCATCGATGCCCCAGATACAGCCACCCGCGCAGGCCCTCACAATGGCAACGCTGGCCGGGTAGCTGATCCTCCCCATGGGTCGGAGGTCGGAGAGGACGTGCCGGCAAGAACTACGCGAATTCATACACTATGTCGAGAGACCATGAGCCAAAACGCTGACAGGACAGGGATTTTAGGAGATTCCTTCGTAGATCTCAACGTCAAGGCTTCGCGCGGCCGCCACGGCGCAGAGCGGGCGGATCCTCCGACGTCGGGCGTTTCAGGCGTGGAAGAGGCACGCCCCGGCGAAGAAACCGCGCGGAAAGGCGGTCAGAGACGGGAGATATCCGCCGACTAAAACCGGATCGGAACAGACTGAGGATCATCATAGGTATATTTATATTCACAAGGGGCTAGACCGGTGGCCTGGGCGGCCGCCGGTCGCACACTTACGTGGTGGGCGTACACTGTAGAGGAGGAGGAGGCTGAGACTCGATGCCAAGAAATCGAGAGCGTACGCTCCACACCCCATGAACGTTGGAAAAGGGGGCAGAATCCTGACGGTTACTTGCCGATTAACTGCAAAGTGGGGGAATACTACAACAAGAGAAGGCGGAAGAAGGAACAGGGGAGGGAGGGACGACAGACCCACACCGATGGCGTGGGGATGGAGCTTGGAGGCAGTCTACCAGGTAGGATTTAAGGATATAACGTAATGAGAAGGAAGGAGCAAATACAGCAAATAGAGTAGACAAGCTGAAAGTTGGCACGGAAGGGAGGTAGACTTGGTGCATGGGTTTCCTTTTGTTTCCGAGGTTTTCTTCTTTCGGGAAAGTTAAGAGTGGTCCATGTTGAATATCATACTGCACATTGTCTGATGGCAAGAGGAATAATAATAATAAGAGTAGGCGGTGTAATTAACCCCTATCTCAGGGAGTACGCGATGACCGACAGCGCAGCTCCGTAGGAAGATGCCGTCACAGCAACTGCTGTTTTAGTACTGTTGTAGCTGTACATCTCCGCATCCACATAGTACATACAGCTGCACTGCAGCTGCCACCGTACCATAGCGTACGCACCATAAGTGCTGCTGACTGTAGGTGGCATGCGATATCTCTCTCATATATCCCGTCATATTTTTTATGGATGGCAGTGCTCAGCTATAAGCCTGGGTGGCATGTGCTATCGGGATGTTCCATCGATGACCCAGGTACAGCCACCCGCACGGGCCGCCACAATGGCAACGCCGGCCGGGTAGCTGACCCTCCCCATGGGTCGGAGGTCGGAGAGGACGTGCCGGCAAGAACCACGTGAATGCATAGACGCTGTCGAGAGACCACGGGCCAAAACGCTGACTGGGCAGAGACTTTCGGAGATTCCTTCGTAGATCTCAACGTCAAGGCTTCGCGCGGCCGCCACGGCGCTGAGCGGGCGGATCCTCCGACGCCAGGCATTTCAGGCGTGGAGGGAGAACGCCCCGGCGAAGAAATAGCGCTGAAAGACGGTCAGAGGCGGGAGATATCATATCCGCCGACTAAAAACGGATCGGATCAGGCTGAGGATCATCATAGGTGTATAATATACTAGGGAATAAAAGGCCCTCAGTGAAGGTGTTACCTACTGAGCTATAGGGGTAAAAGACCGATCGATTACCCAGCACAAGGTAATCCTTATAACACTCTCCCCCCCTCCGAACGGCAGGGTCTTTGGGGCGTCGGAACCGTATTATACTTGGTGCTATCAATCGCCCACTATTCTTAGCGGCATGCACCCAGCAGTACAAACAGGTAGACCACGTCTTTGCGGCCGTGTCGCACGGCTCTATGCATTGTAACTCGGGCATCATGTTAATATTATTTCTCTTGCCATCCGACAATGTGCAGCATGATCTTCAACATGGATCACTCATAACTTTCCCGAAAGAAGACATGTTATAGAATATCATCCCCCAACCACGCAGTGGCCGTTGCTTGCCGTAGTATTCGTCACTTTTTCTGAGGTTTTGTTTGTTTCTTCCTGTTGACTGAGTTGTTCAATGGGGGGAGGCACGACAGCGGCAGTACTGACACTTGACACTGCCGTTGACAAGAGTAGCAGGAACGTGACGGGAAAGGGTGTGGCAGGCTTCCCGAATCGGTTATCTTGCAGCAGAGACGGGCACCCATATGTTACGAAGTTACCATCACCGCCTGGAGTACGCTTTCCTCTTTTTTCCCTTCTCTCTTGTATTCCTTGATTTTTGCCTTGTCTCTCCATTTGTTTCCTTTCCCCTCCCCGCCGTCCCTCTGCTGGGTGTCTTGCCTTCCTTTGCGTTGCTTCGTCCGTGCAGCAGCTATCTGTCCTCCTTGTGGGTACGTACTTTGTTTTCCTTCTATTATTGTCGCAGCCTTTCTGATCTCCTTGCGTGGTTTTTGTATTATGTAATGTTTCATTTCAGATTTTTTTTTTCGTTGTCTTTTCCTTCTTACTTTCTGGTCTTCTTGCTTGTGTTTTGTTGTGTACTCGCACCCGCCGGTACACTCGCATTTCACATACGTTAGACATGAATTTGCGAGCATTCCTTGTTATGAGTCTTTCTCTGTCTCACAGTCTGTGACCACAGAATTAATATCTCTCTAGGACAAGCAATCAGGACGGACACTGAGTGTGCTGATGAAGCCGTGGGTAGAAAAGACGAAAACAACACACACTCAGGTATAAATATACCAGGTAGGTATCTATTAATTATATATAGACAGCGTGATGCCCAATTTATGACGTCATCACAGTTTTGCCTCTAATACCAACTTGTTATAAAATTATATACGTCACGTACTTCAAAATCAACTTGTGTAAGCTCCCTTCGCGCAACGTAAAAAAAATGCATGTCTCACATACTCTGAAATCACCTTTTGCAAGGTGCCTTCTTCGTGCAACGTTCCAAGATATTGCCCTTTGCGACGTCATCTATCTTCGAAACACGCATGACATATGTGTTCCTGCCCTCCTGCGCTTTGAACATCCGATCCTCGTCATCTACCGCCGCTTTACCCGAAGTCCATCGAAACAAGAGTCTTTCGAGCTACCGAGGGGTTCACGCAATCCTCTCTGTCGTCTTTTGTACACTACATACGCCGCGCTGTGTGGACTACTACTACTGCAGACAACAAAGCAGCTCCTTCCTCTATAAGCTCTGCAAAAATACTCAATTTCCCAATCATCCTCTCTATCTCCTCCTACCGAAGCACACTGCTGTACTCACACAATCATGCACGCTTGACACGAGAAGGTATCTGTTTGTCCCGCCGCGTTGTTGGTTGATGTCGTACTTTGCCGTTACGTATCGAAAACCCGCCGCAATTTTTATACCTGGTAGTATTTAACCAACCGACTTCACCTCCCGTACAGAGAGGATGAGGAGCGACGCTCGCTACACCGCGTTGTTGGTGGCCCGTGGTGATGATGACGAGTTTCGGCGCGAAGACCTTGCACTGAGCACAGACTACTCAACTGCATACAGCAGCGGAAGGAAGAAGCCTGCCTGCAGCACTACTTGTGGTGAGACAACACAAACCGCCTACGCGGTCTGCGAAAGACGTTGGCTCTCCTAGCACGAGCGGATGTATGACGCGTATTCGATGTTCGTTTATCATCCTCCGTCGGTTCACGTTTGCTCGTGCCGGCTTCGTTTGATCCCCGTCGATTTTTACCACTCAGCTTGACGCTGCTGCTGCCCCTCCTTCTTTCTGCTGTTGTTGTTTCGCCATCGTATGATGATGCTGTTGTTTGCACCCTGCTCGAGCTCCACGACTACTTTAATATCAGTAAGAAGAATCACGATCATCCAAAACAGCTTTTCACGACGTCAAAACTCGCCCTATATCACCTACCAGGTACCTGTCAAAATGTATCATCATCACATTATAGATTGTAGTAACTGTTTCGGTCGCTATCTCGGGGCCCCCAAGGGTTCAAGGGGTAGTCGCACCGATACCTTTCCACCCGATCTATAGTTTCGTTTCAGCATATTCGTAGACAGCTACGTATTATAGCTGTATCACAGCACGGCTGTGGCATTCCCCAAGCAGCGGTGTAATTAATTCATGTTTTTTGAGATCTGGTTATTATACATGTGCAGGATCAATATCCGACAATTATTGAAGAATGTCGCCACGGACACTGTGGTTGCTGCAGTGGATGTCGACCTTTAACAATATGGGAGAAGGGATCTTTAGGTTGGTAGGCTGTTCGGATGTTTTGGTTCCTGTTGGGATCAGGGTACGGGGGGAAACCCAACCCAGCTCCTGACTCTAACCCTAACCCTAACCCTAACCCTAACCCTGACCCCAAACCGCAGCCGAAACGGGCCAGAACTCGCCATAAACGCGGCTACGCTGAGTTTGCATCGAACCAGGAAATTTCTCAGAGATGCGGACGACGATTTCGAAGTGCAGACCACGCTACATATTTTTTAAGTAAAAAACATCTCTAAAGATCCCTTCTCCCAGACTGCTAAACCTGGAGGCAGGTTTAGCAGTCTGGGAGAAGGGATCTTTAGAGATGTTTTTTACTTAAAAAATATGAGCTAAACCTACTCCAAACTAACACACACCGCACCACACCAGACACCAGTAAAAATAAATTTCTCAGATGATGCGGACGACGATTCCGAAGTGCAGACCACGCTGCACATTTTTCAAGTAAAAAACATCCCTAAAGATCCCTTCTCCCAGACAGCTAAACCTCGAATTTCTCAGATAGATGCGGACGACGATTCCGAAGTGCAGACCACGCTGCACATTTTTCAAGTAAAAAACATCTCTAAAGATCCCTTCTCCCAACGGATTAAATCTTAATCCGTTGGGACCACGCTGCACATTTTTCAAGTAAAAAACATCTCTAAAGATCCCTTCTCCCAACGGATTAAATCTTAATCCGTTGGGAGAAGGGATCTTTAGAATCTTAATCCGTTGGGAGAAGGGATCCTTAGAGATGTTTTTTACTTGAAAAATGTGCAGCGTGGTCTGCAACAAGAACACAAACTAACACACACCGCACCACACCAGACACCAGAAAAAATAAATTTCTCAGATGCGGACGAATTTCTCAGATGCGGACGACGATTCCGAAGTGCAGACCACGCTGCACATTTTTCAAGTAAAAAACATCTCTAAAGATCCCTTCTCCCAGACTGGTTATAGTTAAACTTAAGCCACCTAAAGCAGCCACTAAAGGCCAGGGGCTAGGGTCAACTAAATGAAATGGGTGCCGTTGAACCATTTTAGCTTTAGCTTTCATTAAAATGAACCAGAAGGAGGTAGGATTCGAACCTACGATGGAAGAACCAACAGACTTAACCTGTCTGGGAGAAGGGATCTTTAGAGATGTTTTTTACTTGAAAAATGTGCAGCGTGGTCTGCAACAAGAACACAAACTAACACACACCGCACCACACCAGACACCAGAAAAAATAAATTTCTCAGATGCGGACGAATTTCTCAGATGCGGACGACGATTCCGAAGTGCAGACCACGCTGCTCATTTTTCAAGTAAAAAACATCTCTAAAGATCCCTTCTCCCAGACTGCTAAACCTGCTCTCTGAAAGAACGTCCTGCGGAGCGTTCTCCATTTTCTCTGCATGTCTGCTGCAGGCTGGCTGTACACTTCACAGAGCCACACGAGGCCAGAGTCACAAAAGTGCAAACATAACGCAAAACGGGTCTATCTACACAGCAGTACGTGTCCGTGGTACCTGTACGTCCAGCAGTAGTAGTTTGTCCGCTCGCCCTCTGCTATTTACCCACCTACCTGCGAAACAGAAGGGAACTGTTGTATACAATACCTGTACGTTAGAGCTCAGGCGAGAACAAGGAGGATACACTTCGAAAACGCGCTTGGGGGAGCTGCGAGAAGGTTTGGCCGCCAGCTAGCTATATTTAAGGCCACGCCGAACGTCCATGGCCTCTGCGGGCAACGGAGGGCAGACGACAGCAGTGGTAACTGACCGGCAGGTAAGATCCCCTCCTCCTCCTGTCTTTGCTCACAGGAAGGCATTTATTTACTACTCCGTACTTATTACTTGCTGTAGAGACGAAGTATAAATTTCACTCGCCATGCGACAGCAGTGCGAGGGATCTACTTCCTTGCTGCTTGGTGCTACTTGCTGCTGTTGCTGCATGTTTCTGCTGCTTGGTGTAAGAATGATGCTGCTGCTAATCGAAGCGAAGCGTCGCCTCTGGACCATGAACCGCAGATAGATACGTAGCCTTCACGAATGCTTTATTACGGACATGATACAGCAGTACTTTCAGTCTCGAGCTGGCAGGCTCTCTCAGAGGAGTGCTTGTAAGATGTACCCAGCTACAAGAACACGAGTGGGTTTTACTGCTGTGGCGTCTTTTCGTCGAGTCCCAGTTATTGTAGCCCCAATATCCGATACGTCCGAAGCTGAAAGCGTTTGGGCTGTTGCCTCATTGCCTCCCATCTGCGGCCATCCTGCCTGTTCATGTTATGGTGTGTTCAACGCGCTCTGCCCTGCGTGTGACACAAGCTTACCGGTAGATATTACCGCTGCAGATACTCGTACATGTTCTGTGCCCTTCGGTTTATTGCACACTCCTCTGTCCACGCATGCTCAGATACCGGTACACAAACAAGTTGGAGTTCTATGTATGATACGTGGGACGAATTAACAGGTACCAGTACAAAATACGCAGAGCTTTTTTATGTAGCTGCTGCTGTGGTGCTGTGGTCTGGACGTACTGCAGCGCTGCTGTTCAACTTGGTTTAGAAATGCTGCCATGACATCATTGTTGTTGATGCTTGCGTAGTAAGCGTGCGATAGGCTCTGGCGAGTAGGAGCTTGTTTTCCCACTTGTTGGCGAAAATCTCGCAAGTGGCTCCACCCACAACGCGACGAGCAGCTCCGCATTTTTTCGGTGAAAAACGAAGCAGCTGTTTGCTCGTGTTGCTGCTTGCTGCGCATATATTTCAAGTATTAATAAGTGTGTCCGCGTAAAGATCTGCCCGTTCAGGCGAACTTCCTTCGTGCCCGAAGAGCACATACCTGGTACAACATACTCGTACCAGATACTGGTAGCGAATATAGCCTTTCCAAGCACAACGACCAGCTGGCGCACCGCCTGTCGTTAGGGTTGGAGTTAGGGTTAGAGCTATTAATAGGGGTCGGGGTGGTGGTCGCGGTTAGCCGAAACCGAAAATAGTGGGAAAACATCCCTTACAGTTTCTGGACAAAACCCACCCCCATTTAGTTAGAAACAGCATAATCGGGCTCGTCTCAAAAACTTCGCCCGAACGGGCAGATTTACGCCACGCGGCTGATTTTTCATCAAGTGCATGTGGACCAGGAATGAGTGCGAACGAATAAAATAGCACCACAGGTAGGTCTAACAATACGAGCAACGACCGAAAGGAGGCTTCCTAAAAACATGTCAGGTGTATTTTATACGCAAAGGGAAAAAAGCGTAAGACGACAACGCGCGGACGTGAGAGAAAGGTACGGCCGTAGCCGGGGTACTCAACCGCGCATGAACGAAGCGCGCTGGACAAGAGCCAATCGCTCAAGGATACAGAGCAAAGGCAGGGGCAGCAGAGCCTAGCGGCAGGTACGAAACGCTACTTCATAGTCTGGAACGGGACGGACTGGGCCGCGAATGGGACGACAATAGACATATATATCATGTGCGGCGGCGGGGGGAGCGAGGGAGGGGGTGGGTGTGGGTGCAGGGTTCTACACTATTTGAATTTTGCGTGGCATGGCCATGGTAACACCCATGGCATACCATGGCATCCCCACGGCATCCCATGGTGTGGCATAGGATTAGGATTTCATGGCACGCCGTGGGGGGTGTCGTGGCATGCCACGGGGGATACCATGGTAACCCCCGCGGCAACCGCCACGGCACTCAATGGTACCCCCACGGAATGTCATGGCAACCCCCACGGCACCCAAATGTTCACGGCACCTAGGTTGCGGTGGTTGCGGTTGGATTTGGGGTTGGAGGAGTGGAGGCCTCGACGGAGAGACCCGCAACACCTACGTACGGAGTACGAGCAACACCGTGAAGGCCAGGAAGAGCAAAAGGTTGGAGACGCCCGCTATTTATGGGGAGGACTTGTCGCGCGGTTGAGCGACGAATAGTTTTTTTTTGGCGATTTTTCTTTCGTTTCGACGAAAACACGCCAGGGCCTGGTACCACCAAGCTAACCAGTTAGTGTATTCTTCAGTCCACGCTGGGGAATAACTTTCTTCAGCGGACCAAGTCGGAGCGGCCGACCCACGATGATAAGTCCACGACTATCTAAAAAGGTGTTGCACCAAATAAGCGAAGGGTGCGGCAGCGTCTAGCCCAGGACAGCACAGCTCGTCGGGACACATCGATTAATCGCAGCCACCAACAGCGCATCATGAAACGGGTCCGGGCTCACGGAGCCCCTGTTCCAAGGCGTAGTCAATCGCCGTGCCGCCCGTTGGCCGATATCCATGGGGTGACAGGGTGCTTGCTCAAAGCTGCTTCCAATATCAGGGTCGACCGCGCCGTTTGTGCGCGTGGGGGGTGACGGTAAGAATCCAACGAATTGTCCTGGAAAAAGCCGTGTGAGCTCTGCTCGAATTGATATTCAAATTATTTCAATAATAGTAGATGGCGTGAAAAAACGGCGCGCGGCCTTCAAAGAAATCGAAATCGTGTTTTTTATTCATCTCAACGTTTCATCAGTCTTTCAACCTTTCTGATTTCAACATTCAACTGTCGATTTTACGTAGAATTTTTGCGGCGGTGTGCAAGCGGAGGTAATTGCGACATGGCCGTTGAGCTCCGGTCATCGGCACGATTTTTCATTAGACGAGTGAATACGCTTCGAGAAGACAGGAGGACAGGAGGACAGGAGGACACCTTGTGACAATGAATGTGGGCGCGTTGTCTTCACAATAAATCGTCCTTTCTACCCAGCTTCATCAGTACAGCCAGTGTCGGTCCTGATTCCTTGTGCTATTAATAGAGATATGCTAATTATTCGTACGGTCACAGACTGTGAGACAGCGAAAGCCCAAAAGCAAAAAAAAAAAAATGTAATCGCATGTTCATGGGTGAAATGCCAGCGTACCAGGTACGAGAAACAGAACAACACAAGCAAGAAGCAATAATACCAGGAAATTTTAACGTTAAGACATTAAAGAATCTGAAATGAAACAGAATACAAACGACGCAGGGAGATCATGGCTCCTATTATTATTATTATTACTCGTAGAAGGAAAGCATACCTGGTCCGTACCCAAGAAGGGCGAGGAATTTACCGGCATAGGGATGTTATCATAAAACGCGACAACTACTGTTGTTGCAGCACGTTAGTCTTCCAAAACTCTTCGTGCCTCATCATCTGCGAGGCGAGACCGGGTTGGCAACGTGGTCGGTGCTGGACGATGTTGCTTCCTCATACAACCGCGGTTTCACTACGTGCTTCATGCGGAGATCCATACCTGGTATTTTTTTTTTTTTTTTTCCATCCCATTCATTATCTTCGCACATCTTCTTCTCTCTCTCCTTCCAACTCGTAACTCAGATCCGGGGTCACATAGCAGGCTCTTCTCCCCCCTTCCCGCTACGGTACGTGCCTTCATTTTTATCGCGAGAAGATTTCAGCCTTTTCTTCCCTCGTCGACTCGCATCGAATTGTGCCTACCCACGCTGCAAGGCGCTCTCAACAATTGAATCCCTTTTTTTATTTTTGCAAATAAAGTCAAAGTCCGACCCTCCTAGGGCTCGAACCCAGGACTCAAACAAGTAGAATTCGAGGTTAACCACTTGAACCACCGGGGCGACCGGCTCATTATCTAGGCCTGGCGCACAGAGTATCAATGTTTTCAATTCAGAACTTTTGTTTTTGTGACCTTTTTTGTTGGTTTTCCTTATTTTTTTAGCAGCGGCCACGCAGCAGTAGTCGCACAGAGACACACTATACGCCCGTGGTTAAGGTCTGCGAAAAGCCGAGGATCTCAGCTTTCCAACAATGTTATTTGTAGCCGAAAGTATGTCGTTGAAGGTGAGAGGGCAGAGGTGTTACAAAACAGGCCAGCAAAACATACTCGTACTATATTTCGAGGGGCGAGGTGTTTCACCCCCACCCACATCTCCTCGGGATTTTGCGCATTGCGCATCAGATATCTATTGAAAGCTTGGGGTGTGGGCCGCAGTATCGTGAGAGAGAGCGTTTTGCGCGAATCTCTGCCTTTCCTGAGATACGTGCGTCTTAAGATCGGCACCTTTGCCCACCTTTCCACCTCTGTCTCATCTGCAACTTGATACTTTTGGCTGCAGGTACGTAGCATTGTTGGAAAACTAAAGGCTTCGACTTTCCGTCGATTCTAAGCACTATTTTGTACGTAGCGCTCCTGTGTGGGCGTGGGGCTGCGTAGCTGCAAGTTAGGGCGTGTCCAAACAGAATCGAAAATCGAAATCGAAAAATCTAAATGATAATAAGAAAGGCGCTGGTTGGTCCCTGGTCCAAACATGCCCCCCTTTCGCTGTTCTGGTTCCGAGAAAATGAACGATTTACAACCCAATGCTAAACTAAAAAAAAGTTGATGGCTGGAAATTGAAAAGCAAATCGAAAGCACGAACAGCTACACTTCAGCGCGTCCTACTGGTCTGCGCAGCCACGTCAAAATATCACATCAGGACCGCCGTACACAGCATCCAGCCCACGGCTAGCACAGCAACACAGCCGCACAGACCCCCCCGTAAACAGCCAGCCGGCGAGCCACAACACCAGCAACCCCGACGTTCTCGGGCCTTTTTTGTCCCGGCGTTCGAACCAAAGCGAACATAGTCTGAGAAAAATCCAGGATGATGCCCCCGAGAACGAGATCGGAAGGTCGTTCTTAGTATGGTTTCAAGTTCGATCTAGGGGCGTCAACATTCAGGGTGCTACACTACTGGTATTTTATATTTTCGTGGCATGGCCATGGTGCCGTGGGGGACTGGGGGGGTACCATGGTACCCCCACGTCATCCCATGGCGTGGCATAGGATTCCATGGCGTCGTGTGGGGTGCCGTGGCATGCCATGGGTCGTGCTATGGCAACCCCCGCGTCAGCCGCCACGGCACTCCATGGCAACCTCACGGCATGTCATGACAACCCCCACGGCATCCCAACGTCCACGGCACCTAGGTTAGGGTTGGGGTTAGCGTTAGAGTTAGAGTTAGGATTCCATGGTATGCCGTGGAGGTCCGTGGAAGGTTCCGTGGTATGCCGTGGAAGATGCAGCGGAAGGTTTTGCCGCAGGTGGTGCCACGGCATGCCACGGTATGTCGCGAGAAAAGACAACAATGTACATGCCTCTCAACATTGGACGCGCCACCACCTCCATGGGAGGCCCAACGACGTCCCGGAATCGAATTGTCGTCGCGTTTGCCCTCTTCTGTGATGGATCTTTGTCGCCGAGCGCTAGATTGCCGGCATGTGTGCACAGTTGCGAGCGGCCCAACTCCGTTGCTTTTCGCATAGATTTTCTGTTTTCACTTTTCGATTCTGTTTGGACACCTCGGCTATTTTTTATCGAAATCAAAATGAGTTCGATTTTCGATTTCGCTTTTCGATTATTTCTGGACACGCCCTTAATCCAGATGCAGATAGTGTCTTTGTCAAAATAAGGCAAAAAAATGAGCCGAGTTCACAACTGTGTAGAACGAGATAATTTTCGGGGAATATTTATTTGATCTGTATATGCTCGCACGTTCACGTACTGCGACTTATAAATAGCCTGAAAATAATGTGGAGGTGGGAGGGTGGAGGGTGATATAGCTCCGCGGTTTGTGGTGCCCAGCACCACGATTTTGATGCTGGGTTCAATTCCCGGGTTGCGACGTTTTTTTTGCATCCGACGGTTTCTACCCGTTCGACGATTCCTTGACCGTTTACGGTTCGCGCTTCGCGCTCACGGCTTCCGGCGGCTCCTGCAGAGAGATTATTATATTTCTGCACCTTGTGGGTGGGAACAGGGTGCCAAAAGGGATCACATCCGGGTGGGATCAGGGTTAGGGTGGAATCAGGAGCGCCAAGCAGGGGCCTGTTTTTTTGTTCCTGCTTTTGATGGATAATATTCCCAGGAAACGTTTTTTTCCGCAGCATGGAGAACTCTGCTAAAAAAAATGGCCTCAAAAGCAATTGTTCCGGGAATATTCATGAAAAAAAGTAAAATGCGCTTAGCCTACTGTAGATACCATTGGCCACTGTAAATAGTAGACGAAAGTACGGCAAAAAGAAGTAGCATGACGGGGTTGGCTTATTTCCTCACCTGCCCCCGAATAGGTAGATCTTGGTCATGATCCCACCGAGGTAGTCGGAGACAACTTCTAACCACCTCCACCTCCCTTCCTTGTGCTGCTGGAACGCTGTTCTTTCCTGTTCATGCTCGTGGCTGAGCAGCATATGGAAGTCGGCCCATCATCACCTCTCCAGACGGAGGAAGCGCAGAAGGCTTCTACCGTTGACGTTGCTGCTGCCGTCGTCGCAAATACCGCAAGGGCTGCTAAGAATACTGCTGCTGCTGCTGCCTCCCCTGCCATTGCGGACACACTTCCACGTGCTGTGGTATACGCGCGAAATGTTTCTCACGGTGCTAGGACGACAATGAATCAGGCAGGAACCGATCAAGCTCCGTCAATGACGACGGGGGTAAAGGTTTCAAACACCTCAACCGCTACCACCACCACCACCACCACCACCACCACCACCAGCGGGGGCAACGTCGAAGATGTGGCAGGCTCTTGCAAAGGCCCCTTCGAGCAACGCAGTTCCGGGACCGACCCTACTCTGTCCGCTCCTCGCTTTATCCACAGCAGCCTGGCTGACGAGCGCACGGAAATGGCCGCGATTCCTTCCGCGGCGCCCGCTCTCCCGCCACACTACGTGGAGAGGCCGGCGCTGCTGAGGAGAGCCGTCAACGTCCTCACTCGCAAATGTGTCGATTTCGGGTTGACCGGCTCTCACCCCTACCACCTCCGCGTGCTGCTCGGTGCGAATGGCGCGGGGAAGACGGTCCTGGCTTCGTCCATCGTGCGCTGTCCCGAGATCCGAAAGGAGTTCTGGCGGGGGGTATTTTGGGTGACGACGAAGATCGGCCGGGGCGGGTGTTGCGGGACGAACGGCGGACGATTCCTCGGCCTGCTGCGTGGGCTGGTCGCAGAAATTGAGGGGGGAAGCTCCGACCCTACTCGTGCCCGCGACGGAGAAAAGTGTGGCGGCGGCGACCGCTACGGTAACAGCACAAGGGGTCGCACCTCTGCGGCCACGGTGGTATCCGGAGAGTCGTACAGCCCACAGCGGTTGGCCTGCGTGGAAGAGGCAATCCTTCGACTGGCCGACGCCAACTCCCGCACGAACCGTCGCCTGCTCGTGTTGGACGACGTGTGCAATGCGGAGGTCGCTTTCGAGCTAGTTCGAGCAGGGTTTGTCGTGCTTGTCACCACCACGAGCGCCGACGCGCTGTCGCTAGAGAGGGGCACAGACAGGAGGGTCAGCAACATTGAAGTACCCAGCGACATGACGCACCAGCAGGCCTTCATGGTGCGGAAGAAGCGGCGGGGCGAGCAGGCGGGTGACATGGAGCTGCGGGGAGCTGCGGATGGTATGGCTGGAGCGCCTGCAGGGTCAAAATTACATGAGGTGATATGTTTGTTTTTTTGTTTCCCCCGCTTGCTTGCTTGCTCGCCCCCGTGTTGATACTACCAGTTGCTTTGTTTTGAACCGGCACGGGGTTGGTAGATCTTGGTGGCTCGGTCGTATGTGCCCAGCTTTGTGCGCACTGGGTGGCGTACTGTGACGTCCTCCCCCCCATACACCATGCGCACGGTGCAAGCCGCTTGCAGGCGGCAGCCGATGTATTCAAGGCGAGAGAGCCTCACGTGCATGGGCAGGCCTTGTTATATCTCGCCACTCGCAAGCAAGAATTGTTTTTCCCTCTGCCATCGTATACGATAATTTTTCTGTGCTCCTCACTTCTTAGTTGTTCCGCCGATCACTAAGGTTGTGAGCAAGGCATGCCTTGACTGGGCTTGACGGCTGCCTGTTCTTTTTAGTACTTCACTGGGTGGCGAAGCAAGCAAACTGCCTGACGTTAGTCCGTTGTCTGTAAAAGACCACACATCCAGCCACAAAAAACGCGCGAGCCAAAACGCAAAGACACAGAACTCCGCCAATAGAAGCCCGACGTGCTCCGTCCCGGCATTGTAGGGATGCGAGGGTCTATGGTCATACGACCACGGCCATACATGATAATGAATACTCCCCCCCCTCTCATCCACGACCACGGCCATACATGATAATGAATACTCCCCCCCCTCTCATCCATATGCAAGTCCGCCCCACAAGCGGTGCTTAGTAGGATGCAGCCTACCCTTCATGCGACTCGCCGGACACCTCACGGCGCTTCGCGCTTGGTGCAAGCAATGTCTGCCTGGTCGGTGAAAACCCGGCATGCTCCGTCCCGGCATTATAGGGATGCGAGGGTCTATGGTCTTACGACTACGGTCATGCATGATATCGAGTTCATATCTCCTGTCGAGTACACCCCCCCCCCCCCCCCCCCCGCCCCCCCCCCCCCTCTCCGCGCAAATAACTGTACTACTACCTAATTTATGGCTAGCTGGCGACTTACACGTTTTCAGCCAATTGAGTGCGTTGGGGGGGCGGAGGTGTACTCAATATCATGCATGGCCGTAGTCGTATGACCATAGACCCTCGCATCCCTGCAATGCCGGGACGGACATGTCGGGTTTTCACCGACCAGGCAGACATTGCTTGCACCAAGCGCGAAGCACCGTGAGGTGTTGGGCGAGCCGCATGAAGGGTGAGCTGCATCCCGGTAAGAACCGCTTTCGAAGCGGATTTTCTTTCGTATGATGACAGCGTCAATGAACTGATTCATTTCTGGTGTGCCACCTTCAGAGACAGCAATGAGTTAGAATTCTCCCCGCACCAAAATTATCGGTAACTCGACCGCCGGCCGTGGTGACCGCCCAAAACAAAAAAAAAACGGCACCCTGGTTGTCTAGCTCACGCAGTGAGAGGCGTGTTTTACAGCATCGTCGACAACCGACGCCAACCCAACCTATAAATATAGCAGGTATTGCATTGGGCGGGGGGGTCGTTAGTAAGTGGTAATCGGTTCAATTACTGATGACAGCCGGTGATTTTTAGAGTCAGCCTACTCTCAACCATCCCTACCTATCTCGCCAAACGTCCGCCCAACTCTGCAGGTCGCCAAGCGCTGGTGCGGTTTGTTCCCTCTGGCTCTAGCCGTCGTCGACGCAAGCGGCGATGCCCCGACGAAAATGGAGAGGCATCGACCCGAACCGTGGGGAGAGACAGCTGATGTGCAGCAGCCAGGGTGGCAGCAGCAAGTCTTCTCTAGTGTTTTCAACAGCGTGGTTGACGTCAGCTTAACCCAGCTCGACCCGGCCCCGCGGGACAGTTTCGCAAGGCTCGGAGTCCTGGCGGAGGGAGCGGTGGTCCCGAAAGACATGCTGTCTTCTCTGTGGGAACAGGTGACTACAATAACGCTGTCACAACATATAGAAAACCACGCGATAGAGCCGCTCAGAGCGGTTGGGTTGGGTTGAGTTGGGTTGGGTTGGGTTGAGTTGGATTGGGTTGGGTTAGGTCGGGCTGGGTACAAAGAATGGTCGATCGTGAAGAATTTCGCGCGCATGCGCTGTTCGGTCTTCTGTCGGGTCAAAGCAAGCGCGATGCTCTTGTGAGATATTCACGATTGATCGTGTTTTGTGGTTCATGGCAGAGCCACGTACGCACTGTGCTGTTGAAGGCTGTGAGCATGGCCAAGTTCCGTCTGCCTATTTTTTTCGAGCAACGTGTAAGGCTAAGGTTGGTGCGGGCGACGATTGTGAAGGTATCGACTTTCCACACTGGGAAGGGGAGGAGTAAAGGGCTAAAGTTGTAGGCCTCGGGAGTCAGGCAGCTCAACTATCGGTGACAGGTTTTCGAGAGGAGCCCTCGCAAGTTATAGGGGCCATAACTAGACCCCTTCCCCCCCCTCCTGCCTGTACACTTTTCGAGTTTAATCCTGTTGCGGCGGCCACAAGCATCACAAACCAGTTAGCGCAACGCCTCTTTCTCTCTCTCTATCTCCCATGACCGAAAGCCTTATTGGTCCAAAAACCCACGAAACCCACGTACCCACACACTTGTAAGCCCCCAGGTAAGGAACCGAGTCCCCTCGTGTGACTTTTCTCCCCCCCCCCTCTCTCTCTCTCTCTCTCTCTCTCTCTCTCTCTCTCTCTCTCTCTCTCTCTCTCTCTCTCTCTCTCTCTCTCTCTCTCTCTCTCTCTCTCTCTCTCTCTCTCTCTCTCTCTTCTCGCCGTCTCTCTCTCTCTCTCTCTCTCTCTCTCTCTCTCTCTCTTCTCCCGGGCTGTACTGGTGCGTACGTACCGCTCAGGGCTCGCGCGAAACCGACGAGACGATAGAAAAACTGGCGGACCGGTCTTTCCTGGAAGAGGCCTTCCCGGGAAGCGAGTCCTACCGCGTCCACGGCCACATCCTGAGCTTCGCAAAGGCTAAGCTCTTCGGTGACTGCACACCGGCGACGAAAGAAACCGTCGTACGTTTGCAGGCCTCGTACCTCGGCCGCGTGGACGTGCTGCTGCAGTTTTCGGACGGTGGCGGGGCAGCCACGTGGTTGGGCTGCAGTGAGTTTGGAGGGATCGTGGCTCTGTCGGCGTTGTGGCAGTCGGTAGAAAGTCTCCGGACCGATTGCGGTGGCGGCGGCGGCGGCGGCCGGCTTTTGCGCTGCATGACCTACGAGCGGGCCTTGAAGAACATGGGGCTGAGCGCCGAAGCGGCGCGTGGGTACTGGGCGGCGGCAAAACTTCTACAGCTGCATGTGTGTTCGGGCTCTTGGGGAAGGGTTGTGATTGCTGTGAAAGCGAGAAGTGGCGGGGGGGGGGGGGGGGGGGTACTCGATAGGAGAGATGTAATCGATCTCATGCATGGCCGTAGTCGTGTGACCATAGACCCGCGCATCCCTACAATGCCGGGACGGAGCATGTCGAGTTTTCACCGACCAGGCAGGGGGGGGGGTCTTTTCGTCGCTTGGTTCGTTCGTGGCTCGAAACTGTAGGATAAGGGATGCGCGCGCACGACCTGTGGATGAGCGGGGGGGGGGGGGGGGGGGACGATTGCCTTGTAGACTGCACGAGCGAACGAATTTGGATGTTATTCTGACGACTTTGATTTTGATGGACTATAATCACAGCAGCATCGCCGTATCTGATGTGCGTTAGTGCCGCGATCTGTGGCGAGGTGCACGACGGGGATGTGCGATGGCCGTGTGTGCAAACCGCTGAGAGCGTATTTAACGCCCTTAGAGGGAAAGAAAATCCTTAGGGGGCCATGTCTGGTTCCAGATTTTTGTTGTTGTTGAAAAAAGTGACGGTCACGATCCAGGATGACCACCGCACACTGTCGACCAAGGATTTTCCACGAATCAAACCTTCCACCGCCGCATTTCCCACGAATCAAACCTTCCACCGCCGCACATCACGGCTCTGTCAAGCAGCACAAAGACAAGCACCAGCACCAACGCAGGCTATATGATACGATTTGTTCTAGCATGATATATCAAAACTCACCACGGGTAAAAAATCGGTCTTCCGTCTCTCTCTCGCGCGTGCCTGCCCGCAGGACGACCCCGATGGTGCCATCCAAATGGGTAGCCAGTCCGTCAGGATCGGGACTGATCTCTACCAAGCTCGGGCGGAAACGGCACATATGCTGCGCACGGAAACTACCCTACTCAGGATGCGCGAGGTGAATGGCGGTTGCGCCCAAGAGAGAAGTTGTGGACGGAGCGAGGCTCGACGATTCGAGAGTTTTGTCCGGTCTCATTCCTTTGAGCTGTAGAAGATGGTGGGGAATGACGGGCTATGTATAGTCTACCCGCCGCGAAGCCTTGCCGTTGTTCCTGAGACCGATAGTGGGCGGCAGGGGGGGGGGGGGGGGGGGGGCGGGGCTAGTCTACCCATCTCGATCGTCTTTGCCGAGAAAGCTTCCTGGTATAAACGTGCTGTACTCGCGACAGTCGGACCAAGATTGCCGCCCCAAACAAACGGAGGGTAACATCATAAACCTGTGCGGTAAGATCACTCTGAAAGTACCTTGGGAACTTCCGGTCCATTGTAGGAGCTATTCCGCTACTCGAACAACGTCTTACAGCCTATTACATATATATATATGTATAAAATATACCTGGTATGTATAGAACGGGGGCGCTCGAAAGGAGGGCGGGCGGGAGAGGAACGAGATTGGTACCGGTATATACAGTAGTGAAACCAAGCGCCTTTCGATTGCTTGTTCGTGTTTCGTTATTTCAAGAAAAACTTCCCGTTCCCCGTCTGCCCCGTCGTACCGCACACGCCTGCGTACCAACGTTCCGACGACGCTAGGACCGCGACGACGACACAGTGCAGGCGTACGAGCGATGGTTGCAGTCTACGAGGAGTGCGCTTGGGCCGGACCATCCGGCGGTGGCGGCGGCGCTGAACGGCCTAGCTGGGGTTTTGGTCAAGCAGGTCCGAGCTTTCTCCTTTCTGTAGTATATATCAGTGGCTGACAAGTAGCTGGCAGCAGTAGCTGGCAATCGCTGATAGTAGCAGGCAGCAGTAGCTGGCAGTAGTGGCTGGCAGCAGTGGCTGGCAGTTGCTGGAAGTAGCTGGAAGAAACGCTCGCCACCTACTGCCACCTGAGCGGCGAATGAAAGGAAACAGGTCTAGGTGGCATTGGAAACGCCAAGTGGCACGCAAACTAGCGCCTTGCTCGCCGCGGATGTGCTTCGTTCGCCTGCTATGGCAGCGGACATGCGGTCGGTGCGTGTGTATTTGTTTGCACCGTCGGTTATATTTCGGTATTTTTCTTGCACTTCCTTGGGCAAGACCGCCAGGAATCAGGGCGGTCTCGATGGGGGGGGTGGTGTACTCATTATCATGCATGGCCGTAGTCGTGTGACCATAGCCCCTCGCATCCCTGCAATGCCGGGACGGCCATGTCGGGTTTTCACCGACCAGGCAGACATTGCTCGCACCAAGCGCGAAGCGCCGTGAGGTGTTGAGCGAGTCGCATGGAGGGTGAGCCGCATCCTACTCAGAACGGCTTTAGAGACGGATTTTCTTGCATATGGATGACAGCGTCAGTGAATTGATATAATTTCTGGTGTGGCCACTTCCAGAGGCAGCACTGAGTTTACGATGTAACTGCCTCGTGGGTGCCTCACCATATACACACTACGAGATGCGATCATCCCCCTTGTGCGGAGTAAAGATTCTCCCCGAACAAAAATGATCTAACTCGACCGTCAGCCGTGATGACCGCTAAAACAAAAACGGTACCCTGGCTGTCTAGCTCACGTAGTGAGAGGCGTGTTTTACAGCGTCGTCGCCAACCCAACCTATAGGGGAGGGTATACTCTTGCCTTGCATGGCCCTAGTCGTATGGCTCGGGGGAGGCGAGGAAGCGTCCGCCGTAGAATGCGTAAGGATAACATGCGTGCCCGCTGGGTACACGGTGACGGTGCGGCACGTGGCATGTACTTCGTAGGCCTATGATATTACCCGAAATAATCACTCGTGGAACGCAGTTCTTTCTGGGTAGCTGGTACTGAAACGTGGGAATGTCTATGGTTGACTCCGCATGATAGGTTGTGTCCCCTCCGAATCGAAAGCCTCGGCGCAGTGGGACGCTCTTGGTTGTTGTGGTCCGAGTACCGCACCGAACTCCCCGCCCCGTGGGGATTGAGTCTCTCACCCGACCCCCCCTGTCGGCTTGTTCCGACCCTCGCGCAGCAGTACGTAGCGAGGTATCATAGTGCCGCATGGGCCTCATTTACGTGCCTTTTTTCCCCCTTTCAGACGAGGTTTTAGTCGGATGGCAAGAAAAGGAAAGGAAAGGTGGCATCCCACCACCACAACAACAGTGGCATCACCTCCTCCTCCTCCTTTTCCTCCTCCTCCTCCTTCTCCTCCAAAGTCACACGTACACGTTCCGCGCACGCCCTTCTTTTACGCTACGTTACGTTCAACGTTTGACATCCCCCACGCCCCACAATTTGCTCCGTCTCGAAAGGGATGCATGCGTGGTCAATATGCTAATGACTAAGGCAAGCAACAAAAGAGTACGCCCCCCCCCCCCCCACTCCCCAACCTCCACTCCTCCCACTCCACGCGCCCCTCCTCACTCTAACCGGAAAGGGGAAGCTTGAGGAAGCGGAGGTTCGATACAGGGAGGCGTTGGGGGTGCTGGAGGATGCGCTCGGCGACGAACACCCGCAGCTGGTGGTGTCCCTGATCGAGATCGCGGCGGTAGCTTCCGCCATAGCGACAAACGAGGAGACACGAAGGAGGCACCAAAAGGTGTTAAATGCATTCCGTGTATGCTGTATCACACAAAAAAAACTATGCCATGCCTCGAAACTGGTGCACAGCTCTGTACGTCTAACTTATATCGTAGCTCGGATCCGGGCTGTAGCGGGCACTCCTCCCACCCCCCGCTGCGCATGTAAATTGTAGTACAGTTTTTAGCATTATTTGCCGTACATACGTACTTACGTTGTCGGTTCCATCGGTACTACTCGTACAGCTACGTAGTATGTGTGATGCAGCACTAATTGTTTGGTTTCTACGTTTGTACCAGGTATTTTTTTTTTCCCCTTCCCCCCTACAACTACGAACGGAGGAAATCTTTCAAAACTTCGGGACGTACGTACGGTACCGTGCGTATATACCAGGTTGGTTGGCTTGATCGTATGACGGTAAATCAATCAAGTGAAATGGTTGATATTTTGTTGCGGGTGTGGGGGCAATTTTTATCTTTACTATGAATGCGTACAACCTCGTGGATAGAATGAAAACGTGCGTGTTGTTTTCTTCTTGTTCTTCTTGTTCTTCTTCTTGTTCTTCTTCGCGTACCCCTTGGAAGAAAACGTTGAAAAAAAATACCCATATTAATAACAACATTATCTCCATAAACGGTGACTTGCAAGCACTTGGGTCGGGTCGGGTCGGGTCGGGGGGGCAGGAGGCGGCGCGGTGCGGCGCGGCGCGGGGGGGTGGGAGGGGGGGGGTGGCGGAGGGTGGCGGGGGTGGAGAGGGGAGATACTTTTTCACGCATTCGGTTTGAGGTATAGTTGTCGTTGCGGCGAACATGTGTATCATGAGGGGGTGCAATGTGACACCAAAGCCCAGCCACCGCCATTGCTGTAGAATTGGCGTGTGCTGGCTGCTCTTTTTCGCCGGAATACCGTTCCAATATATAAGCATCACGCACAGCTGGAAAATGTTTTTTTCGACGAAATACTCGATCTCACAGCTGTTTTTTTCTTCAAATTAATAATAACATAATAACCATGGTTAATGGCACGGAAGACCAGGGGCACAGGGGCGGGGGCGGGGACGGGGGGGGGGGGGGCGACCTTCCATGGTACCGAAAGAGGAAAGAGGGCTATGTTGTTGTTGCTGTTGCCCTCATATTAACTCACCACCAGAACGCAATCCGTTTTCGTCACGGGATGGGATCCAATAACAATAACCCTGGACAGAGTACAATAGGGTGTTTGCGAAAGAACCGATTATGCTTGGGTTGAGAACCACAGGCTACTCACCAAACCAAAACATAATCGGGTTTGAAACTACTTGCGAGAACCCTAAACGATCATTTCGGTTTTGAACTGGAAGTAAAATTCTACCTGGTAGGAATTTAGAATACAGCAACAAAGGACAAACAACGAAATAAAAGTACGAAAAATGGAACACCAACGGCTTCGTACGAGATGCTGCTCCCTGCTGATTCTGCGTGGCTCGGTGCGTTTGTGTGTGCTCTATGGCAGTCATGCGAAGAGTGCCAATGGATTCGACCGGGGCCTGTTGTGCAGTGCGCACGTGCTGTGGGTGTGTCTGTGGTGCGGTAACACGCCCCAGAGCCCAGAGTACCGCTACTTTGTTGCCGCAGCAACAACAAGCGGCACAGCAGAGCAACAACTTCAGCAGCAGTCCGAACACGGCGCCGTCAACGATGTTGAAGCTGCACCCTGCCAGCCCTCCGCCGCATATGGCCGTATGCTTTGCCGGCCTTCACGAGGGCTTCGCGTTGACACGGACTCGCCAAATGGGCCGTGCGCTTGGTTAGATAGCTTGGTGGTGACAGGCAACCCATGTATCATGCCTCCCTCCTTCTGGCTGCTGCTGTATGCTGTGCGATGAGTACACGACGTATAGACGATTGTGATTTCTTGCCAAATACGATGTTTTCATTCGTCCGGGGCGATTCCGGGTTGTCCTGGCCAATAACTTGATGATCCTCATCGAAACCCAAGAAGCCAAACCCAACCCGAAAATTTTGTGAAGATATGGGCCATATGAGCTGATTTTGAGTCCTGATTGTGGGAAGTTGGTTATTTTTTGGGATCGGCGGGAGAATAGAAATAGGCCAAACCAAACCACAATCTCAACTTCGCAGACACCGTATCAATGCCTCAGAAAAGTATTGAAGCAATACAAGAACAAAGCAAGTATCCACCGAAAACTGAAGCGAACTTAGATGACTACTGCTGCGGCCTTGACCCGCCTCCCTTCCTTTCCTTTCTTGCGCTCCTTCGGCCGACCTACTACTGTTGTCTGAAGAAATCAACGAATGAACGCAGCACCCGTCTCCTCCCCTTTCCGCCCCCCTATTACGGATCGTGATCTCTAGGTATTTCTCGAGAAAAAATCATCCCCTCCCCCCCCTCCTCCCCCCGCCGGAGCCTTCCCCGGGGCTAGCGGGATTTGCGCGAGGGCTTTAGCTATTTTTGACGGCGATCTGGATGGGAGGTTCTCGCGCGGCAAGGCGACGTTACTTTCTCGGCTGGCCAAGGTCATGGAGGTACTGGGGGAGAAGGTGAGATGAATACATTTTGTTTTTTCAACGTGTACCGGTATTTTATGTTGCTGTGGTCGCTGTTGTGTGGTCGTCGTTTGACTTTGCTGTGCCTTTCGTTGACTGCCACCTCTTTCCTGCTCGTCTTTTTAGTGTTGCGTGTGGGTTGTGCATGCGTAATTCGCGCTTCGTCTAGTTTACATGCTACGCCCTCCCACCGCATCGCGCTTTCGCTCACCTGACCGCGAGCCGACAGTAGGTGTGGTCTACGCCTCCGGCACCAGGCCAATTTTGCTGCGCATCTCGAAGGGAACTGAGCAATCCGTCAAAATACAAGTCGTCTCCTGTCTCCGACGACGCCCGTGCACACGTACCGTAACGGTTGTCCATCTCGGTTGAAAACTATCGACTCACGATTCGTGGAAGCAGAAAAATTGTAATAATACTATTTTCAAAAGAAAAATCTCTAGCGACTTATTGAAACAAAAAGTCCGATATTACGTTTATTGAAGCCACCCCATGTAGACACTCGCAGCGATAGCGTTAAGCCCTTGTTTAGCAGTGAGAGGGAAACGAAGCGCACGCGTGCGTGACAATACAGCGCCCATTACTTGAAATATACGGGAGCATGCTTTCGTTCGAAGGTTCCGCTCCGAGAAGGATTTCGCCAAAAACAACGTCGGTGATGCGAGACATCGGAGTACTTTGTACTTGCCCCCTTGTCGCCGAAGTAGCAATAAGCAGACGTGCCGTCTAAGAGCTCTGTACGTAACAAGCGACGCTAGCCACGTGCTACGTACCAGGCCCGCCCCGTTGGCCCACCGATAAAACAGACAATGCATGTACCGACGCTCGAGGATGCAGCAGTTTGTGCAGCGTTCTACGCATGGTGTGACTTGATCGGCAGTCGGTCGCGCGTGAGCACGTGTCGGACACTGCGAACGTCGCCCGGCATGTTGGTGTGGTGGCGAGTGAACCCGACCGTCTTGAAACGGCGAGGCGGTGTGACACATTGCCAGCCTGGTTACCTCCTACTACTACGTGCGTGTCCGGATCAAAGGTCTTCTACGTACGTAGGCTCTACTGCCACATCGTACGTACGCTGCGTACGTACCCCGGGGTTTCCTATTACGGGGGGACCATGGTAAATAGGACCAAGTATTGTTAGCAAAAATAGGTTCATATATAGGTTTTTGTGTCTACCGTAGGTCCTGTTTTACGATGGTCCCCCGCAATAGTTCTTGGAGCCTGTCTTGTGCCCATGGACTCGATTTTGGCGATACATTGACGTGAGAACAACAGTCATTACGCGATGATCAAGTACACGGTGGGTTGGGCCCGTTGATATTTTCGTTCTTGCTTGCCACTATATTCATATTCGCGGACCAAATTTACTCCGTGCAAAAGAAATTATTGTACACATCGCGTAGTGTGTACCTATTTGGTAAGGCACTCACGAGACGATTACATAGTTTGCTCATTGCTGCCTCTGGAAGTGGCCACACCCAGACGGATAATCATTCCATTCGAAGCTGTCATCCAATACGTGAAAGCCCGCCCCACAAATTGTTGTTAGTAGGGTGCAGCTCACGCTTCGTGCGATTCGCCCAACAATTCACCTTTCGCTTCGCGCTTGCTGCAAGCAATGTCTGCCTGGTCGGTGTAAACCTACGTGCTCCGTCCCGGCATTTTAAAGACGCGAGGGTGTACGGTCATACGACTACAGCCATGCACGACATCTTCACCACCCCCCATCCATATGCAAGTCCGCCTCACAAGCGGTTCTTAGTAGGATGCAGCTCACCCTCCATGTGACTCCCCGAACACCTCACGGCACTTCGCGCTTGGGTGCAAGCAATGTCTGCCTGGTCGGTGAAAACCCGACGTGCTCCGTCCCGGCATCGTACGGATGCGCGAGGGTCTTATGGTTATACGACTACGCCCATGCATAAGAGTGAGACGCCCCCCCCCCCCCGTTCCCGCGCTGCCCCGCCCCCTCTATCCGCCATCTCTATCCCCACTCTGCTTGCTTTCCGTACCCGATTCAGGACCAGCTGGAGGAGGCCGAGAGACTGCACCTAAGAGCTCTCGTCAACCTGCGATCTGGTTTTGAGCCCTACGCCTTGCAAGCCGCCACCGTCCTGGTCGACCTCGCCGGCGTGCTGGCAAAACAGGTTTGGCTTTCGTTTTTTTAGCCTCTGTTCCCCCATGTGGTTTTGTGTCTCAGAGTCCATGCAGTTTTATTTCCAAGTTCAAGTTGCTTTCTTTGTTTCAAATGATATCCAGTTAGTCTTTGTTTCAATGTCCAGGCGGTTTATAGCTTCGAAGTCCAAGTGGCTTTTGGTGTCGAAATCCAGTTTTTTTTTATTGTTTCGAAAATCCATGTGTTTTTTGTTTGTTTCGAAATCTAAGTTGTCGTGTTGTTTTGTTTATTTGTTTGTTTCGATTGATTCGTTTTACGTTTTTGGGGTGGCTGTGCTCACCCTCTTTTCCTTTTTGGTCATAAACGGGTCCGTGGTTTATCTCGTGGCAGTGTTCTCGTGGCAGTGTCTGGTTTGGAGGTGGTACCTTTCAGGGCTGGTGTGTGTTTGCTTCCTTAGCTCATCATTGCTTTTTTGGTGGTTCTCGGGACGATGACCCCATTGACCTTGCCCCGGCTTGCGTTGTGTTTGTACTTGCCGCTTGAGCGCCCCCCCTCCCCCCCTCCCCCCCACAGAGCCGACTGCCCCCCTGCGAAGCATGTTGGCTTTTTTGTTTTTTGCACGCAGGAGAAACTTTTTTTTCTTCAAATACCGTTCACAGCAAACACACACACACTGATACGCCCGCGATAGCATCTTAGCGTTTGAATAGGTGGGTATCATCTATCTGTGTGGTAACCTTGGCGCTGCTGCCTGCAAGGATTGATATAAGGATATTGATAGCAACGACACAGATGCCTGGGTACGTACGGATTCTGCTATTGTTGCAGGTGTCGCACGACCGATGAATGCCAGGCTAGTGGCACATGCTTATGTACTGTTTTTCCTTCTCTCCGTCTAAACGTAGTTGATGATACCGGCGATTTAAATGGTCCCGTCAGTGCTGTAGGAGTCGCCGCGGCAAAGCTAGACGTTGCCAACCACAAGGAGAAAGCAGACGAGCAACAGAGATAGGAACCCAGCATGTCAAACAATACGGCGTGTACCTTAGCCAGTAAACTTTTAACGCACGGGCATGTCAAGTGGGTGTTTGAGCAACGTTTCAGGTACTACCTGGTCTAATCTACTGTAGCACTCCTCTAGCTCTTGTATAGTACATGCACGATACTGTTGCTCGCGGTGCCCTGTATCGCTCTCACACTGTTCCATAGTAAAATATCGCCCTAAAATTCGATCGCAAATCCTAGAACGTGTGCATGTAAATTGATCCACGCAAGTTGCCGAGCCTGCAAGTGTATCAGCGAAAAATGCACACACACAACCGTCCGATGACGTCTGATGAAAACGACGCAACGTTGCCTGAAGGAACGCTTGGTGGAACCGACATCCACGCCCCGTACAGTACATGCAGATCATCTACAGATCATTCCCTCTTGATGATCTAGATATTTCAAATGGCAGGTGTGTTCCCGAATTTGTACGATCTAGCCCGTATGAGCTGCATGATCTACAGTAGCGTATGTTTCTTGGGTTGGATATGTACTGTATATACGGTAGGTGAGGAACTAGATGATCTACAGTACCAGATCATGATCTGTTGATGATCCAGATCATGGCCTATCTGTCCAAGGCGTCCAAGCACCCTCTTTCGTTGCGACGCCGCCAACGCAAGTCTTGCCATTATTTCTCCGGCTCTGGCGTGCTGTATGTAGCATATAGCATGTTTTGACGAAAATTGGGGCTTTGACCCACTGGGAGACCTCTTGGTCACAGGACGAGATTGGCACCGGTACATCAGGTAAAGGAGGGAAATATTATTGAAAAGCCTGAAACGCGGAGCTGAAAAAACAGCTTGGAAAGCGAGTGAGATAGGAGGCAGACTTTGGCCTGCAGAGGTCTATCTTCTCGCCTCTTCTCCCCTCCCCGCTCCCCGCCCCCCGCCCGCTCCCGCCCTCCCTCCCCTTCTACCCCGCTTGTTTTTTTTTATGGCCGCTGATGAAAGCGGCGACCGTGGAACCATGTCAAGCTTAACCCTGCACACGAGACCTCCTCCGCGCTACTATCGCACGGTACACACGCCGGACACTTTTTTCTTTTTCTTTTTCTTTTTTCTCTTTATATAAACGACGGCGACACACTATGTTTACTATTACGGGGGACCATAGTTAATAGGACCTATGGTGTACATAAAAACCCATATATTTAACCATTTTTACTAACAATATTTGGTCCTATTAATTATGGTCCCCCGTAATACGCTAAAAAGAAAAAGGCGCGACGAAAAAGAGGACGGCAACCCCTGTCCCCCCCCGCCACCGCCGCCGCCGCTGACACTGATGGTGAACGTTGCTTTTCTTCTTCTCATAACCCACACTCGCACACACGTCAAAACTATCGCAGGGGAAGCGCAACCAGGCTGTCAGGCGGTACCGCCAGGCGATCGCCGAGGGAGGGGGCTGCATGGCTGATGACCACGAAAAGCTAGCGACCTGGCGAATCGAGCTGGCCCGGTTATTTGTCTCTCAGGTGTAAACATCTACCGTTGTGGGTACCTCGTGATAAACAAAGCGTAGCTGAACAAAAAAAATGGCACAAGCGCACGGTTTACATGGGGTCCAAAAAACACCCCGAGAAGGAGAGGAAAAGGAAGGGAAAACCGTCGTGGCAACCGGAGAGCAATATCTAGCCACTCCGAAGTTCTTCTTCTTCTTCTTCTTGTTCTTCTTCCGATTTGGGAGGGAAACACTTTTGAATCCCGTGGGTTGTCTGTATACGTGTTTTATGTAGAACGATTTGCCCAAGTGGGAGTTGTAGAACAATCCATTTGACCAGATACCTGGTACTCACTTGGCTGCGCAGTTTTGATATTTTTACCAGGTACTTTTTTTCCGCGTGCAATTCTGCCCGTCGGACTTGTCCGCGACGGATCATGATGGTCTACTGCTGTGGACCATCTTGTTCCCCACACCCACCGGTACGGGATCTGCACAACGTATACATGGACCATGCGGACTATGCGGGAAGGGCCCACCCTCGGGCAACATTGAGCTGCTGTAAATCGAAACCTACGTAGATGTCCTGTAGATTAAACTTTCCTTGAACGACCCATAGGTCATGGAAGTGGCAAGAATCGATGACCTGCATGCACTGTACGGAGTATGATGGGGTCCTGCTCGCATCACCCCTTTTCGCCCGCCTTACGTTGCGTTTGGGTGGCTATCAAAACAAAACCGTGGCACCGACCCCCCCACCCACCCACCCACCCACCCACCCACCCACCCACCCACCCGCATGCAAGCGGAACCTGCTTCTCGTCATCAGTAAAAATAATGCAAAAAACGCAAAATGATTGCTTGCTTGCTTGCGCGAAGTCGCCACCCCGTCCGGTGGGGGGGAGGGCGGAGAGGCGCTGCGTTTTGGCTTCTTTGTTTGTTTGTTCAGCGTTTTGCCTTCTTTGTTTGTTTGTTCCGAGTCAACTTGGAGCTCGATTAAAAAAGCGCCATTCAGCGGCCGTGAGCACGTCTTGGTTTATAAAGGATAAAACCACTGAGCTATGTACTCAGCCAGCACCGATTGAGTACCTCCGTGGTTCTATCTTTTTATTACTAAAACACGTACCAGTACGAATTGGTTTCGCTTGCGCGACGTAAATAACCTCGCGGGTCTCGAGTGGCCCGCTGCATGACGTTCCACGTTTCTCTGTGGTTTCTTGCCGGTGCTTCGTTCCCCCCCAGGGTATGTGTGTGCGTGTGTTTCGTCTTCAGATTGCTACAAACGGCATACATTCTATGACTTCGACTGATTGAGGGGTTGATACAGTCAACACCATTGACACGCTCAACCATTTTTGTTTGCGTGTTCGCCGTCCCTTCTTCTCCATCTCGCCCGCCGATGTGACTTCGCTGCAAAATCAAAATCGCAGGATAAGACCGTCGAGGCGACCGCGCAGTACCTGGGGGTAATAGAGAAGTGCGTGAGGAGACGGACTTTCGACGTGCCCTGTGTCGTCAAAGCTGCCCGCGCGGGCCTGGAGAACGTCATTATGCTGGTGCGACGTCTGAAATGAACATTTTTTATATTTGAAGCGCTTCGAACTCGTCGTTGTTGTTGAGAGGGGAGGGAGGGGGGGGAGGGGGGAGGGGGGAGGGGGGGGGGGGGGGGCAGAGGGAAGGAGAGACGGGGAAGCTGTTTCACAGCGTGCCGCGCCAAACACCCCCACAGTGGCATGCGTACCTGGCAATTCATTAGTTTGTCGATGTGGCCGCGCTCAACTCACCCTGCCGCGGATATCGATCTGCCACCGGCGCGTACATTTTTCGCAGAGTGCCACCGGTGCATGCGTCTGTAGAGAGTGCCGGACAGTGGGACAGTTTGGAAGTGCAGCCTAGCGTTTCGACCTCATTCTGGTTGCGTGGGGGGCGGGGGAGAGGGGAGGTGTCGGGGTGCGACCCTTTCACTAGGATGGCACGAAAACAGCGCGTTGAGTTGTGTTGTGGTTTGCATGCGTTGCGGTGTGTATGAGAGAGCACTTAGAGTGTGTCTCGTGCCGTCTATTTACAGCGTAGCCAGTGGAGAGAGGACGGACACTCGACGGGGGGAACGTAGCGCGTGCGCGTGGTTCCGACAACAATTAACTGCGTTTTGACATTTTGTTTCCCCGCGAGTGGCACGGGGGGCGGAAGAGGAGGCGTTTGGTTGCCTCGTCGCCGACCGCGAAAAGGTTGTTGTCGCCGAGTGGTAAAAACAATATGCGGGACGGCGCGACCAGATATACGACATGTTTGATTTGTCGCCTCATCCACGATGTAAACTCCTCCAGCGGAAGCGAACATCAGCGCGGGTGTGTTTGGAGACTTGGCTCGTCACGGGGCTATTGTAAGTCCGGGTGAAACGCGTCACCCGCAGTACGTAGCGTCGGCGCGGACATTTGGTCACCGCAGTGGCAGCACCTTGCACTGCTGTGAAGTACCTGCAGATCCGCTCGCCGTGTTCTTTTTGATGGTTTTACCGGTTAGGCAGCCGGCGGTGGGTAGCCCCCCCCCCCGGAGGCGAGGGTCTATGGCCATACGACTACGGCCATGCATGAGATCGAGTACATATCTCCTATCGAGTACACCCCCCCCCCTCTCTGCGAGGGTCTATGATCATCAGGCTACGGCCGTGCATGATATCGAGGAAAGTGGCCACACCAGAAAATAAGTCACTTATATGACGCTGCCATCGATATGCGAAACAATCCGCCTAAAACCGGTTCATAGTAGGATGCAGCTCACCCTACATGCGACTCGCTCAGCACCTCACGGCGCTTCGCGCTTGGTGCAATAAGCAATGTCTGCCTGGTCGGTGAAAACCTGACGTGCCCCGTCCCGGCATTGCAGGGATCCGAGGGTCTATGGTCATACGACCACGGCCGTGCATGATATCGAGTATATACCCGCGCACCCCCCCCCCCCCCGCCGCGCGCTGGAACTTTGTTGGAGAAATATTGGTAGCAGAAAATATAAGTTGGTGTGCGTTATGTGACAATGAGAAACAGGCCACAGGCCGTGTCGCCGCTGTGATTTTTATATTTTATGTATACCAGGTACTGGTAGGTCATATTAACTATGGTCGCCCTTAATAATATTGTTGCTACCTTTTGTTTGCTATTTTTGTTTTCTCCGCTGGGCCCAGGTCAATCGAGACGCCCTCCTCGTTCGGATGATCTCCTTGGCCAACGGAGACGCCGGAAAGGCCAGTCGCACCGGGAAAAAAGGAGACGCGCAGGAGGCAACAAAACCGGACGAGCACACCCCTCCGGTGGCCGCCGCCGACGGCGACCGCATGTTGGTTGTTCGCGACGAGGGACGAAGCAAGAGGGAGGACATGGTTGTTGATGAGCAGCAGGACAACAAGGAGGACGACGACGAGGACGACGACGACGAGGAGATGGGAGAGGAGGAGCTTCATTCGTTAACAGCGGCCGCGTTTTACCTTTACGCGAACGAGCCGCAGTTATCCGTGTCCAATGGAAAGGCGAACTTCAACGTCAACTTCAACAACAACGACAACAACAACAACAAGAACAACAGCAGCAGTTGCGAAGGGATCTGGGACAATGTCGCGTCCTCGCTAAGTAGAGCCTTATGCTTCGTGTATGAAAGAGGAGCCAGTTGAATACCTGGTATAGGCCACCTTGGCGCAGAGTTTGGAGAAGGCGCCCCCCACGGCGGCAAAAGGTTGGGGGTCCCCGTGAGTGTGCGTGTCGTGCGCATCCGTCGAACGAAGGGCTGGTGGTCAGGTGGGAAAGCGACTATTTAAATGTTTCGGTGCTTTTGCCTTGCGGAAGTTCTGCGATGTAAACAAAACAAAAATCATGACGATCTGGGCAGGAGGAATGCCTGCCTGCATGCCTGTAGCACACGCTGCAGCACCTACGTAGAGGGAGAGTAAGTTAGAGAGTGTTTCGGTGATACTTGGTTTTCATCAGGATGAGGATAGTTTATCATCTGCGGTCTTCATAATTACGACCAGATTGATACACGTAACGTAGCAGTGTGGTACAGGCCAATGTTGACCTTCCGCCGGTGGTATATAGCGCTCGGAATGTCGGGCGGTTGGGGAAGACCGGTAGCGACTTTTTGCTTGTGACCTTGCGTCGTGATTGATCGGCCGGGTTTTGTTTTCTTCTACCGGCACCAGTTTGATTGTGTAACACTGGGATACATCCCAGGGTGCTTTTGCTTGCGATCATCCAACCAATTAAGCCTCTATAGCCTCTGTTTGCCACTGTATGTGAGGCCTACAACCGCCGCGTCCATTTCCCAAGTTATTCCTTTTTTGTGTTGAGTCGGGGGGGTTCTGTATTATTTTCATATTTTTTTGCATTTATTTTCAGGAAATGCACTTTTCGTGGTATCGCCGGCGAAGAATGAATGAATGTAGAACGTTGGAGTGGGGGGGGGGCTCGTAGTTTTTTCCCGTATGCTATATATATACCAGTATATATTATTTATATATCGAGATATTGGTTTGATCGGCCGCTAAGGCCAGTTTTTTTCGTCTTCGTTTCCCAAGCCGAATCCTGTTATGTTTGCCTCGCTTGTCCAAGTGTCGAGTTTGTTTGTTTGGTGTCATCCTTTGCCCTTCCTTGTCGGCGTATTTCCTTTTTATATATATCGGCGATCGATCCTAAAGGACACAGATCGTTTTTCGTCATATGCAGAATAGCCTATCGGTAACTCGAGCGCACCTACAGTACGTACATACATATACATGTATATATATGTGTGTGTGTCCAAGTGGTACCACCGCGGATACCCAGTAGGTCGTAGATCGCGTCGGTATTTTTTGTTGTTGCTGTATCGTTACTTCCGCGACGACGGCCGCATCCGTGGCGTTGCTGGTGTTTGACTTGTACGGAGAGCCCCGGCCAGAATATCCTTTTGGTAAAAAAGCCAGTATTTTAAGAGTCTAAGAAGACGCCCGTAATTCGGCCGAACGGGGTGCGATCGGGTCTGCTGCTGTGTAGCTTCAATTTAGCGGCGAGTGAAACGCGAGGGTTCGGTCCTTCGGTATCCGCAGCACGAACCGTTTCAACGTCGTTTAAACCGCCTACCATTCGCAAGAAGAGCGTAACTACACGTTTCGGTAAATCCATACCGACTGAAAAAAACGCGATACATGTCACAGTCTTGTGGCGTGCACGTATCGGTTCTGGGAGAGCAGTCACAATTATCGCATGCAAAGCACTCGTGATAGGAGCTACCGTTCCGGGGTCCTTTCGGCACCCTATGACAAGCGCCTGTTTTCACACCATGGTTTTGTACTATTTCCCAGAGTTCTAGCCCGCTCTATGCTGGACGTACATGCCACGCTCACACTCTGCCCAAGTTCATGCACACACTGACCGTTGTAACACGCAGCCTGCGGTCATTGTTGGTGAGCCATCGCAAGCGCTGTCCTGACCGGTGCTCGTTTGGAGTAGTAGTATAGAGCCGAGGGTAATAGACAAGGCTACGTAGGGAGCTCCGAGAGGTTGTGGGCTGCATCGGCCGCAGATCCTCTCGTGCGGGCAGGCGTTTATCTCCTGGTTTGGTCACATCATCCCCCTTCGAATACTTCACCCGTTCACTTCTCTGGAAACCCTCCGATCCTTGGGAAAACCGCTGTAACATCCTCCCCAGCTGATTGGCCGGGCAAGGACAGTCATGCGATATCCTAAGCGGTGGATCCGAGATACACTACGCCAACCAAACTTGAGGAGAGAAAACCCGGCCTTTCCTATAGGAAAACCCCTCCCCAGCACGTCCACTCATGCGCCGCCTTACTCACTAACGCGGTGAACGGGACGCCGTCTGAAGTTTAGGACCTGCCCGGACGCTCACCGCGCGCCTTCATTACGGAGCCTCCCCGGTTGCGATCGCGAACAGGGGGCTCCCGCCCTCGCGTAGTGAAACAGCACGAAATCCAGTCAACCCCACCAAACTCCAGCGAAAATACGCGCAAGATGAAAAACAAAAAACAAGAGAATCAACCCCTTAGGTCAAGCCCCTCCTGTGGAAACCCTCGGATCCTAGGAAAAATCGCTACAACATCCCCCCCCCCCTGATTGGCCGGACAAGGGCAGCCACGCGATATCCCAAGCGGTGGGTCCGAGATACACTATTTCAACCAAACAGAGGAGAGCAAACCCCGCCTTTTATCGGATAAAAAAAAACTCCCCAGAATGCCCACTCATGCGCGTCCTTACTAACGCGGTGCACGGGACGCCCTTTTAAGATTGGGACCTTCCTGGACCCCCCCCCCCCCCCCCCCGCGGCTTCTCCACGACGCTTCCCCGGTTGCGATTTCTAACAGGGAGGCTCCCGCCTCGTGTGTATGGACAGAACGCGAAATACAGTCAACCCCGTCGTCCAGAATCGGGAAACCCCCCTTAAGATCAGAAAGTAAAACAGAAGGAATCGAAGTACGCCTTCTTGCGCCGAACCGCGCCAACTCATCACCATAAAACCCCTTGCGCTCATTTCAACTCTGAAGACGAACTATGAAGACAGCACGCATGAAAAACAATATACCGCCGGGAGGCATGCTGCTGCTTCCGCGAAACCAACAGAAACCACCCCGGGAGGCATATGCCTCAACATCCCTCCGGAATCTGTTCTCCCTACGCCAGAACAAGTCATCAGCCAAAAGAAAACATACGAAACCACAAATCAAACCAAATTTGAACAGACGAGAACTTTAACGAATGTTGATTGATCTCCGAAGGTATAGACACAGCTGGCACAGGAACGCGTGGTTGACTCCCGACAAAAACGCGGAACTCCTCTTATATTAATCCGATGTTTAAGATCAGAGGTTGGGACACTTTGTATCTCTGGATAGGTTGCCTATTTGGTCGGTACTGGTGGGTTGTTTGCTTAGAGATAGAAGAAATGCAGCTTTATTCCTTCCGTGTACGGGGAGACTGAGAGCCAAGCTCGTGCCTCGCTCGGAAAACCCCTGGTCTTCCATCCAAGATACGCCTCCCAAGTACTGCAAATACGATCCCAATACTTGAACCCAAGTAATTACCGGGCTTTCCGCCTCATTCAAGGCCGTATCATAGCACTAGCCCACTCTGATGAGCCGTATATATGCAGAATTATGGGAATTCATGGAAACCCCGATTCCACGAACTAGAGCATGAGTCGAAGATGCGGCTCCTCAAAGTCCACTCCCACACCTCTGAATGGCGAGGTAGCGAAGGCGACAAGGTACGTAAAAAAAAAAGCGAAAAAAAGGAAGGCCTATAACCGTACGGGGCTGGAAGAAATCGTCAACGAAAGGCATCGCCATGCCACCCGCAACGAGGGGAGGGCGAGGAGGTGTCGATGGAAAAGTGAAAGGTGCATACCAAAAACGAAAATAAAAATAAAACGGAGTACGCCAAGAACCACCTGAACCAAGCCCGCAGCTCTGGAAACGCGTCCTCTGTGCCACAAATAAGTGGCCCGATTACCCAGACCAGCCCCTTTTGTCCTGCCGACGACGCCACTTACTTGTTAAGACCAGAGGTCGGGATACTCTGTATCCCTGAACAGGTTGCCTATTGAGTCGGCCCTGGTTTTCCATCCAAGATACACCTCCCAAATACTACAAATAAATACGATCATCCCACTACTTGAACCCAAGTAGTTACCGGGCTTTACGCCTCATTCAAGGCAGTATCATAACAAAGGAGGTTCGACTTCAATTTTACCTCTTTTTTACTGCTCACTCACGTTTCGGAAACACAGCTACTTGTTGTCCCTCCGGGGTCCTAATGTGAGGGCCCGAGGAGGAACCGCATTCGCCTGGGTGAGTCGTTACTGCGGCTCCCGATTTTGTTGTGGGGAGCGGCAGCGGGCTCCTGACCGACTTTCCCTGAAAAGGTCAGCGAGTCTTCCGCCGCCTGTGCGAAGACCGATTTAAGTGGGTCCACAAAAATATGGTGTTGTCAACACTGTAGGGGGGACGGGGGTGGGATCTGCTCTCCTCGCCGAATGCCTCGCCGCGTCCCGTCCGGAACAAAAAAGGTGTATCGTTCCGTCTGAAAATATCTCGACAAGAAGGCGCCGGCGTCGCGCCGCCGCCGCTGGATCCCCGAAGCCCGCAGTCAATTATGGTTTCGACTCCCCGGCCCCGTGCCGCCACCGGCTGCAAAATCACCAGCCGTCGTGCGACACCCTCATTATTATAGGCCGCCGGTGCCCTCGCCCCTGATCGAGAGGCCTGCCCGCACCCCTTTTATTTGGCCCCCGCAGTGACCGCCCAGTCGGTTTCCGTCGCGACTCATGCTCAAAGCTCAGAAGCCACCCCTTCGTCTCCCCTTCGCGAAGTACCATCCCCAGCGGAGCTCGAATTTCGCGGGTCCGTCGAGCTATATATTCACGCGCGGATTAGGCGCGTGAACAACGCACCGAACCGGTCTGTTACTGCGCCCTTCAGTGTCTCCTCCTCGGGAGCCCCCCACCCCTCCCCGACAATGTCATGGTATTAATGGTATCCCGTTCCCCCTCTCTTGTCGAGGAGGCGTGTTTCTGACGAAACGCATCAAACAAATACTTTACACAACCCCCAGAGTTTGATACACTAGATAGTAGCGAGAAAATTATCGCTATCCTAGGAGATGGACGGTGGCCACAGGCGGCCAAACGGGAAGGGGATAAGATTGGCAAAAAGTTTCTACAGTATGTAATATATGGAAACAACATTATGTTGGAGGTATCTATGTTAGGAGTGGGAACGGTGCTCCGTCTCGAAAAGGACGCGTGATCAATGGTCAAATGACTAAGGCAAGCAACAAATGAGTACCCCCCCTCCCCTCTCCCCGCTGCTCTCAGAACCATCTTAGAGCCGGGAAAGTGGGAACCACCAATATAAAGGCATCAAACTCTGTGAGTAACTGCACGCGTCTACGCGCTCGACATGCATTGCAGTAGTCGGGCCAGCACCATGCTGCCTCTTTTGTGATCCGATAGCCAGCCTATATCCTATACCCCCTGACATACTGTTAAACATTACAGTTAGTACTTGGCACTTCGATTAGGTATGTATGATACGTGTATAGTACTAGATATATACAAGGGGCTACGCCGGCGGCCTGGACGGCCGCCGGTCGCAGGCTTGCGTGATGGGCGTATACTGTATGAGGGGGGGGCTGAGACTCGATTCCAAGATATTGAGAACGTGCTCTCCACACTCCTGGAAAAGGCGACATACTGCTGACGATTACTTGCCGATTGACCGAAAAGCGGCGGAATGCCAGAAGAAGGTGGTGTAACTATTATTAGCATCTCAGGGAGTACGCCTTGACCGGCAGCGCAGCTCCGAGGAGAGGTGCCGTCACAGTAGCTGCTGTAGTAGCGGTACTGCTGTAACTGTACAACTCCGAATCCGCGTACTGTAGTACAGCTCCACTGTAGCTGCCGCTGTACGATAGCGTACACACCAAAAGTGCTGCTGGCCGTCATAAGTGCTGTTGGCTGTAGGTGACATGCGATATCTCTCTCATCTCTCATATATCCCGGCATATTTTTTCATGGAAGGCAGTTCTCAGCGAAGCCTGGGTGGCATGTGCTATCGGGACGTTCCATCGATAACCCAGATACAGCCACCCGCCCAGGCCCCCATAATGGCAACGCCGGCCGGTTAGCTGACCCTCCCCACGGGTCGGAGGTGGGAGAGGACGTGCCGGAAAGAACCACGCGAATGCATACACCCTGTCGAGAGACCATGGACCAAAACACTGACTAGAGCAGCGATTTTCGGAGATTCCTACGCAGATCTCAACGACAAGGCTTCGCGCGGGCGCAACGGCGCTGAGCGGGCGGGTCCTCCGACGCCGGGCGTTTCAGGCGTGGAGGGGGCACGCCCCGGCGAAGAAACCGCGTGGAAAGACGGTCAGAGGCGGGAGAGATCCGCCGACCAAAAACGGATCGGATCAGGATGAGGGCCATCATAGGTATATTTATATCGTACCAGGCACGCTTGCAGCAGCACGTATAAGCTGGTATACCCGTATCAACGTTGTCACGGCTCGAACAGATATTAATAGCAATAAATAGTCGATTCCCACTTCATCAATGTGTAACAGTAGATCTGGCATGGTCTAACCGCACATCTTGTAGGGCAGATTTCTTCCCGAACCTGTATAATCTACACCACTGGTATTAATATTAATATTTAATAGTAACTCATCATGTTCTCGCGAGGGGGCCGTATGATCTGCACGGTCTACTACTAGTAGATACTGCAGGACAGTTTTTTTTTCCGGGTTGAATCTGTGCTATACACACCCTGCACAGCATGTAATATCATAACGGCAGGTAAAATAAGGATCCAGACGATCGGGATTATGAGGTACCTGGTGTCCGTTAGGTGCGCACGTTTTGGAGACAAACCATCCAGAGCTGGATGGGATTACATGGATGATGATGACGTTCTCACGTTACTCGTAGATCACGGCGCAGAATTCCTGCCTGTTGTGGAGGTGAGCGTAATAAAGAGTCGTGTTATGTCGTTCACAAGTCGGAGATACCACGATCTACGAACGGCTGCAGTTATGAGATGTGCAGAAGGATCGATATAACATACTAGTACAAGCAGTAAGGTATTTTAGTACAGCTCCAACCCTGCAAACATATCCTCCAGATAACGCAGGTTATCATAGGGTTGCCACTGGGCAGCGTTAGCTCTATGCACTGTAGATCACACAAATCAGGAATCTTATCTGCCTTGAAGATCTACCGTTGCTGTTGTGGCCATTTGGGTTGAGTCCCGGCGAGCTCTTCGGGCCGCGCTCGGGAAGGAGGGGAGGTTATTATAATAGCGTCCGGTACAACCAAGTGCGGTGTTGGGGTGTGTTGGAGGGGGACGGGGGGGGGGGGGGGGGGACGGGGGGGGTACTCAATCGCTCCGCATGGCCATGTAGTCATGTATTGGGGGGGGGGTGAGATGGGATCGTATAAAAAAATCAAAAACGGGGGGGGACACTGCTGTTAGCTGCCTGCGTCTCACACCGGCCTGCCTCCCGTGTCCCAAGTTTTGTTTTAACGCTTTTGCCTCGTTGATCCTCACTCACTACATACTGTCTTACGCTCGACGCGACACGGCACCAATCAGGACAAGGGGCAACACTGCTACTGTTTTCACGGCACGAAAGTGAAAGCGGAAGAGAAACCAACTCCTACCACACAACAGGCCTCTACTCAAGGGAAACGAAAGGACGGCAAAAATCAAAATCTCGTTCCTCTGTGCCGAGACGCCCTCATCACAACGGAGCTGGTACAGCCAGCCACAGGCCACAACCAAACGCCGGTAGCAGAAAAAGGGAGCTTCTACGAACATAGCGAGGGAGCGAACAAGCCTGACTGAGAGAACGAGAGAGAGCAAGCGCACCCTGGCCGGCGGGGGTCTGTCTGCCTCCCACGCCGTGCAAGAAGCCACACTCACCGCCAGCCGCGTGCGCTCGCCACACAAAACGCGCTGTGAAGACGGTCAGGTCAGCCAGTGGGTTCAAAAGCCATCACGAACGCCATCGCATGACGCCTCCGAGAAGGAATCGAACCCCGCCCCCCCCCCGCCCTCCCCCCGGCCCCGCCGTCATCTACCACAGCATCGAACTCATGGAACAAGGGAAGAACGAGCAGGTCGCCACGGCCGGCGTTTTTGCCGCGAAAGTAACGGGGTCCTTCATTCCTTCCTTCCGCAGCAACCGAACACAATCGATACGTAAATACGGTACGTACGAGACAAAGCACCAAATACACAACAACAGTCGAGCAACACTCCGCAAGCCCCGCACGCGTCGCGCGCACGCCCTGCGCATGCCTGCCTCTCGCAACAAAACCCTTGTCTTTTTACTATCTCTCACTCAAACACGCCATCATATACTAGCAATTCTACTGACAGCGCACCTGGGCAAAAGTAACAAGACATCCATTCTACTTTTCCTTTAGCGGAGGCGGGTCGGCAGTTTGTTGGGTAGCTACTGTAGTACGCCTTCCCGTGTAGGTTCACTGGCAACGCGGGTCGGCTCGATTGATCGGTGCTTTGGCACATAGCGCACGAGCCCCCCGCCCCCGCCCGCAAGGGGTGCTTACTCCCAAACGGAGCAGCCACCGCTGCCGCCAGAATAGTGCGACCAAAGCAAAGAGAGGCAAGAAAACAAAACAAAGTGACTACAGCAACGACTCACAAACAAGACAGGCAAACACGACAAGGGAGGACAAGCGCGAGTCGCCCTCATCCCATCGCCCCAAGAAGCTCCAACCGCTGGGTCTGCGGTTTTGCGCGAGTCGCAGGCCAATAGCACTGCCTTGTACCCCCCCCCCCCCCCCCTCCCAACCCCCCGATCGTCCCCCCCCCCCCCCCCCCTCTCTCCCCCCGCCTCCATTTCCCGCTAATGCTACAGCAACACTATTTAGCACGTCAACCGAAGTGGAAAGGCATGCCCCCGCCCCCTCCCCCCCCCCCTCTCCCCCCGCGTGCCCCTCGCCCCCCCCCCCCCATTCCCCCACCCTGTTGCTGCATGAACATCTGGAACAGTACTGAGGGATCGACACTGACAACAACAACAACACAATTGCGCCAAGCAACAGAAGAGGGTCGCGCGGGCGCGCAGGCGAGCGAGCGGTGGGTGAGCGGGCGGGCGCCGGCGGGCGGGCGGATGGGTGGGCGGAGAAAGGGGCGCGGGGGGGAAAGTCAGCACGCGCAAGTCAGGCGGACAGGGACAACGGAGGCATGCTGACAGCGACAACGGCAGGTGTTGGGGTTGGAGGCATGCTGCGGCAGGTACTGGGGTAGCCGATAGGGGTTACACTTGTTTTGCCCTACCCTTTCTCACAGACAGAGCTCCTGATATGCGGAGCACAGCCAAATATCGTCGGCGGGACCCACCGGATGTGCAAACTTTCGAGTTTATTGGGTATATAGATCGATGTCCTTCGTATATACCTGTAGTCCGCGCGGTTTTGTGTATGTAGCGGGCTCAGGTCTCAACATGTCTCCAAAAAAGAATAGTCGGTTGTTGGTTGACGTACTCGAGTGACGAGCCTCGAAAAATTCTCAGAAAATTCAGGTGCTACTGTACAGGGGGAGTCCTTCCTTTCCTCTGCAATCGTTCTCCAATAGCACGCCGCGTGCTGTGTACCAGTTGTTACGAAGCGACGCCCTACGGGCGAGGCCAAACCAGAACCAGAAGCCAGACCGAGCGAACCAACCGCCCACCGCCGACTCCAAACGCACTCACCCGCCGTGTCTGTGTCCGTGTCCATGTCCGTGCCCCGCGTGAGGGTTGTCTAGGTCTTCCAAATCGACGCCCGAGTCGTACCTCTCCTTCTTTTGAGGGTCCGACAGCACCTGGACACGCAAAGTAAAATACAAAACGTCAAGGATGTCAAAAAGTCGAGCCCATAATGTCGAGGTTAATCAATATTAATGTCAAAATGTGGGAGTAAAACACAACGCACTTTTTAATACAGTAAATGTCAGCGCCAATTTAAAAAAGTCAGCGTTATATGCCACAGCCACAGCGTCAATGTCACTGTCAAAATGACAAGTGTCATAATGTCACAACGTAAATGGCATCGTCAACATGTCATGTCAAAGTGTCCATGTTGAAACGGCAAATGTCAACGTCAACTGACACGCGGGGGAAACGCCCCATCAGCATCTTCACGCCGTGTCAATCACGTCCACGAAGCATCAGGAACGAAACGTTACGAAGAGCGTAGACACCCCACCCCTCGTGACAATGAGTACCCCCCCCCCCCCCTCCCTCCGCACAACTGCTGGAGATGTTTATATTAGGAGTAGGAACGGTGCTCCTTCTCGACAGAGATGCGTGGTCAATGATCAAATGATTAAGCAAGCAACAAATGAGTACACCCCTCCCCCCGACCCCCCTCATCCCTCCCCACCCCAACTCCAACCCCCCCCCCCCCCCCCCTCGCCGTACCTCGTACGCCTCCGCGATGTTTCGGAAAACTTTCCCCGCTTCCTCCTTCTCCTGATCGGTCTTGCTGCTCTGGCGGTCGGGGTGGTACTTGAGCGCCGCCTTGCGGTAGGCCTTCTTAATTTCCGCCTCGTCCGCGCTTCGCGAGACGCCCAGCAGCTGCAAATGCAAACAAGGCAAATAAAACGAATGCAAGACAGCATTAAAAAAAAAAACGTAGAAAGTGGCGAGGGCGACGGGGGGGGACGACGGCAACAACGACGACTTCGACGACGACTTCGACGACGAAGCAGTCAGAGGCTTACGAGAGGTCAAATACCCCATCCCGGACCCCCCCCCCCTCTTCATTATACACCTATTGGACGGAATATGCGCTACACATACAGCTAACAAACAGCGGCGAAATGAAAAAAAAAAAAACGAAAAGAAGACAAGAACGAATAAAATAAAATAAAAATTGGTGGACCAAGCACGGGTGCTCCAACATAAAAGAGAAAACGACCTACCAGGCAGACTCCTTCCCGGTGTCAAAATGAAGAACAAACCAGCGCGATGCGATTTATGGACGAAAATTACGAGAAAAAAAAAAAATCACATATGCATGTTACTTGGTTTTAGAGTACCCCCCCCTGTCTGGGTCTCGATGGTTGTATGTAGTATGTAGTGGGGTGTCGGACATTCTTTTTTCCCTTTTTGGACCCCTGGGAGGGACCGAAAACATAGTAAAATTATCCCGCACCTTGTAGAAGTCTTTCCTCTTCGCCTGCTTCAACGCCGCCTGCATCTTACGTAGCTGACCTTTCACCTCTCTGCTTTTTTTTTCGTTTCGCCCATCACGGGAGAGGGGGGAAAAAAACAAAAACAAAAAGTCGGGAAAAAAAGTTGAAAAAAAAAAAAAAAAAAAAACAAGAAAAACGAACGAACGAACGAACAAAAAAATGTTAAAAAAAACTAAACAGACGAAACTTTTATGTGATCTTACAGTAAATAGGACCTACGGTGCACACAAAACCCTACACACTTCCCTATCTTTACTAACAAATATTTGGTCCTACTAGGTATTTACTATGGTCCCCCGTAATAGAGCATTGCCGTACGTACTTGCACGTTGTGGTCCTATTGCCAGGTGTGGCAAATAATGACAATCAAAACCCAAAATGAACCCCAAAACACACACATTCCAACATTTTTACAAACCATATTTGGTTCTGATTATTAATAGTATGCTTTACCGTGGAAGAGTGCATGCAGCACCTGCATACCTGGTAGTCGCACGCACGCCCACCATGAAATGTCAACCCTCGAAGCCGCGCCTCGATGTCGTCGCTGCGGCCTTTTACTGCCACTGCTACCACCGTGCAAGCGGCGGCGGCGGCGGCTGTCTCTACCGCAGCAGATACGACTGCCGCTGCCACTACTGCTGGCTGTTTTTTCACTGCTGTGGCTACTGCTGTGGCTACTGCTGTTGCTACTGATGTTGCTACTGCTGTTGCTGGCTACCTCTGCTGGCTACATTGTTGCTATATACTGGTGCTGGATACTGGTGCTGGCTACAGCCGTTGCCACCGTTGCTGGCTTCTATTGCTGGCTACAGCTGTTGCTACCGTTAGGATCTGCTATTGAAACCGCTACTGCTATCGCTACTGCTCCGCTACTGCTCCGCTACTGCTACCGCTACTGCTACCGCTACTGCTACCGCTACTGCTACCGCTGCTGCTACCGCTACTGCTACCGCTACTGCTACCGCTACTGCTACCGCTACTGCTACCGCTACTGCTACCGCTACTGCTACCGCTACTGCTACCGCTGCTGCTACCGCTACTGCTACCGCTACTGCTACCGCTGCTGCTACCGCTGCTGCTACCGCTGCTGCTACCGCTACTGCTACACTGAGGTCCGTCGACCCCCTCCGCTCACCTCTTCTTCTCGTCAGGCACCATCTCGTACACTCGCTCGTAGTCTCGACAAGCCGTCTCAAGGTTCTCCACGCCGCCTTCATTTCACGAGACCCGTTCACAGCATCGATGGCCCAAGCGAGGTGAGTGGGTGTGCGTTTCGTTAGGGCGGCGCGAGGGGCGGGTCACGAAACTGCGGCCAAACAAACCAACCAAACACACGAGCCAAAACGCCGAGTCCGCCGGTCGCGGCGGGGGAGAGGCAATGCAACGCAAGAGGCGAAGCGATGAAAACACGTACCTGGTACCAGGAATCATGTACCTTTGAAGTATACCGTACATTATTAATACTCCTGCTTGTGACTGCTGTCATTGACAGTTTGCACCTCCTACTGCTGTACAAACACGGGACGAATATACCGGGGTGGTGGGGAGAAAAAGGGTGGGCTGTATTCACTCACTCTTTCGACAGTCCCTACCGACAGCAGGCTCTACCGACCCCGGACGGCCGTTTTGGTCGGCAATGACGACAAGGAGACAGACCCGGGTCATGAAAGGCGCTCGTGTCGATGTGCACAAGGGCCCCCAGCCTCGAGCTGTCTCTTACACCGCGCTGCAGACACGGGAAAAATAGGAGCTCGCCAAGTGAAATGATTGCCGTTCGGTCTAGCGGGAGCAGGGCGACAGCAGAGCGGCGTCAACGCCGACCCACAGTAACTCAACCCAACCCAACCACGACCTCGAAAAAACGCCTACTCTGAAGGTATCCGTCCGTCCACTCCGCGCTTTGCCACCAGACCAGACACACTTAACAGAAAAAAGGACAAACACTACCCGAGTAGTAATACCTACAGCTATACAGATCGATTGTTGTCCGACCGAAGGACCGTCTGGAGGACCGACCGACAGACCGACCAACCGACTGACTGACCCATCGATCTACTCACCGACCGACAAGACCGATTGACGGACTGATTTGACAGAACGACAGACCGATTGATAGCCCAACCAACCGACTGGCCCTATTGACAGACAGACCGATCACAGAACCAACCAACCGACTGACAGGCGGGCCGACCGATCGATCGACCGACTGCCCAACCAACCGGCTGACGGCCCAATCGCCCGACTGACGCATCGACTGACTGACCGACCGACGGACCGACTGACCGACGGCGGGGAGGGAGGGAGGGAGGGATGGACGGAGGAAGGGGGCCACCGCGGGTGCGGCACTCACCGAGATCAAACAGGCTCGCCGCTCGCCGCTCGTAGGCTTTGGTGTACGTCGGGTCATCGCTCAACGCTCTTGAGGACTCCGCGATCGCCTCCTGGTGCTTCGACAGCTGAAAGAGAGAGAGAGAGGGGGGGGGGGGGGGGGGGGAGGGGGGGGTCAGACAAACAGCAACCACGAGGGCGGGACACAAAAAAACGAAAAATCGGAAGCAGACGCCCCTGCCACCCCTGGGACGTAACCCGATCGGTCTCCGGCAGGGGGGGGGGGGGGGGGGGGGTACTCGATCTCATGCATGGCTGTAGTCGTATGACCATAGACCCTCGCATCCCTACAATGCCGGGACGGAGCATGTCGGGTTTTCGCCGACCAGGCAGACACTGCATGCATAAAGCGCGAAGCGCCGTGAGGGTGTCTGGCGAGTCGCATGAAGGGTGAGCCGCACCCTACTAAGAATCGCTTGTGAGGCGGGCTTCCATATGGATGGCGGCTTCAATGATTTGATTTAATTTCCGGTGTAGGCAGAGGGGGGGGGGCTGAAAAACTCCAATAGCATGATCGCTGGAATCGGAATACGCCATGTACGTATAACCCTCTAGACTACTACTTTCAGCATCAACAAATAGTTCCAGGTATCTTGTCGTCCTCCCGATGACCCAAAACAAGTCCACAACCTTTTTGCGATATTCCGCCCGAAAACTTTTTTTTCAACACCCTGAATTGCTCGTCGCGCCAAAAAAGCCGCAAAACAGCAAAAACGGAGGACGGCACGCAAACGTCAAAACATCTAGGCACATGATAGTTCTATACCGAGAGCGCTCAATACATTTTACCACCAATGGGAGTACCGCGCTTCCATATAATTACCTCAAAGCTCTAGAGACGGATCTAGCACCAGATGACTCGAGGGCTCATTCCAAAGGAGAACAAACGATGCCCCCCCCCCCCCCCCCGGAACGAAAAATAAATTTCAAAAAAAGAGCTGCAACCCTCGCGTCGCTGCCCGAATAGGCTTAATTTAATTACCTTAGCGTAAGCAGCCGCGCGGTTGCAGTGGAGCTTGGAGTTGAATGGCTTGTTCCTCCTGTCAATCGACAGCGCTTCCCCCCACGAGTCGATCGCTCCCTGTTGCGCCACGGAGTGTGGGGAGAGCAAGAAAACCGCCAGAGCGAAAATTGAGTAGAAAACATTTGTCACACATGACACATCGCGGAGGAAAAGCAACATAACTGCTATCAAGACCAGGTACATGGCTAAATTCGGGAGAAAAACAACTGTTCCCTGAGAGCGAAAGATGTAAGTGCCACCTGGTAGCAAAATTCGGGGGAGGGGGGGGGGGGGGGGGGGGGGGCGTACTCATTTGTTGCTTGCCTTTGTCATTTGACCATTGACCACGTATCCCTTTCGAGACGGAGCACCGTTCCTACTCCTAATAGAACACCTCCAACAATTGGGCGCTCATTACATGGTAACGTTTTGCTAATCTTATCCTCTTCCTGTTTGGCCGCCTGTGGACACCATCTATCTCCTAGGATAGCGATCGTTTTCTCGCTGCTATCTGGGGGGGGGGGGGGGCGGAGGGGGGCGGAGGAGGGGGGAATACGCGTCAGTCGACGATGCCGCAAGAACATATGGAAGGTGTCTGCGAAAGCCCCCCACCTCCTCCCTTACCACCTGCGCGCAACGCCGGGCTTGTCATCACATCTCACTCACTCCTCGTCCCCTAAGGCAACGAAAACAACCGAACCAATTGAAATTTATGTGACGCTACAGCCGAAGTAACCCAGCCGCTCTGGTTTCGCAGGCCGGAGCGAGGCACAAGCACCCATCTAAACAGCACAGCGCACTCACAGGCGCGACGACTCTCTGCCTCAGGCGCATGAATAAAAAACACGAGGAGGCATTGTATCACGGGGGACCACAGCATATATGACCGGGGACACCATAGTTAATAGGACCAAATACTGAATATTGTTATTACGGGGGTCCATAGTTAATAGGACCAAATATTGTTAGAAAAAATGGTTAAATATACAGTTTTTTTATAATGTATACCATAGGTCCTACTCCGAGTATTAACTATGGCCCCCCGTAATAGTAAAAATGGTTGAATATATAGGTTTTATGTACACCATAGGTCCTATTAACTGTAGTCCCCCGGTGAAAACGGGTACATCTATAGGTTTTCGTGTGAACCATAGGTGGTATTTATTTCCTATGTCCCCCCGTGATAACAAGGCTCTTGAGTTCCCTCTTCTATCGGCGTGGCTGACAACAAAAACAACAATACAACCGGACATCACCGAAAACAACCAACAACAGCGACAGGTCCATAGGCGGCAGGCAACATGTATACGCGCACACCAGGTGAACAAGCGTGCCTGTAGAGCCCTTGCCTGGAGCCTGACGACTAAATCAACACTACAGAGCACATCGTCTGAATAGAAACACACGCCACGAAAATGGTACGATACACCGATACCAGACACGTCGGGGTGCCGTTTGTTTTGGCCAAAGTATTTTTGACTGCTGTGGCGGGGGAGGGCTACAGTAGGAACTGCGCAACCATCGTTGGAATCCAATTCGTCCTTTAAAATATTGATAACTGCATCTATAAATACCTACTTCGTCGTATGTACGTACGTATACACAAATATTGCTCCCTTTATAAGCTAAGTGTATCCCTGGCACCCGGTATATATAACTACAGTAATATCGCTAAAAGTTTACGCTAAATGTATTCCAGTACCTGGTAGTACTGCTGTGCATACTAATATTGCTACATATATGTATTCCTACCGTAGCCATGGGGTTTCCCATCGGATTTACAGTAGTGTACATTTTGTCTCACCACCGGTTTATGCTGCTGCAGGTGTGGAGTCTTTGAGGGAGGAGCCTCAGAAAAAAAAACTGAACCCCTCCAGAAGCATGCCTCCGCTATTACACTACACTAGTATGAGGGGTGGGGTTAGGGTAGCGGAAGGGAGGGGGGGGGGGGGGGGCGAACGTGGAGCCCCACCCTGCGGCCTCAGGGAAGACTTGTTTCAAGTACCTGGAGGTCGTTAGCCTTGAAAGCCTTATTTCCGGCCTCCTTGGTGCTCTCCATCAGCTTGTACTGCTTGATTAATCCCCTGTACTCCGCGTTGTCCGGGTCATGCCTCGCCGCCTCCTGTAGAACGAACGAACGCACGAACGAACGAACGGACAACAACGACAACGACAAACAAAACCAACTATTAACATCGAGTAAAAAAAAAACGAAATTAAACCACGACACGAAACGAAACGAAACAAAGACCAAAACCAACTCGACAAAACCTAACACTTCTTGTTGCCCGACACCCACCCCAGGGCTCGCTCGGCGCACAAGATCAACACCAAAACGCAAAAATCAGACAAGATACGACGTCGGAAGCCAAGCCTCTACGAACGTACTCAGTACTTGGCCACTCTGTCCGCGGTCTGCGTTGGCGGCAGCGGCGACCGCCTTTCTCCCGTGCCTGTTTTTTTTTTTTGGTTCTCCCACACGATCGCGATCGAAGAAATCACACAAACCCCTTCATACATGATCTTCGAGGGAATTGGTCGATCTCATAGCTTCTGTGTTTTTTTTCTTTCTTTTTTCTGCCGCGGTAAAACACGGTCTCGCCAGGCCTGGCCTGGCCCCCACACCCAACAAAGGAATAAAAAAGAAAGGAATTTGCCCACGTAGACGCGCGCTGTGCGGTGCCATCACGCCAAGCACGCAAACCGACGAGATTCACAGTAGGGCCCGAACTGCCTCACCCTAACCTCCAAGAAATAATGACATAAACAAAATCACGCCTTCCACGGCAGCTGGTGGCAGGCACCCTTTCTGACCCCTTCCCGGCCCCCGCCCGCCTCCCTCCTCCACTCCATTAGCCCCACACGACCATAAAAGTAAGCATCAGCGTCCACTTCGCCCTCTGCCCCCCCCCCCCCCGGCGCGCGCCTGCTCGTGCGACTCGCCAGACACCTCACAGCGCTTCGCGCTTGGTGCGAGCAATGTCTGCCTGGTTGGTGAAAACCCGACATGCTCCGTCCCGGCATTGTAGGGATGCGAAGGTCTATGGTCATACGACTATGGCCATGCATGAGATCGAGTACATCTCTCCTATCGAGTACACCCCCCCGCGCGCGCCTGCCCTGCCCTGCCCCTCCTCTTCCTCCTCCTCGCGGTTATTACCTGAAGGTGCTTGACAGCACTGTCGAGGTTTCCCATAAGGTAGAGGCATCTCGCGCGGGTGATGAGCAGCGATGAGTTGCTCTGATTTTGCCGAATCAGGATCGAACTCATCGCGTACGCCTCGTCGTGCTTCCCGAGCGCCATCAAGCAATCCACCTGTCATCATATATCAAAACACATTATTCACCGCGGCGAAAGCAAACAGGAGGACCACAAGCAGCAGCGGCAGCAGCAGGGGACGAACCCGTCGAACGTTCGCATGCGAAAAAAAAACATGAACCTGCAACAGCTGTAGGCATGCTTCTTTCGCGCAAGGAAAAACACACGGCATCCATCCATCCATTTATCTATCCATCAAAATCCGCATGGCATACCTGGTGTACGAAAAAACAAGGAAAGGAAACTTGCGCGGTGCGTGAATCCAAGTTTCACGCAAAAACTACAGTAGGAGCCAAAACGACAACAACAGCACCCCAGCCAGCCTTGACCTGAACAGCCAAACCACATATGGAAGGCACCAAATTACGCAATCGTTCCCCGGCGCATACTAGACACCATACAGTACAGAAAATGGCCGGTTTCTTTACACCCCTCGCAACCCCCCCCCCCCCCATAAAAAAGTCTTCCCACCCCCCCCAGATATCGCTCGCTCAGCCCCCCCCCCCCCCCCCCCCCGCCCCCCCCCCAGAAAAAAAGCCTTCCCACCCCACACAGATATCGCTCGCTCAGCCCCCCCCCCCCCCCCCCCCCCCCCCCCCCAGAAAAAAAGCCTTCCCACCCCACACAGATATCGCTCGCTCAGCCACCCCCGACCCCCACCCCTCCCACGCCTCACAGATACGGCCGGCGCGCTCGCCCACTCACTAGCTCGGTCGTACGCACGTACGTACCTTCATCAGCTTGAGCTCCTTCGACAGCGGGGCCTTGTCAAGGAGGTCCTTCAGGAGAGAGGCGGCCCGCCCAGGTTTGCCCTAGAGTAGATGGAACATTAAAAAGAGAACAACGAAAAAAAAAAAACGTCCACCAAACAAACAAACAACACCACCATTGGCAACAACACCACATACCAACACAACCTTATATGACAGTATCAGCGACGAAATAGAGAGCGACACAGGCAGAGGCGGCACGCGGGAGAGACGGAGGCAAAGAGAGAGAAACAGGAGGGGCGGGGCAGAGACCAGAGACAGGGGAAGACCAGAGAGACACACACACAGAGAGAGAGGAGAGACAGATACAGAGAGGAGACGGAGACAGAAGCCGCTGCGCTGCTCAATTTGCCTTGTCCTTGCTCAATAACCCCTTCAATTCCCTCAAGGAAGACACCCAGTCTTACAGACATCGGGTGGGGAACTACTTGGAGTTACTGTGGGATGCCTTTTTCAGAGCTACAAAAAGAGCCCGACTGGGTATACTCTCTAAAAAAAAAAAAAACGCCGCATATCCCTCCTGCTGCTATAGCTCCCCCCCCCCCCCCCCCCTTACCCCCTCCCCCCTCCCCGTCCTCCTCTGTTGTCTTGGTCGCCCACGCCAAACCAAGAAATAAAACAAAAACAAAACAATAAACGCTGGGAATACGATTGGAACTATTGGAAGAATAAATACTGGTAGTTCCATCTTGTCACTATTAACAGAACGCGCTTGCCCCCCCCCGCCCCCCCGCCTCCCTTCCCTTCAACCTCCTAGAACTGCCGTCCCGTTTGGCGGACAAACTATCGTACTACAGTTTCGAATTTTTGAGAGGTTTGCCCCCAAAACGGGGCTGCAGTTGTATGCCAAAGGGTAAAAAACTCTTCTGAGCATAGCCAACCATCACTACCGCAGCAAGCGCGCCCACCTGCGAGAGCAGCTCCTTCGCGGATTCCGCCCTCCGCATGCACGCCTCCGTATCGCTCTTTTCCTTGATCTGGCCGGCGTTGTTGGGATCTACCGACAGTCCCGACTGCACCGCCGAAATAGACTCTCGGAACCGGCCCTGGACGCATGTGTGTCGTGAGTTATTTGGTATTGTGGCAAGTGTTAGAGATTTTTTTGTTTTCTTTCTTAGTTTTTTCGTGCGATAGAACCATGAGCGTTCCGTGAAAACAACCAACCAACCAACCAACCACACCTACCGAAAAAAAAACTGAAAAAACAGACGTCAGACGTCGCTGAAGTTGCCCATTGAGCAAAGAAGACAGCTTTTCCCTCGGGACAAGGGTCTGTTGCACACAAACTCTACTCAACAGGACCAGGTGTATAACATCAACAGCTATATACCAGGCACACACAAAATCTCAAGCCTGCTGAAGTCCTTCGTATATAGCGTTCGTTTTCCAAGAATAAAACATGTCCCTCTCGACACTGCAAAAATGAATCCCCACTATTCCCAAGTAGTTTGTCTCCCTAAAGGTGGGCGAGTGGGTGGGTGCACCCGTAGAGGGGTTTATAAAGAAGAAAGGCGCTCTTCGTTGCGGAATAGATCACAGGTGGAGAGGGAGGAGGAAAAGAGGGCACGCGACGCGATTCCTCTCGCCCTCGCTACAATGCGCATCGCCCCCGACATGAAGCGCATCGCCTCCTCTACGAGGCGAATCAGCTGCGTTATAAGGCGCATTGCCCCCGAGATAAGCCGCACCGCCTCCTCTATATGGCGCATGTCCCCCGATACGAGGTGCATCTGGCATCTCGTAAAGAATGACGCGCTCGTTCTAAGACTCACCAGCTTCTTGAGCGCCATGGCCTTCCGGAAGAGCGCGTTATGGAACTGGGGGTTCAGCTCCACCGCTCGGTCGCAGTCCGCGATCGCCTGAAAAGAGGCGTTCAAGGAGTTGTACACGATATGTGAAGGCGTTACGTAGGCGTTGTAGGCGTTTTATAGGCGATGCAGGCATTACATAGTGTACGCGATGCAGGCGTTCTATAGCGTTAGCACAATAGGAAATGTTTAGGCGCTGGATGATCAGCGTCGTAAATCGCGCCAAGAAAGGTGCGATACGATATTAATGCGATTAACCCCCTTTTTTTATCGCGATTAACCGTCGATGGAAAATAATATCGCGTGATCGCGATTAATCGCGATATTCGGGCACAAAGCGGTGCATTTCAAGAGGAACTCAACTTACAAAGAAACAGGTGTCAAAGAAGTGCTCAGCCCCGCGCAGCGACGCAGTGCAACTTTGAACCATTTAACCATTGCTTGCGGCAAAACGTACCGTATCACACTGGGTGATAAGAAAGACAGCACACCCCCTTGGAGGAATTTCAGACCCGGTTTCCTCCAAAACATGCCTTAAGGGGGACACACTCAACAATCATGGTGGCTTTGGGAAGATTCCGTCGAGAAGGTTGCACAGATAGACGCATCGCTGGTCGTACTCAGTACGTTCGCCCTCCCTCCCCGTTGTCGAGAAACCCAGCTCTGAAAATCGTCCGAGGGGGTGTGTTATCTTATCACCCTGGTGTGATAGTGTTCTACGGTATATGCTGAAGACAGGCTTACGCACAGGGATGCGGTCCACGGAAGCAACGAAACCGACGATGATTAGGACGTCTGAGCTCCCTCACGTCCAGCGACGACCCCACGACCAGAGACTCGCGTTGTGTCTATACGATGGGCATCCATGAGTCCATGATCCACGAGCGATGTTGGCCTCTTGAGATGGTTGACATTGTTGTATCCATAACTCTGTGCTCAACATTGTTTCACTACCAGGTGCCTGCGACCGCGACCACCCTTTCACTCGCCACAACAACGTAACCATCTTCAGACAATTCGCGCACCAACGCACGAACACGATCACACAAACGATGATGTGGTGCATGCAGGAGCTGAGACGAGTCACCCATAGCACCCAGCAGTCTTGCAGGTGTGTCTGTTCTGTTGAGATGTATCGGAGGCTTTATTGAATCCTCACGATCGACAAGTCGCGATTCCTTATCGCCATATTTTTTAATCCGTGATCGCGGGTCAATTTTTTTGTGCATATCACGATCACCAGAAACCGCGATTAAATCGTGATCGCAAAACGCAATTTTACAACACACTGCTGTGTACTACTGTAGTGCTGCAAGATACGTATTGGCACAGGCGTTGAATCAAAAGAAAAGCTACGCCAGCACGTCAACAAAGTGGTCAGTGCATTCAACCTCGCCACGGAGAGACGGCGAGTATCACATGACACGCGTGACGCACGAGACACACCAAGACATTTGATTCGTTGGAGGACATTCCCCGGAGGGTGAACTATCCGAGGATTTCCGCGGCGAGAGACCCGCCTGGTATACGACAAAATGATACATACCCGGTACACGAGGACACTAGGTACCGACGGAGTTAAGAAGACGCTCCAAGACTTGAGACTAAAAAATAATACCACGACCACGACCATCATAGCCGCTGTATCCACCACCTCCCCCAGCAAGACTGACGGGAAGGGAGACGGTACGATACGATAGCAGCAGGGTTGCACCACTTCGTTTTAACGCTATAAATAAAACTAAACCAACCACGACAGGCAGTAGTCTTGAGTGCTGCATGCAGTACGTACTCCTCTGCTTGTTTCCTGCGGTTCAAGGACATCAATAATAGCTGCACCCAATAAAAAATAAAACACTTGTCCACACACTATATAAAGATATTTACGTGTATCCTTTTTATTGCTTGGTTATATGGACTCGCCTCGCGCTCAGCGACTCTACAATGATTTTATGTCGCTTCTACGATGTTTGCTTTCTACGCGTTCTTTGGTTTCTTGACGTGCCTGCGCCTGCTTGTAGCGCCACACTCTTTCTCCCGCAAGAAAAAACGAGGCAAAGAATCTCGGAAAAAAAAACGTTTTTTTTTTTCAGCGGTTTGGCAGCAGGCTCTCTTCCGCTTTTCTTCACCGGTTCATTGAAGTTGGTGTGCCTTGCAACCCGCGCAACACACAGCACGTCAAAGCTCGGAGCAACGACTGGTAGCCAGTAGCACGCCCTCGATATACCGGTCGCCCCGGCAAAGCGCTCCAAGCCACGACGAGTGCTGCCTTTGGTTTCTTTAACGGGTATTTCCCCCCTTTGAGGTTGCGACCAAAACAACAACAAATTTCGTGCCATCAAAACAACCTGTGTGAGTAATTTGCCCTGATATCCTTCCTCAGTTACGAAAAAAAAAACCCATCACATTCGACACCATCACGTCCGTATAAAACATGGGCGTGTGCGCGTAGTAGAGAGTGCGGGCTTTTTTCTCTGCACCGTGAAGCTCTCGGCATTGCCAAAGCCGCGCATTGCGCCAAATCATGTATACCTACTTCATCCGTTCCACATGTTCTATTCTTCCTTCAGCGGGCTTGGCGGGCGGCGATCTGCCGCCCGCGAAGCGGAGCCCTTGTGCCAAGGTACTAATGTCATCGAGCTTGTGTACAATGTAGCTCTCGGCAGGAGCTGGCGCTTGTGTACATTCGTAGCTGCTGTGGTGAACTCTGCGTAGGGGAGAAACAGAAAAGTCGACAACACGACGCAAGCAAAATCCACACACAACGATTCACGCATTTTCCATCCGGTATTTACGAATATGTTTTCAATTCCTATTCTTGGTAGATGACGGTGGCCGGACGGACGGGACACGGAGGAGGTTCGGGCACACGGAGGCTGGACCCGCCTCGCTCGTAGTTGGTAAGTGAGTCGCACGAGAGTGTTAGGTTACGGCACGCCCTTCCCGACTGTGTCCAGCCGTCACACCCTCCCGCGCATACCATGGTACACCGACATTACGAAATTACGGCACGTAAAACTCGGAGGCGATGTTAAAACAGAAGCTCAAAAGTAGAGTTGACAACAGCAATTACAGGAGTGGTTTCAAGTGCCTGGCGTAAAAAATCGAATGGTATACACCGGTTCACCAGGTATCATGGGAGTAAGTAAAGGCCAGTACTACGAAATCGGAATTTTCTTCTACCTGCAGGTCTCTCGGCAACAGGATACCAGCTACCCGTACCATAACACAATAACATGACACCAGGCGCCTTACCATCATATACCGAGCGAAAAAAAACCACAAGGCAGGTAGGCTACAGTTAGGCTGCTGCTGCACCAAGCACCACTCTGTTTTCGAATGTAAGGGCCGTCCGGGTGTTCACAGAAATACCAGACGGTCCATACAATCGATGACAAAGTGGCACCAAGTGACCTTGAGGAGTGTACGGGCACCCACAGCGAGAAGGTGCTCGGTGTTCGTTCAGTCTTGGGGAGGCGTTCAGTCTCAGGGGAGGCCACGACCATGACCACGACCACGACGATGAGGGGGCATCGACACAGTCAGTCGGCGTAGTAGCACCAGCGCCGCGTCCAAACAGCACGGATCACACTGCCGCTGCCGCTGCTACTGCTATTGCTACTGCTGCTGCTGCTGCTGCTGCTGCCGCTCCGTACCACAGTATGCGAAAGCACTTAAGAATCTCTTACTCCGCCTCTAGGCTCGCGTCTTAGTGTGATCGTCGACGTTGAGCACACAGGCCTCTTAAATCCCATCATATAGGGTTTAGAGTGGAGCCCTCGCCGACCACAGAAGGCTAATTAACAGCTGTAACTTCTTGCTCATCTCAACATTTTTTTCAGCCTGAAATTCTCAACTACGTACCAAAAAAAAAGTCATCACATGTCGCGTGTACAGCTGTATTCAAGAATTTATGTCCATAGCGCGGAAAAAGCGCAACACCTGGCACCAGGGTACTATTTATTGCCCGCAGAGGACGTTGATTCGCACAGGGGGTACGTACGATCGGTTTGGAGCGCTCGATTTTTCCGTATCGGGAAGGTTTCCCTCACCGAACAAGGGTATTTCACGGGAGATCTGGGTAAGAGAGAGCCTTCCCAAAATATGTAAATAGGACCTACGGCACACTCAAAAACCTACCAGTACCTGGTATATATTTACCTATTTTTACTAACAATATTTGGTTCTATTTACTATAGTCTTCCGTAATACCAGGTACTGATCTACTGATGTGTACTATCCATAGTGCATGCAAACCCTGTAATGCCGGTGGCAGGCTACGAGACGAAGACAGCTCCGCGGAGAAACTACAAAAGCTAAAAACTCGACCTACAGTAGTAGTCTATAATCCCTTCATACTTCGAAGTAGTACTACTTCAACTCACGAAGACATTAACAAGCCTGCCCCCCCAATCCCCGCCTGCCCGCCCGCCCGCCCGCCACGCCCCTGTCCCACCTGCTCGTATTCCAGGATCATCACGTGCGACGCCGCGCGGTTGCCGTACAGAGCCGCGATCGCTGACACGTCCATCTCCTCGCCGGCACTGCCCCCCTTCCCATCCTTCTGAGCGAGACACGCTTCGATGCCCTCCGTGTACACGGCGATCGCTCCTCGGTAATTTTTAGACTAAAAACAAAATATTAAATCCAACAAGAAGAGCAAGCAAATCAAGGCAGGGCAAAGCAAGACGAGGCACGGCGGAGCAAGGCAAAGCAAGGCGTTGAGCAAGACGAAGCAACGCGAAGCCAGGCAGTGAGCGACCAGCAAGCAGGCGTTCGGGGGGGGGGGGGGATACGCCCAAAGGTACTATTAATAAACAAGACATGAAATCCAATATGGAGAGCAAGCCAAGGCAAAGCAAGGAAAAGCCGGGCAGTGAGCGGTCAGGAAGCGGGTGGCGGGGGGGCGGCGGGGGACGTCCAGCGGTCCTTAAACCAAAACACAAGATCCAATCCAATGAGGATATCAACACAAGGCAAGGCACGCAAAGCAAGGAATAGCCAGGCAGTGAGCGATCAGGAAGCGGGCGTGGAGGGGGGCGAGGGCGGGGGGTGTACTCGATAGGAGAGATGTACTCGATCTCATGCATGGCCGTAGTCGTATGACCATAGACCCACGCATCCCTACAATGCGGGGACGGAGCATGTCGGGTTTTCACCGACCAGGCGGACATTGCTTGCGCCAAGCGCGAAGCGCCGTGAGGTGTCTGGCGAGTCGCATGAAGGGCGAGCTGCATCCTACTAAGAACCGCTTTTGAGGCGGACTTGCGTATGGATGACGGCTTCAATGAGCTGATTTAAATTCCGGTGCACCTGGTAAGCATTGTTTCCAGAGACAGCAATGGGAGTACTATGTAACTGCCTCTTGGGTGCCTTACCATATTACGTGATACGATCATTCCCACTTGTGCGGAGTAAAGGTTGTCTCACCTCGCACAAGTAATCTAACTCGACAACCAGCTGTGACCGACCACCAAAAAAAGAAGAAAAAAAAGAAAAAAAAACGGTACCCTGGTTGTCTAGCTCATTCATGTAGTGAGCGGCATGTTTCACAGTGTCGTTGCCAACCGTCGCCAATCCAACCTATATATAATAGGGGGGGGGGGGGTACTCTTATCATCGGCGTGGGGGTGGGGGGGAGGGGCAGCGTCCAAAGGGGTATTCGGTAGGGTAATTACTTTTGGGGTACCCGGGTAACTTACCCAGGTATAACCTACCAATGGGTACATTACCTGGTACCGTATGTTTTACCCACATTACCGCCCTCGAATACAATACCCGTGACTAATACTATTAAGGGGGGGGCATAGTAAATAGGACCAAATATTGGTAGTAAAAATAGGTAAATATATACCGGGTAGGTTTTTGTGTGTGCCGTAGGTCCTATTTACTATGGTCCCCCGTAATAGATACTCGCAACGTAAATACCAGGTACCCGCGACGTAACACCAGGCACCGGGTATCACATTTGGGACAATGCACATACCATATCGGACAGCCTTCCAAACACCTATTAATAGTTACACCCTATTTACGGGATTTATACCCGAGTAAAACGGGGTAGAAGTTTTTACGCACGCGGGTAAACGTCACCCACACTACTGGACATACCCGTACAGCTCCCCAGTACCACACCCGTCTCTGTATCACGTAATGCCCCGGTATTCATGATACCTGAAGAATCATGACCCCCCCGGGCGGGAAGTACTCTTGGTACTTACTTACCCCGACGCCATACCCGCCAACTATCCCCCCCTGGCGAACACGCCTTCAGAGGTCACGGGTGGAATGGATGGATGGACGAATGGGCGGATATACGAATTGATGGATGGATGGATGGATGGATGGATGGATGGATGAATGGATGGATGGATGGGCGAATGGGCGGATATACGAATTGATGGATGGATGGATGGATGGATGGATGGGCGAATGGACGATGGATGGATTCGACAATGGGTGGGGATTAGATATTGGACGGAAGGAAACGAGGGTGTGTGCGAGAGGGAGGAGGCCGACCTATTTGTTGCCGGAAGAACGAGCTGCTGAAGCCTCAAGACAGCAGTGCTAAAACCTGGTATGTGCAACAGTGTCTCGTTACAGGTATCACGTACAAAACACTACCGAGGGTAGGTGACAGCAATAACTAGCCGGCGACGTCAGCATTTAGAGCACACCAGCACACCCAACACGGGTGCGCGTCGTAAGAAACATCCTTGGTTGACAAAATTCACACTCGTCCAGAAGGCTGGTGCGGACAGGACGGACGATCACAGCTTGTGAAACAGGCATATATGTACCAGTTCGTTCTTTAGGCCAGTCCTCCTCAGCAACGATTCAGCTCTCCTCAGAAACGGTTTTTGATGTTGGGGGGAAAATTCCCGCGAGAGCTTTCACGGACGACTGCCCTTAATTTTATGGCAATCTGTTTCTCGCATTGCTTCTACGAGTATCTCTTGGCGGCACAAGAAAAGTCATCCTCGCCCCCCTGCCTTTCTTTCGTCGTAATATACGAGGGTATCATGAAAAATGGTATACCTGGTATAGCTCAAATCCGTTTTTTTTCTAGAAAAAAAAAGCGCTAGAAAAAAAAGAGCCCCCCTCCCCAGCCCGCTAGGGCACAGGGTACCAAATGCGCATTATTTCGTGAGAATGAAAAAAAAAAAAGGTGCATGCATATGTACATGTATACACAAAAGGTTAAGGTTCCCCTTCGAGATGTAGTTGAGTTGAAATCCCGGGAGTGTCGCAAGTTGAAAGAGGCGTTCCTCCTCCTCCTGTGCGCATAAACCGATGTAAGGCTCCCTGCTGGTGGTGTACCGCTGCTGTTCCAGAGTGATGTTATGCCGCTCCTGTTGGACTGCAATCTGGGCGGATGCTTTTGAAATTCAATTAAAGGTTTTTTTGGAGGACGAGCTTTTGTGCTACCGCTGCCGGGATGCCGAGACAGTACGTATACATTGTGGCTCGACGGGACAGCTAAACCAAAAGAAAACGCTCCCAGATCAGATTTCCCGAAGCGGGAGCAATTGCGCTGCTGTTTGTGATATATCTCCATGTGTCGTTTTCGAACACAACACGTACAAAAGCACCACGGCACGGAGAACGGAACTTGAACCGTGACTGCTGTTGCCTGCGAGGAGGGCCGGGGTGCGAGGTGGCCACGTGACCACACTCGAGGAGGGAGGTGGGCAGGCGACCAGGCGAGGCGCCAGCTGTTACACGTATGTATAAAATGTACACAGCACAAAAAATGCGACAAACCTGCTCTGTCCATTCTGTTTGTGTGGGTTTCCATCGTCTTGCTTGGCTCTAGTAATAGCAGGTTGGAATGCCTAGCTACTATTAATAGCCAGAACTTGCGACTTCGAAGGTCTAGAGCACGCGCCATGGAGCCCGGCCGGGACCTGCATTTGCGCCGTGGTGTACACGCGGGCCCCTTGCGTGTCACGCACCAGAGAGCGCGAGGGAGACCAGCGGCCCGAAGTGAAACGTGTTGTGTTCGGCAAAAAAGTGGATTTCATAAATATACATACAAATACAGGGGCCAGCATCACCATTTCCTTGGCCCGTTGACGCTCGTCGGCCCGAATCGAATTGTGCCCAATCACGCTTTACATAGAGCAGCAGTGCCATGGATATCGCCTCAGGCTTTGCGTTCGCTACTCATACCGCTAGTGTCGAAAGAAAAGTCTAGAAAAAAATGTCTCTGCTATCTATTCCAATTCCAATTACGTGTAGAGATAGTTCAAAAGCCGTCGCTGTTTAGGAACTCGCGCGGCACCAGCGGAGTATCTGTTAATGTCGCCAACTTTTGTGCGTTGGTGGGTGGCGTAGTATATGTCGGACGCTTGAAGCAACCCGCAATCTCGCAGAGGGTCGCCTCTTTTTACTCACGGGACCAATTTACAACCTAATATGCACTCCACGACGTACACGCGCAGTCCACGCGCTATTATTCTTTACCTGTTACCATATGATTTAGTTTTCTAGGGGTGAAACGGGGTGCCCAATAGGCTGCACCTCCCTTTTACTTGATCCTCACCTCCACGTACTCTACCCTTACCCTACCCGGACCTGATCCCATTGGCACTGCGTTGCCACTTGGTGGTGCACAGACACGAAAGCGCAAAACGCGAACCGTAGTAGCGTGTGGACTGCACTCGAGCGCTGCAGTCCATGGGTTGTAAACAGCAGTGGTCGTGCCCGTTCTTATACATGGCGCCGTCTAATTTAGACAGTCTGCAATCCCTTCAAATAAGGATGCTACAACAACTGCATGCGGTGTTACGTACGGAATCGCACACCTATATACCAGGTATATAAAACACCCCGGCAACCGCAACCCGCACACGTTCATAAGACTCTCGCTATGACAACGTACGAGTACTACTTTCACAGCACTATTGATAGGAGTGGCAGCAGTAGCACAGGAAACAATACGACTGTGGACCCCGGATCCCTTACCCCTAGATTGTACCGCACCCGCCCACATGAGCTACTACGGTATTACTAATGTGGCCATACCACATGTGCGTTTAGTACAGGGTATTTACTAAAGACGTACCCGGGTACCAACCCGAGTATGACCCAAACAGCCAGGTCTGGTATCCGGGTATCCCCATAAAAATACTTACGCTTATCCTTTTCTTAAAATCACTTGATTGTAAGCACCTGCCTCACGCTCAGCGAGTCTCCCACGATTTTTTGTCTCTTCTACGACCCTTGCTTTCTTCGCGTTCTTCGCGTTCTTTGCGTGCTTGCTTCTTGTGCCACACTTTTTTTCCCGGAACAAAACAAAAAAAAAATCGGAAAAAGAAAAAAGTTGATTCTGTTTTTTCAGCGGTTTGGCAGAGGCTCTCTTTCGCTTTTTTCACCGGCTGGTTGAAGTTTCTTTTGCACTTTCAGTTATTTTCTCCTTTTTTCTTCTTCCGTTTCGTGTGCGTGTGTGCAGGTCGGAGCACGGCGACGCGGGCGAGCCCGGCGCCGTCACGGGTGTCGACGGATGCTGGCGGGTAGAGGGGGGGTTGCAAGGAGCGCGGTCGCGGTTTTCGTGGCTAGGCGTCGTGTGAGACACAAGGAAGGGAAGCATGAATGGGCTCTGCCTGGCCTCCATCTGAAAAAAATTAGACTGAGTATGTACGAGTCCATAAGGGTCGTTCGGGATCGCAAGCTAACATTCAAGCGGTGCTTATTTTTGCGACCACGCTGAAATATACACAGACCCGTACGCCATCTGACCATCGACATCGTCGAGCTGGCGAACGAGGGTCACGGTGAGCACCGGGCTTCACGCGGGGCGGGCGACGGGGATCACTGTGACAGAGAGGGAGGAAAGTTTTACCCGGACCGAGTCGGTGGCGAGGTGGTCGCGAGAGGGGCGTGCGGCGTACGAGGCTGAGAGAGAAGTTCTGCTGTTCATTTTTTTTTGTTTTCTTGCCTTTGACTTTTGACTGGTGCAAGGTGTTCCAGGGGCAGACAATTATTACATGAGAGGGGGCGGGGATTTTTTTCTCTTTCCGATTTTTTCGGTTTCATTTTCATTGTTTTTGCGGTGCTGCTCCTGTGCCATGCTGTGCTTTCTCGTTCGTACATACCAGGTACATACTCGTACAACATATCAAAAGAAGAAACAAAGTACCTTATCTGGGGAATGTATGTATGTATGTACGGACGTACGTACGTACGGCATGTGACTCTTGGTCTTATCAAGTCGCCAATTTGTAACTACAACATTCATAAAAATATATATATATACAATCATCGACCTTTCTGTCCGCTTTCCTGAGCGAGCGTAGCGGGCGGCGTAGGCCGGCCGCGGAGCGAAGCGGCTTGTAAAGTATTACCGGTACAATCGTACTCTCCGCGAAACACAATAGATCAGACGACAGAGTGCGTACTTTTAACAAAGTATACCGGGGGTGTTTTCTCGAGACATAACTTACCGAGCTCTTCGGTAAGGTTCGGTACGGCCTCAATATCCTGGCAAGGTTCGGTACGGACTCGATACCGGTACCCGACACTTCGGCAACTTCGGTATACGCACACCGAAAATACCTTGAGTCAAGGGTATGTTTGTTCGGTAGGGTATACCAGTACGCAAGGTATTGTCGGTGGCCGCGTACCGATCTTACCAAGTTGTCGGGTATCGGTATTTGGGGTCGTACCGAACTCAACCGAAGCGCCGGGTACCGGTATTGACGCTGACTGCTGAAATCTTGGAAGAATGAAAAAACAAGGAAAACGGAATAAAAAAAACAGTACCCGGCAACGCCAAGTCAGAAGAGCAATCGGTCATCCACTTCTTCGCTGAGTGTCTTCTGCCAGGTACCAGATACCAGGCATCATATATTAATACTTGCTGTGTATACACAACGGGTGTACAGCACATGCAGATGAGTAAATGTTCAGGACCACAGCACCACTACGAGTATACATGACACACTCCTACTGCTTTTGCTGCCCTTGGGAGCACAGGTGTGACAGCAGTATGACAGCAGTATCGCGCCACACCCCGGCCACACGGGCAGCATCTACAGCAGTACATGCAGTATATACACTTACACTCTATCGTACCATCCACCTGGTAGCAAGAGCATCCGCGTTGCTTCTACGGGCGGTGGTATCCTGTTATTACTATAGTACGGGTGTAGGGGTACGACCAGTACGATGTATATACCTGGTACAAGTATGTATCTGGTTCGTACAATGGTAAGCCCATTTGATAGAGCTGCCGGTCGGCGGACCTAAGCCGCCAGACAACTATTAATACTGTACTGTATTGTACAAATCGCTATTTTAGGTGGACTATTAATACGAAGGACGTAAAAGTCGGTTGTTTCTCGGATCTCGCAGGTGCTACGTAGCCAACTATCCAACCTAGTGGATTTCCTCACCTGTACGAAGGCTTTTTCAACGCGTTTAGGACATAAGACACACAGGGACCAAAGATACTTCCATGGGGTGTGTGGTGCGCGGTGTCCACGTACCTCGTCACGCGCGCGGGGGGAACCAGCATTGAAGCCTTTGGCCTTCGGGCCCCTCCCGACACATATCGCGGTGGTCACCGCTGCTGTGCTCTGCTAACTTCTTCAGGAATTCGTTCGCACCATCCCCGTCTGCCACGACGGTTGTATCCTCGTGCCATGGGCCCCCTTCCGAAGTCACTCCATAAATTATCTGGAGGGACTACGGACGAGCCCACCGCGCGAGGACACAACCGCCTTGGCAGACGGGGATGGTTAGATCGAGATCCTGAAGCAGTTAGCTGAGCACGGGCAGCAGTGTCCACCACGATGTGCGTCGCGAGGTGCCTGAGGAAGGTGTACGTACGGGACGACATATACAGCGTCAAAAGGCCAAGCCAGACCCTCGGGTGAAAAAGTAAGGGATGCTTTACCGGTCAGGGCCTACCAACGGGTCATTCCCAGCATCGAAGCCTTCCTCCGGCACCTCGTGACGCATGTCAGTGTTGCCAATGCTCGTATCCCTCACGTCTTGCCTAAGAGCCCTTTCCCAGCAGAGAGCTGCATCAGGAACTACAGCAGTATGCCCTCCCATACGTGCCTTGTTTGTGCACCAAATAAGTAACGCCGAAATACATACGAAGTCCCTAAAACCGGGGTTCGGCGCTACCTGGCGCTGCATGGCAAGTCTAAGGCCTTTCGTCATGTGCCTTATTCAAGTGAAGCATTCAGCACGTGGAAGACAATTTTTTTTCCGTAATAATGCTAGTAGACGCCCCGGGGCACTACCTTAAAACATCTTACCAGGGTACCTAACACTTTCGGGTTCACACCCACCAATATACCAGCTCAGTCCCACCAACCATGATTCCCGAGACTGATTTGAAGCGGTAGCGACCCACCAGTATACGAGAGTACTAGCGCAGCCCTTCTGGCCTCGGTTCCCCGAGACCCGAGGCTGATTTGGAACGGGAGCGACGCACCAATTTACCAGCGCAGTCCCACTAACCTATAGTTCCCGAAACTGGTTTAAAGCGGTAGCGACCCACCAATGTACCAGCGTTGGGTGTGCGCGAGCTATTTTCCGTGTTCTGCGTGCCTGCTGTGTGTCCAGTATGTTCCCTGTGTGCTGTGTGTGTTTGTGTGCTTGCTGTGTGTGCCGTACGCTCTGGGTATTTGGTGCGTGCTGTGTGTGTTTGCTGTGCGCTGTGTGTGGGTCCTGCTGTGCATCACAGCGTCACGCAGCCCCGCACCACCTGATCTATTCCTTCATTTCACACAGAAACTCCCTCCACGGATGCGTCTACGGTATACGATACAATTTCGTCTCGTTTTCCTCCCTTTTCGTGTACCCCGGGGCTGATTATACAGTGCCCCTCGCATTTCCATTTTACTACGTTCATGGAAACCCCAACCTATCTATGCTGCGCGCTATTTTCTATTTTCTATTCTCCGTGTTCTGTGTGCCTGCTGTGTGCCCAGTGTGCTCCCTGTGTGCTGTGCGTTCTATGTGCTTGCTGTGTGTGCCGTACGCTCTGGGTGTTTGGTGCGTGCTGTGTCTGTTTACTGTGCGCTGTGTGTGGGTCCTGCTGTGCATCACAGTGTCATGCAGTCCCGCACCTGCTCTGCCTTTATTTCACACCCAGAAACTACCTCCACGGATACGTATACGATACCCTGGTACGATGTTTCGTCTCGTTTTCGTCCCTTTTCTTGTACCCCAGGGCTGATTATACATTGCCCCTCGCGCTTCCATGTTACAACGTTTATTGAAACCCCCGTCCACGCGTATACGATATAGAGTTGCACCCCGTCTCGCTGAGAACCGGTTACCCGGTGGCGGGTACCCGGAACCGTCCCGGTCCAACTCACGGAATCGCGGGTATTTTTAGCGAAAACGAGCACAATCCCGAGTACCGAGTAAACTCTCCTCGCTGAACAACAACGCAAAAAACGCCTCGGCCACCCCCCCGCCCCCAACTCGCCCTATGTTCAGGACGGGTCGGCACAAAAATTCGTGCAGGATGCGGGTCTTGATGGCCAAGGCTGGCTAGTCGGCCGCCCGAAGGTTTTTAGGGAAAACGCCACCACAACACTCGCCGGAGCCGCGTGACTGCCTCTGCCGACCTCGAGCCCCCCAAGCGGTCGGGGTTCGGGATGGAGTTAGGCCTGGGGTCGGGTTGGTCTGGGCCCGCGTGCAAGGTTGAAATTGACGACACACGCCCTGGACAAAGTTTTGTGCCGACCAGTCCTGCCCATATCGAAAGCCCCCCCCCCAAAAAAAAACCTCCCTTATATAGGTTGGGTTGGCGTCGGTTGGCAACGACACTGTAAGACAAGCCGCTCACTACGTGAGCTAGACAACCACGTTTTTTTTTTGTTCTTGTTTTTTTGGCCGTCGCCCACAACTGGTTGTCGAGTTAGATCATTTTGTGCGAGGTACAAAACCTTTACTCCGCACAAGGGAATTGATCGTATCACGTAGTGCTCAAGGTAAGGCCCCCAAGAGGCAGTTACATAGTACTCCCATTGCTGTCTCTGGAAGTGGCCACACCAAAAAATAAATCAATCCATTGTCGCTGTCATCCACACGCAAGAAAATCCGCCTCACAAGCGGGTCACAGTCGGATGCAGCTCACCCTTCATGCGACTCGCCGGACACCTCACGGCGCTTCGCGCCTGGTGCAAGCAATGTCTACCGGGTCGGTGAAAACCTGACATGCTCCGTCCGGGCATTGCAGGGATGCGAGGGTCTATGGTCATACGACTACGGCCATGCATGAGATCGAGTACATCTCTCTTATCGAGTACACCCCCCCCCCACATTTTTGGGGGTGAACGGGTGAACGCCCCGGGACGGAGTCACCAAGCCGTTGGAGTGAGGTGAATGGAGCTGCTTCCGAAGCAGGCAAGGGTGTGTTTTACATACGTATACCTCGAATACTGGTAGGGATGTTGACATACGGCGATAATATGCGCATCTATTAGTAGGTGCATGTTGTGCAAGAGCAGCAGCACAGATAGAACGCAGCCGAGGCGATGACCAGACATGCTTTAATGAAGACGTGCTGCTTATATTGCGTAGTATCTCTAAGTTCACGTGAGGTGCCTGTTTTATTCACAACCGACGGAAATAATTATTTGTAGTCATGGTCTCTACCGACGGAAAATAAATTCAGAGGCAGAGAGAAGAGAAGGACGGCCACATTCGTTTCGTGCCCCCTTCTAGCTTATCGTGATAGATGCACGAGGAGAGCACGGCACTGCTCGCTGCCGATTGATAGGCCTAGAGGCTAGGCCTACCGTTGTGGTTGATATGTTACCTCGTACCGGGTATCTGGTATCAACCAGCCACGGCCACTTGCCCACTAAAACAAATTTGGAGACAGCCGAAGCCGGCCGACTTGCCCACTAAAACGTCAGTTACGAGAAGTCGGCCATTATAATTACGACGCCTATTAATAGGAGCAATTACCTGGTAGATTTGGTCATCGGGTACTTCTAAATTCCGGCCGACTCGCAGCTTTAGCATTTTGTATTTAGAGGTGTCAAGAGACAAACGTCAGACGTCTCATAAACCGCGAAAAAAATATTTCGTCCTGCTGGGACCTCTGTAAAATAAGAAATAAGTCCATCCACCACCATCCACCATTCACCATTCACCCATCTACGCAGAGGCTGAGTTTGTATTTCGCCGCATCGGCGCGATTTCCGACGACGGTATATATCGAGTATTTATTTTTTATTTTTTCATCATCACTTTTACTTTCCAGCCTAACTCGTACCTGGTACGAGGTTTTACCCTCAGCGGTCTTCTGGACAAGCCGTGGTCACAGGTGTCGTCCCTTCTCCCCCCCCCCGTCCTATTTTTTATAGGTTGGGTTGGCGTCGGTTGGCAATGACACTGTGAAACATGCCGCTAACTACGTGAGCTAGACAATCAGGGTACGTTTTTTTTTGTTTTTTTTTTGGCGGTCGCCCACAGCTGGTTGTCGAGTTAGATCATTTGTGCGAGGTAAACAACCTTTACTCCGCACAATTGGGAATGATCGAATCACGTAGTGTTCAAGGTAAGGCACCCAAGAGGCAGTTACATAGTACTCCCATTGCCGTCTCTGGAAATGCCTACACCGGAAATTAAATCAACTCATTGAAGCTGTCGTCCATATGCAAGTCCGCCTCAAAAGCGGTTCTTAGTAGGATGCAGCTCACCCTTCATGCGACTCGCCAGACACCTCACGGCGCTTCGCGCTTGGTGCAAGCAATGTCTGCCTGATCGGTGGAAACCCGACACGCTCCGTCCCGGCATTGTAGGGACGCGAGGGTCTATGGACGTACGACTACGGCCATGCATGAGATCAAGTACATCTCTCCTATCGAGTACACCCCCCCCCCCGGTACGTGCCTTTATTTTTTGTCGCGCATAGGGTTCAGCATTCCCACTGCTCGTCGATTTTCATCGAATGTAGCTAACTCACGCTCTCGCGCTTTCCGCTGATCATTTTTTTGCGCAAGAAAAAGTCCCTACCACGAGCATGCACTCGGTGAGACTTGAACCCACGGAATTGATCTTGATAGGCACGCGGACCACCCACCAAGCCACCGGGGACGCCGGCTTTATCGAGGTGTTTCGTACCAGGTATGATGTTATTACACATCAGACACTTGTAGGTATAGGTACAGATCTTTGGGACTTCATCAGACAATAAAAAGCTGACGAAATAAAGCATCCATGAGTGCGTGGGATTGGGGCATGATACGGACTGGCTGCCGGTGTCCGAGTGCGACCGACTACGAGTACGACAATGCAAGGAGTCGTACGGGGTGGGAGCAACATGATCCTACCCGAAGTACTGCTGGGCGCTCACGCTGCTCTTACATACTGGTATTAATAGGCAGTCAGCCATAGCACCAAGGCTTATCAGTGTTCTGGTCGGGATCTCCCCGTCCCAAAGGGGATACCTGGTACATATTTGAGTACCAGGTATACCAGGTACGTGGTATTCCATGCCTGGTACTCTGTACTCGCAGTTCAAGGACTACTTTCGCCCTCGCTTCACCCACAAATTGATGTTAATATTATCAGGTACTACTATCGCACTAAAAACCAGTATTTGGCTGCACAACGCATATAGGCTGCTGGTGGTGACTGTTGCTCATATTATACCAGGTATGTAGCAGCACTGGGGGGAGCCCTATTATAGCAACCTGGTGCAGCAGTGCAATGAGTACCCCGCGAGACGACTTGCAGACGAGCCGAAAACGCTGCAGCTGTGCTCTGCTCCCGTTGTACCAGTACCTGGTACCTGGTCCTTGGTACGAGTACATATACAGACTGGTACGGGTTATGTGTACGTACCAGAATTTTCTCGAGAGTTTCCGAGATACCAGGTATTTATTTGTACACACAGGCACACAGAAACACAAACAAATAAATAGCGCGACAAGAGAGGTATCGGGAGGCCTCTCGACAGCCGGACACTTTCCCGCCGCCCTCTCGTCTCTCGTCACAGCCCCTCAAAACGAAGTGTCTCTCTCGCCTCCCCCTCCTCCCTCCTTATATACACGTACGTGAACAACAGAAGCACTCTTTGACCAGACAGGGAGATAGAACTTGCTTTTGACCATGATCATCATATCTGCCTGGTATATACGTCTAGAACAAACAGCAGCAGCAGCAGCAGCAGTAGTCTACAGAGCAGCCTACGTATATACTGGTGGGAGCACGTACCAGCGTGCGACGTGCACCTACCTACCTGCATAATAGAGCAGTAGTTTTCGGGGATCGGTTCCATCACTCTGTCCGAAAATGTAAGGAGCGTTATAATGATATTATTATGAATAAACGGTTTTTACATTTACGAACAGAGTGGTATTTCTCTCATCTGTCTCGCCCACTCAAACGACCTGTGGGCAAGATCCTGCCCACAGCCGGCCAATGCAGCCCCCTCTGCAAAGCGGGCCGAAGGTTCGAGGCTAGCAGCCTGACGTGCCACGTAGCATGGGGGCATCGTCCAGATATGAGACGGAGACGTTCGCATCATCAAAAAGGCAGGTACACACCATAGTAATAGATAGTGCTTCTCTCCTCTCATAATTGATTGACACAGACAAAAGGACCACAGCAGCAAACGCAGGCGATCTCCCGTCTCCAGCAACCACCACCCGACACACAGGCAGCACAAATCGCTTGCTATTCAGGGGGGGAGGGGGGAGCCCTCTTGCTGGGTGCAGCAGAAGGACCACCACTACATGCCATCTGCTCGTACCTTGTAGAGTTCGCCGGCCTTGGCCTTCCACTCCTGAGGCGTCAAAACCACCTCCACCACCTCCTCCTCCTCCTCCTCCTCCTCCTGCCCCTCCCCATCCATCATCTCGTCTCCCGAGGTATCTTGCACCATCTCGTCGTCCGAGTCCGGCACGTACTCCGCTTCGGCTGCCATGCTCTCTACTGCCCCTCTTCAGCAAAGAGGAGGGTGGTACCTCGGTTCTGCTGTAGCTGCTAGGGGTGGAGCAGCAGAGAACCGAGAGGGTGGAGAGAGCAAGAGCTTGGCGGACTTGTTGCTTCCCAAAGCACCGCCGTCGTAGACTTACAGGCTAACGAATCGACTTTTTTACGTACGAAATCCCATGAATCCTCCTCTATATGTTCAAAATCAAATAAACAGACAAAATCTACCGAACGAACTGGGGAAGAAAAAGAGCCGCGAGGAAATATTTATAACGGCAAGTGCTATAAGCCAATCATAGCGCGTGGGTATACCGTCACGACGTCACGACCGTCACAAACCAATATCCATGTCACGTTGTTTGTCATGTCCTCTGTCATCAACATCGATAGCCCAACCTGTCGTTGGTACCTACCCTGGTATAATACATTATGCACATACATTGCCAATTCATGCAAGTCGATATCGTACGACAGCAGCTGCCATACTACCTCGTGCTCGTTACAATGGGCGCGGGTATAGCCGCCATCCGGAGAGTCACTGGTCTATCTGCATCTGCCACCACTACGATGTGCTCTGTTATTGCCGCGACGTGCTATAAATACTAGTATTGCTGTACCAGTGCGAGGCACGCGTTACCTGGTATATATATATACGATAGAGTGGCACAGACAGGCGTTTCGCTCTCAGCCTATGCAAAGAAAGGCTTGGATATCAACCGAACTTGCGTCATATCGTACCGGTGGCAGATCATAATATTAATAGTAGTAGTACTCGACGACTCGCAACATTCCTACAGCAGCAGCACTCGTAGTGGTTGCAAGGAGGACGAGAGGGGGGGGGGGGAGGAGAAGGAGGAGGAGGAGTGGGGGGGAGTTACAGCAGCAGCTGTACTGTAGCAGTGTGGTAACAGCAGTAGTAGTACAGACTACGTATACTGCTGTAGTATTTGTAGAAGAAACAGAGTACGATAATCGTGCGTCGTATCATACCGGTGGCAGAGCATAGTATTAATAGTATTAATGGTAGTACTCGACGACTCGCAACATTCCTACAGCAGCAGCACACGTAGTGGTTGCAAGCAGGACGAAAGGGGGGGGAGGGGGGGAGGAGAGGGGGGGGGAGAGAAGGAGGAGGAGGAGTGGAGGGGAGTTACAGCAACAGCAGCTGTATGTACTGTAGCAGTGTGGTAACAGCAGTAGTAGTACAGACTACGTATACAGCTGTAGTATTTGTAGAAGAAACAGAGTACGATATTAATAGTATACCTGGTACCTGATGGCTGTTTAGTGCCCAGAATCGTACCAGGTATGTACAAATAATACTACGTGTGTGTGAGGTAGCATGGATCTAGGGATAGACTTTTGATACTGCAACGTATGGAGAGGCGCCTCTGGCTCTGCTCAAGTCACCCATACAAGGTGTGCTTGATGTATGCTTGGAAGCTCTCGTAATAGTTAATTGCTTGCTACCCGGATGTCTGAAGGAAGGCCCGAGACAATCCTCATCCAGACAGGCGATGACGCCTTCCAGCTAACATGAGGGGGCACATGCTACAAAAAACATAACGCCTCAACAGGGGGGAGGGAATACCATAACACTAGCCCACCCTGAAGGGCTGGTATAGTATGCAGATACATAGAAAAATCAGGCGGGAACCACACACACATCCAGAGAATTAGGAGAATGGATGGAAGATGCGGCGCCTCACAACCCACTCCTACACCTATCTCTGACTTGCAAGGCAAAAACCGAATAAATGTGTACACCGCGAATCAGAAAACAACGAGTCCAAAAACACCACTACGCGAAAGCAAGCGAAAAAAATAAATAAATAACTTAGGATTTAAGAATAGAACGTAATGAGCAGGAAGGAGCAAGGACAGCAAATGGAGTAGACAAGCCGAAAGTTGGCACAGAAGGGAGGTAGACTTGGTGCGTGGGCTTCCTTTTGTTTCCGAGGTTTTCTTCTTTGGGGAAAGTTATGAGTGGTCAATGTTGAAGATCATGCTGCACATTGTCGGATGGTAAGAGAAATAATAATAACAACAAGCTATCGCAGAATCACCGGGACGCTGAGCAACTCGTGCTGAAATTTACGTCTCTCGCTCCGGTGTGTCCCGACAAGCCTGGCGGACGTGTGGTCCGCCTCTTAGACGACGAGCCTATGCACGCGAATCTGCTGTACGTCCAGCTGCTAATGCGTCCGTGGATCACGCATGCGTGCCACGCTATATAACGCCTCCTGCCACCTCGGTGAGGAGGTATCATATCATGCGAGAGCGCCACGTCAAGCGCCATCGGAGGCTTCAGGAGCTGTGTGCCGTCAATGCAATCACTCACAGCATCTTTCGACCTCAACAGATTAATATTCGCACTCCCACCTCCAGCCAATAAATACCAGGTACCTGGTATGTACCTTGTTTGCGCCCCGCGATGCGAGCCGCTGGTTCAGACCCTGAGTGTCTCGGCTTTCTGGAGCAAACCTTCCCAAGGCTATATATACCCCAGACAGTCGAGCGTACATTGTGAATACTACTCATCATCGTGGCTCCTCTCCCGCCCGATCCGTGCACGCCCACCGCACTCGAAATAAACTACAGCAGTATACTCGCGTTTCCCTAACGCCTTCTGCCATTTTTTTCCTGCCTATAAGGGTTGACCAGCAGCCACACTTGGCTTGCTCCCAAGCACAGCTCGAACAAAATTATCGCGTTCACACCGCCACGGTGGCTATCATACACCGGGCGCTACGTGTGGGCGGCGGGCGTCGCTTCTCTCCCCCCTACGACGCGCGACGACGGTTCACAACATAGATTCACGGAGCCTCCTCGCGACCTCCCCCATGGGGAGAGCGTTGCAGAGCGGGTCATGCTGTGTCGCCGAGCACGCACATCATACTCAGCCGCACCCTACATTTTATATGGTGAGGTGCTCGCTTGCCGTTGTGTTATAAGGCTTAGATTGGGCAGGCGAAAAGGTTCACCATTCGCCCACCCAGCCCAAGCCTTATAACACTCTCCCCCCCTTCGGAGCAGCGGAGTCCTGGGTGTTCGTATGAGGCCGTACGTGCCTAGTCCGTAGTTCTTCACAATCTCTGGGGACCCTGGAAGAATGTTTATCAGATTCTTTATATGAGGAAATTCACTTTTCTTTAAAAAGAGTTTTCATGTTGGGCGTGTGAGGTTCGAACTCACGACCAACGACCCACAACCTTCCGTCGACGCCATTTGCTAAGATATTTGTCCGTTGACCTTAAGGTAAAAGGTTAACCATTCGCCTGCCCAACCTAAGTCTTATAACACCGTCCCCCCTTGCAGAAGACAGCCGTCGATGGGGTCAAGTCGTGCGTCCGCTTTCTACAGCTACGAGTAGGTCGGCCCCCGCCGTCTTTTTCCGAAGCGCGGCGTATACGCTACTACCTAGGGGGGGGGTATACTCATGTAGGGGGGGGGGGGGGGGTGTACTCAATGCCGTGCATGGCCGTAGTCGTTTGACCATAGACCAGGGGGTGTGTACTCGATAGGAGAGATGTGCTCGATCTCATGCATGGCCGTAGTCGTATGACCATAGACCCATCTAGGTGGGGTGGTTTTGAGGCCAACACTTTCTGTCTTCTCGCTGACGGAGTTTCCCAACTAACAAACCACGCATCAAGCCTCTTGGGATTTCAGAGGGGCACATCGGCAAATAAAAGCCACGATTAGCGCAACAGCCAATGCACAGATGGCAGGTGATTCGACTTGGCGTCCGAGTTACAGCTCAAGGAGTCTTACTGCACGGGTAGCAACACGATTCTATCCACGCTCCTGGGCTCTCGCGTTGATCGTAGGCGGTTAATAGCGCCAAAGTTGCCAACCATCGTTTTTGTCGCTATCTCGGCGTCCCACAGGGGCTATGCATCTCATGGGGAGGAAGGAACTGTGGCCCCTACGGGTGCTCGCCGCGACCCCCCCCCCCCTCCCCCCCAAAAGTGGGAGGCGTCTATATTAGGAGTAGGAACCATGCTCCGTCTAGAAAGGGATGCGTGGTCAATGGTCGAATGATTAGGACAAGCAACAAATGACTACGCCACCCGCCCCCCCCCCCCCTACGCGTCTCCGAGCTAGGATGGCGTTCCAGGTGACGGTAGCATAGCGGCGATCTGTATATATATATCGACTGTTGTAGCGGACGGGGGGGGAGCGGATGTCTAGCTCCGTTGGCCATGGAAAGAAAGGTCGGGCGGGAAGAGGGGAGAGAGATACAGGGCACGGTATTATCTATATTGTCGAGGCCTGAGCAGTTTTTTTTTTTGTTCACTTGAACCCTCCGCCGGGTGGTCAAAAACAATTGTGAACTTAACCTTAACTTAACAACTGCACGCACGTTTACGGCCACAACCTACCATCGAAGTAAGCGTGAGAGACGTTTCGCTGTAGTTACCTTAAGGCCGTTTCCTATGCGGTTCGATTTTTGAGCTTCAGATTTTGACCCGATCGCATTTTCAGATGTGAACTTGGCAAATCGAAACAGCCTTCCTATGCGGAAAAATCAGATTTATTGCGTGTGTAGAAATTCGAGCAAACGCCGAGACCAACTGCTATTTTTGTGGTTTGGCGCCGCGAAGAGACGCCCTGGGTGCGCTGCCCTGCGCGTAGGACCCACGCGTCCGAGCCAAGGCTGGCTGCCTTTGTTCTGGCGGCAAAGACTCGTGGCGAGTGCGCTAGAGCCAACCTGTCTTGGTATTTTGTGTTCCATTTGCTGCTGCTGCTGCTGTACAGCAGTGTAGTCTACGAGTACTCGTACGTATCGACGGAGAGGTGCGTGCCGAGTGCGCTTCTCTTGGTCTCTAGGCCCGAGCCGGCGCCAGACGACAGTAGTCTGGCCACGGAGAGACGGGCCGCCCACCGCCCGAGCGTCGGGCGCGAAGCAACGTCGCTATACCGTTTTGTCACCATCCAACTTATCGATCGTTCTGCTGCTGCTGTTTGCTATCATGGATAACATTTGAAGTTAGAGAGCATGCCATTTTTCGATTTGAAAATCTGATGACCCAGGTCGTCGGATTTTGGCCCAAAATCCGACGACTTGGGTCATCGGATTCTCAAATCGTAAAATTTCCGGTCGGATTTTGCATATTTCGACTGCATAAGCAGGGCCATTCGTTTTTGATATCGAAAAACACAAATCTGAAGCCCGAAATCGAACCGCATAGGCAACAGCCTAAGACCGTTGAAATTCGCACAGGGGTGCGATCGCTTTTTGAATCGATCGTTTTTATCTCGACGACGTTACGTACGGGGTGCCGAAAAAACACAAGTCGAACGCCAAGTTTTCGGGTGGATCTCTATGCCTAAGATAGACCGGACAATCTTCGAAAAAACAACTTGTTTTTCGGTATCGGTAACTTTCCTTCCCGTTCTGGAAGAAAAATCGGGCGCTGAAAAACGATCGCCACCCCTGTGCGATTTCAACGCTCTTACTCCTTACGGCAGCTACTGCCGTAGATGGGTAGAGCTCACACCACCTCCTACTCCCACACCCACCCATCTCTGCCCCGTATCGAGCTAACTCGGTTGCAGAACGCAGCCCAGGGCGAGAGGTGTGACGGCGAGTTAAGCCGTCATGAACAGAACCACAACCGCGTGGTAGGTGTAGATGGGCTGCGCGGGGCGTATATAGAAAGGAGGATGGGGGTGGGAGGAATTGGAGGCGTTTTTGCCGGGCCGTACCACATGTAGATACGCGTACTCGGAGTGTGGGGAGGGATATGACTCGGCTTGCGAAGGGGATGTGGCGGCAGTCTACGCCATCGCAACCTTGCGGCGTGAACAAGTTAAGTTCGGGTGTGTAGAGGGGGAGCCTGGGGTCGGAGAGGAGGGGGGTGGGGGGCATGAACTGGGGGAGGGTGATAGAGAGGCATAGTTGCAACATCTAAACTGCTGCTGTTGTTTTGACGAGATCATGAGATACTATGTACTCGGTCCTGTACCGAAAGCCCGGCCCTGCCAGTTCTCATAGGAGGAGTGAGGTCGATGCCCGTTTTCCATCACAATCCTTTCCAACATACATGAAAACCCCTCCATTCTGCCATACAACAGCAACGCATGTTTGATATATTTATAGATCAACACAGCGACAAACGGGGCGCACGAGCTGGTTGGGTGCAAGAGCAACCCTACCGCTGTAAGAGCGTAGGCAAAAAGGAAGCGCGGCCTGTCTTGTAGTCCGGCCCGGCGACGGCCGTCTGTCTCATGCGAAGGATTCTGCAGCTTTGTAAGAGCTGAATCTTGCGGGCCGTGTTTATCGAAAAAAGGTTTGTCCTCAAATTCTCGGAAATTTCCTGGTTCGTTTACTAAATGAGGGTTTCCCGGGGGTTCTTTGTCCTCTGTTAAGTTTCCTGGTTCAGGAAACGTGTCCTCTCTCGTTCCTCTTTTTCCTGTCGAGTTGTTTTCAAGAAAATGACGAGAATAGTTATCCGATGGTATTATCCCTTGATGGGGGGTGATCGTGTCATTGTGGAAGGAAAGCGTGGACAACGGAAGGCGAAGAAAGAAAAGTGAAAAAGTGGTGCTTACCGGGACTTCGTGTCGTAACCTTCCTGGCGTGCGCGAAGTGAGTGGTAGAGATGGGGGGGGGGGAGGGGTGCACAACGCAGCGAAAGGAAAATAAGGGGGAAAGAGACGGATTGCAGCCCCTTTTGTTTTTTTTTAGTCGATCCGTGGGACAGGTACCGAAAAAGAACATACTTTTTTTGACGAACTACGTGGGGGTGTCGGGGGGCTGCGCGTAGGGAGACGAGGAGGGTGCATCTGGTGGCGGTATCCACTGCTGGAAGATGTCTGTCGTATTTCATAGTGTGGCCAGCAGAGTCGTGTAGATTAGTCGGAAGCCTTCCCTCAGGAGGCACGCAGGTGGTGGAGGGACTCCTTGTCGATACACTTCAGCACGGTTTGGTGGTCCCTCGATAGTGCCGGTTGAGTAACGCCAGCTGCCCGCTATTCTTGTGCCTGTGGAGTCGCTTGGCACAGATGGGATTCACATGTCGGCATGGCAGTAGTGCCGGCTGCCGCTACATGACGGTATGCGCGCACCGTGTTCGTAGCCTCTGGCAACGGTAGCCCAGACTGCATGGCAGTGTATGGATGGATGTTTCAGGTCATGTATTGCTGGCCTCCCACATGTAGGCGTTCTACGGTAGAGGTTCACCCTACATTTTCCGAGGCTCCTCGCTTAAGGAGCTCCATACCTCACCAGAAAACTGACTTGAGCGAAACAAGTATACAAAAAGCGTCATTTTTCGGAAGAAGATTGGCATTTCGACGATTTTGGGCTAAGGAACCCCGCCATCCAGAGAAGAGCTTAGCGGAAACGTGCTATTAATACCTCCTTCGTAGAACGCGTCTACGGTAGGGGCAGATAATAAGTGAGCCTCGTGCGTTACCACTTACAACCTCAAGAGTCAAGAGTAACATGATCCACAGTAAGTAGTAGGCAATGATGGTACCAACCGGTACGTAACTGTCATTTAAAGAGACCAAACGAACACCCTTCCCGGCTCTTTACATAAATATGACGAACCAACCTAACCGGGACGTAACTCCTTGGTACAAATCAACCACAGCAGTAATGGCGTAATGGAAGGTGAAAACTTATCCCGACGACAAGGAAAAACCTATGCCTCAATCCCACATACCACCTCTGTCAATCACGGTAAAGATTAGAGGAATCGCTCCAAACAGAATAAAAACTAAGCCGAAAAATATCATGCCAGAGATTGCGAGGTCCTCCGGACAAAAACCTTATTTGTCCCTTTCTACCGCCGCCATGGATACACAAATCGTGACGGTAAACGCGAGATAGCATACATCCTTTTTTTTGACATACCAGGCGCAATTGATCTGACACTCAAATTACCCGGAATAATATAAGAGTCGCTTGTGATACATCATAAAACCGAAAATCCTCCCTTTTGGGCTTTTGTATACGAGCTCCTTACAACCGAATAAAGAAACATCAAAATGCTGCAACTTTCAACTCGAACAGCCTAAGCCCACCCAGCTAATAAAGGTATGCGATCATCCGCAGAGCATCAAATATTCCGTTTCGCTCCTTCGCGAACAAACACAATCTCGCACAACGATACTGATGATGGTAGAATAACCATTAATGAGTTAAATACGCAAACCCACCTTGTTCTGCAACCAGTAAGCAGTCACAAAACAAAGGGTTTCAGCAAAAATCAAACCCATCAGTAAGCACCAACACCATTCAACAAAAAAGACACCCGTCAGGGCGTATCTACGTACCCGTAATCCCACCAAGCCATTGGAAAGTATATTTCAGTCCGACCAATCACCTCTGGTCATGCCCATACCTAAACACGCAGACCCATCCTTCGGTTATCATAGAAGCGCAACCCACTAATGTATCAACCGCGTGATAGACAATGCCGACGACCGCAGACCCACCGCCATGCATGTCAGAGAACAGCTCGCCTATCGGGCTGCCCACCCTGCTCCCTCTGTCACCGTCGGAAAACGGTATCTATCATACTGTGACTTACCCGGAAATAATCCAAACCCAGCCGAAAGTGACATATCTCCAAGTCGTACCTGGTATATGATAGATACTGTTTTTTTTTAGAGTGTTCGTGCCCACAGGCGACGGTGGCCCAGACTGTATGTTAGTCTATGGATGAATGGATGTTTTAGGTCATGTACTGTTGGCCTCCGAAGGGGTAGGCAGGGGCAGATAAGAAGTGAGCTTCGTACGTTGCCACATACAGCCTCAGAAGTAGTGAAGAGTCAATAATAGGCAATGGTACCAACCGGTACGTAACCGTCATTTGAAGAGACCAAACGAATGTGCCGGCACGACAGACGGTTCGCTACTGTATGCCTGGCGCCTGGAATACATTAAGACGGCATCTAGCAGGTCGAGGCGTGCGCCGGTATTGGAGAAGGATATGCGACAATGCGAATCTCGATACTGCTGTATGTGGCACCATTTGGAAAATAAATGCCTACCCATGTGTGTATCTCCCTGCAACCTAGTATAAAGCAATGCTGCTGCGGAGTACAACTAATAGAAGTGTAGCGGGGGGGGGGGGGGGCGTACTCATTCGTTGCTTGCCTTAGTCATTTGACCATTGACCACGCATCCCTTTCGAGACGGAGCACCGTTCCTACTCCTAACAGAGGCACCTCCAACAATTGGGCGCTCATTACGTTGATTCCGTATATTACATAGAAACTTTTTGCTAACCTTATCCCCTTCCTGTTTGGCCGCCTTTGGCCACCATCTATCTCCTAGGATAGCGATCGTTTTCTCGCTGCTATCTAGTGTGTCAAACTCCTCCATGTCACATTCGTCTATTTCCCTCATCTCCTCTTCTAACACATCCCGTTCGTCCTTGTATATTTCACATTCTCCTATGTGAGTTCTACTCTCTATTGCTTTGCCACACGGGCACATCAGTGCATCTATTTCCTCCTCCTCCCGGCTACTGGTATATATACCTATTTCTTCTTTCTGGCAGGTCCAGGTCACCTACACGAAAGCGCAATTTCAGCGTTTTCGCGAAGTCCATTGGGCCGTGCAGATACGTTTTCATTCCTATTCCTTCCTTCAATTTCCCGTATATCTCCAGGTATTTTTCCGATCCCACCTTGTTTCGTAGCGCTAGCCTTTCCCTTCTTTCTATTCTTTCTTCTACTTCTGCCTTGTACTTCCCAAACTTCCCGGCGAACATCACCTCTTCTTGGTTTCCCCCTATATCCTTCCATACTTTCTCAACTACGCTATCCCACCTTATTCCAGTTCGCTTTTTTGTTACTTTCTCCCATACAGCTCCATCAACTATGGCCGGCAACCTCTTTTTTGGCATGTTCCTTACTTTATATTGCCATTTCAACTTTATCATATCCCTGTTTGTCTTGAGTGGGTGAATTCCCAGTTCTGCTCTTAATACTGTATTACTAGTCGTACTTGAGCATCTCAGGATTTGTTTAGCTGCTGTCATCTGTACTGTTCCAACTGTTTTACGAGTTTCGCATTCCATTCCCATACTTCTCCTGCATATTCTAGGTTTCGTACTATCACATTCATCAGGATACATCTCTTAATCCTGGTGTCAAGGTGCGAGTCTGTTAGGATCGCATCCATCTTGCCTATCTATGTGTGCTTCACCCTTTCCTAGTATTTTTGCTATATTTCTATCCCAAGAGCAGTGTCTTTTGAGATCTCTACGCCAAGGTACGTATACTGGTCTACGATCGGCAATTCATCTTCTCCCCACTTCCAGTTGAAATTTATCGGGTTCACCTTATCTTCGTTACAAACAAATACTGCGCATTTCTTGACGTCCGCCGTCACCCTCCATTTATTTCCTAGTGTATTCTATTAAGAATAGCGCGTTCTCTATATGTTTCTGCAATCCTTCGGGTGTTTCTGATATCCCCACGAAGTCATCAGCAAACATCAATCCCGACACTGTATCTTCCCCTACCGTGACTCCCTGCCTTGCTGCTTCAACTGCTACTATCAGGTCGTTAATATATATCTTGAATAGGTTGGGTGACAGCGTACATCCCTGTGCAACTCCTTGTAAAATATCAACATACTTCGATATTTCCCCGTCCAGCATCACAGCACTTCTCGCACATTCCGTCATCTTTTTCATCAGTCTCCACATCTTTCCTCTGATTCCTATTTCCCATAGTTTTTTCCACAATCCATTTCTCCGTACTGTGTCGTAGGCCTTCTGTACATCTAGAAAGAAACAGTACGTTGGTAGTCCCGCGTCTTTCCTACCTTGGATTATCTTACCTAGAGTGTACACATGGTCTACGCAGCTACGGTTTGGCCTAAACCCTGCTTGCCCTTCGCTTATTTTGTCTTCCTTCTCCATCATCGTTCCCATTCTATAGTTCAAAATCTTACTAAATGTTTTGCCTACTGTGCTTAGTAGCGTTATCCCTCTATAGTTCCCCGGGTCAGCCTTATCTCCTTTCTTGAAGAAGTTTACTACTACTCCTTCTCTCCACCTCCTGGGTGCGTACTCGTTTTTCCATATCCAGTTATACAACATAACCAGCATGGTAAGCATTCCTTCTCCCCCGTACTTCATAAATTCATTCACTATGTGGTCTGCCCCTGCTGCTTTTCTATTCTTTCTTAAGTTTAGCTACACATTTTTTTACCTCTTCCCTTGTGAACTCTCTCTGTAACCCTTCCGAACCACTGTCTTCCCTTTCTGATGTATCTACGTTCGCCTCTGCCCACGCGTTGATTTCCTTCTCGACTTCTGCGTCGAACGTTTCGTTGGCTGTGGGTGTTCCTAGCTTACGGTAATGCTCGACAAGTACTTCCCTCTTTCCCTTCGAACTACTCACCATTTTACCGTTCTGTGTTCTTAAGGTAGCTATTCCCGTGTCAGCCTCTCCTGCTTGTTTGCCCAGTATCCCTTTTATCCCTACCCACATCTGCTTCATCCCGCCCTCAAAGCCTTCATTCGTTTTATTTACTACGTCTTTCCATATCCCTTTCTTCTTCTTCTCTACCATCTCTTTTACTTTCTTTCTAGCTACATCATATTCCTCCCATCCTGTCGTAGTTTAACTCGATGTATAACTTGCGTGTGCCTTCTCCTTACTGTTATAGCCTCTTTCACTTCCTCATCCCACCATTTTACTGCTCTGTTGCATACTATCAACTTTTCCCCTATTATTACTTTACTTGCTGTGGTATTGACCAACTTCTCCCATCCTTCTATTATTCTAGCTCCTGCATCATCCCTCTCTATATCGTTCCTTGTTGTACCTATTCTTTCCAATAGCTCGGAAAATTGCTCTGCATTTTAGGCCATCTCTTCTTGGAACTCTTCCCGTTTCTCTTTTACTTCTAGTTTATCTATTCTCCATCATCTGTGTAATTTCCTACCTCGCCTCTGTTTGATAACTCTTGTCTGTCGACTGTCTGTCCATATTAGACAGTGATCCGTAGTTCCTACGTCCGCTGCGCTTACATGTAGTTCTGTTCCCTTCCCACTTCCAGTTTCTACTACTATAAAGTCAAGGATAGAGCTTTCTCCTTTTTGTATGCACTGTCTAGTCCATTCCGGTTCTGCCTTTTTTACTCTGTCGTTCAACGTCTTCATCTCGTTGTGTCTGAGGAACTTCAACATCTCTTCCCCATTCCTATTTTTTGTTACTTCCCCATATTGTCCAATACTCCCATTCAGTTTGCTTGCCTTCCCAATTCTTGAATTAAAATCTCCCACTAGTATTACTTCTCCTTGCCTCTTATACTTCTGTACATCTACTGCTACTTCTCCGAACTTCCTCTACATTTATTTTATCGTATTCTTCGACTCTGGGGGCATATAGATGTTTCCTAAGAAATAATATTTCGCTCCCCGGGGCCCTGGTATCTTAATCCATATGCTTTCGTTGAATTTAGTGTCTTTGATCACCTCTATTTCTAATATGTCACAGGTATTCTTTGACTAGGAACCCCACGCCCCCCGACCCCCTATTCTTGCTATTCTGTCCCTTCCTCTTCTTTCCTATCCATGCGTACTCTCCAACTTTGCATCCTATCTCCCCCCCCCCTTTCTCCCACGACTCTTGAATTCCCACTATGTCTAGGTCGCGCTTACTTACTTGCTCGAGAATTTCGATCCTTTTTCGTTCTGCCGTGGCGAACCTACATACGTTCCATGATCCTATTCTCAGCCTCTTTTTCGTTTCACTATCCGCTCTAGTCTTACCTGTTCCTTCTCCGTTGTCGCTACGAGTATTTCTGTCATCTCTTCTTAGAGCATTCTTTCCACTTCCGTTTCTGTTTTTGTCTTCTTGTTCTACGCCCCTATGTTTCTCCCCCATTCCCTTTGGACCACTTGCTGTTTCCTGCCTCCCCTTACCTTCGTTCACCCTAGAACTACGTCTTAGTTTCGCTATTCCATTAGCTATACATACTCTCCATCCCAGTCTTCTAACCCATCCCGACACTTTTTCTGTCTCTATCCTCTGCCACTCCATGCTCGCTTTCGGCTTTAGCGTGACTCGAAAGTGTTCTCCCTCTCGTTCTACGTTTCCTATTGCAAAGCAGTACAGTCCTTCTTCTTCGCACTTCCTCTTGAACTCAATCCTCGTCATGTCGCTAGGAACTCCAAATAAATATCAGCACGATTTAGTGCTTTACCCTGCCAGTCTTTCTTGCTCCACCCACCCTGCCTCGCCGTCTTTCTCCTAATCTCTTCCGAGAATATCTCCAGCTTGTTTGTGTTCATAATGGTAGTGGGAAACGTTCAAGTTACTGGGACTTCCCAATCCTAGTACTCGTTGGGGGTCTCGTGTCTTTCAGTTATTTTGCCGGTGCACCACACTAAATAGTGTCTCCAACACGGGCTCGTAGCCTGGAGCCAAGTTCAACGCCCTTAACACAAGTACCCCACGTTCGTGTCAGGCGATCTGCATGGTATCCATCCTGGCGTCCCACGATGGTATCTTCTATCTTCTTGCCCCGCTGCTGTACTGGTTGCTTTTCTCCAGGGAGGTCATTTTTACCATGCAAGGTTCAAGGACGGCTTGCATAACACAAAATCTTACTCACACATCGGGGTGCCCCGGACGTCTCTTTCTCCGTCATATGTACGTTTCACCATGGGTAACTACCCCACTAATGCTCCCGAGTAGACCTTCACTGCCGAAAGCTTGGCCAACTAGCCCCCCACACTTTGTACCGGCTTCTATCCTCACTTTGTACCGGCTTCTATCCTCACTTTGTACCGGCTTCTATCCTCACTTTGTACCGGCTTCTATCCTCACTTTGTACCGGCTTCTATCCTTCAAGATATCAAGATATCTACGACGTACCGCTTGGTGCTCCTTCTCTTTGGTCATCATGTGGTCGGTCAAACGCAAGGTGTTTGTTTCGTGAGTATAGTAGGTCTTGACTTAGTGTCATGCATCATCCACCCCTCCCCTTCATTTAGCGCTTGGTATGTGCAACAAATGTCGGGGGTTTTAGGAATAATGTCAGACCAGACTTCCACCGCCCAATGGAAATCGGCAAAGTTTTACGGGTATCTTACCACGAGACCCAACCTTCATGCGAATTGAACATGTTGGGGTGACCATGCTGTATCTATGTGTGTGCATGTGAGGCGGTCCACCTTCATGCTAGGTTTTTGGTCTATTTTTTATGCCTTTACTACCAGTATTATGACACGGGAGAAACTTTATACTTTTTTTTTCATGTCTATGTCTGATTTGGGTTCGGGTATGGGGAGAAAAAAAATGGTTAGTTGAGTTGTTTCATTTCTAGATCTGGTTTGTGTTTTGGTATGGGAAAAAACAAACAAAACAAACAAATAAACAATTAAACAAACAAGCGGTTTTTTTTAGGTGAGTAGTTTCATACTAGGTATATATTTCTGATTTGGGTATCGGTATCGGAAAACAACATGGTTAGTTGAGTAATTTCATGCCTGAATCCGGTTTGTGTTATTTTATGGTGAAAAAAAAACTGGTTAGTTCAATTGTTTCATGTCTAAATATGTTTTTTGCGTTTTCGGTATGATGAAAAAAATATGTTAGCTGAGTAATTTCATGTCTAATTTGGTTTGTGTTACGTTATGGTGAAAAAAAAACTGGTTAGTTCAATTATTTCACGTCGAAGTATGTTAGCTGAGTAACTTCATGTTTAATCTGGTTTGTGTTATTTTATGGTGGAAAAAAAACTGGTTAGTTCAATTATTTCACGTCTTAAATCTGGTTTTTGCGTTTTGGTGTGAGAAAAAAAATAGTTAGTTGAGCAATTTCATGTCTAAATCCGGTCTGTGTAATCATATGGGGAAAAAAAAACTTGTTAGTTCAATTGCTTCATTTCTAAATTGGGTTTTTGCGTTTCGGTATGGGGAAAAAAAGTTAGTTGAGTAATTTCACGTCTATTTCTGGTTTTGAGTTTTGGTATCGGAAAATAAATGTGAACCGTGAATATTATGTTGTGTTTGTTTTACCGGCGGGTCTGTTTTTTTGTTTTTTTTTAGCTGTTGCTCGCATGGTGTATATGTCGTGTCTGGTCTATATGGCATTTGTGTCGGAAGGAGCCGTCTGTACACAGCATGCCTAGTGTCTGGTGACTTGTTTCACAGCGTCGTCGCCACTCGGCGCCAACCCATCCAGATTTAGAGGAGGGGAGGGTAGAAGTGTGTGGGGGGGGGGCGGCGTACTCATTTGTTGCTTGCCTTTGTCGTTTGACCATTGACCATTGGTCTCGGATCCCTTTCGAGACGAAACACCGTTTCTACTCCGAATAGAGACACCTCCGATATTTTGGGCACTCATGAAGGTTTTCCCATCTACTAAATCAAAACCCTTTGGCTAGTCTTATCCCCTTCCGAGGGGAATTTGCCATGAAACCAGAGAGAAGATGTTGAACCAGGCAGGTGTATTTTTTTATCTTATTTTTTTTTGCTTCGCTTCATCTTCTTTTTTTAGGTTTTTGTCTGCTTAATAGTAGTCTCCTTTTTGCTTCCCTGGTGTCCGCAGTGGTGGAGTGCGTATGCTTGTTCTTTTTATTTTTGCCTCTGTTTTTACTTGAGGTATTTCTTCCACTCCAGAGTTGTTGGAGCCTGTCCTGCGACCACGGACTGCATGGTATTGTGAGTTAACGTGAGAACAACAACAATATTAGAAACCACCAAAGATGAACTGAACGAAGGGGGCTATCCCTTCGTCCCTGGATCCCGTAAAGGTATCCAGATGACATTTGTACCACAAACCCATTCGGGAAATCATAAATCCCGCCGCATATTTCCAGTTACACAAATCACACGTATCCGCACGATCAGACGCATCAGCCTGGCGGAATATCCACTTACGCGAATCGCACCTATCCACGATCAGACACATCAGGCATGGGTGCTACTTATAAAAACGATTATGACGGTTATGACCAACAGCGTGTACTCGATAGGAAGTATCTATTCGATCTCATGCATGAGCGTAGTCGATATGGCCATAGATCCTCGCATCCCTACAATGCTGGGACGGAACACGTTGGGTTTTTACCGACCAGGCAGGCAGTGTTAGCACCAAGCACTGAGCGATACGTGAGTTGTTGAACGAGTCGCATGAAGGGTGAGCTGCATCCTGCTAAGAACCGCTTGTGAGGCGGACTTGCATATGGGTGACAGCTTCAATGAGTTGATTTAATTTTCGGTGTAGCCACTTCCAGAGACAGCAATGGGAGTACTATGTAACTGCCTCTTGGGTGCCTTACCTTGAACACTACGTGATACGATCATTCCCAATTGTGCGGAGTAAAGATTTTTTACCTCGCACAAATGATCTAACTCGACGACCAGCTGTGGGCGACCGCCAAAAAAAAAAAGAACGATACCCTGGTTGTCTAGCTCACGTAGTGAGCGGCATGTTTCACAGTGCCGTTGCCAACCGACGCCAACCCAACCTATATATAATAGGGGGGAGGGGGGGGGGGAGGGGGGCCTTCTTTCGATGCAGGTTTTGGGGTTAAGGGAAACCATGGTGACCGGGTATGCATGTTGATGCGACATAGAGGGATGGTGGCGGACAGTCGGACAGGGAGAGAGGGGGGGGGAGGGGCAGCGATGCTGGAGCGTGCGTAAATATGTCATCGGCGGTGCACGTGCAGCAGAAGTTGGGGGGGAGGAGCAGTAAAGGTGGGTTTGTTCGCAGACGCAATCGGGAGAATGCCCCGATGTGCGGCTCGAAACATCGACGATGCACTCATAGAAAACACGCGCGAGTACATTACCTAGATTGCGGACGTGTGTGCGTGAGTTGGAGGACGTATGTATGACACGCGGGTAGTAGTGCTGCTGGATGTGTGTACGTAGAGATGAGGGCGGCAGAGCGAACAATGAAGAAGTTTCGGCATAATTTGAATGGCGCTTTATTTTTCTGCCCGGTAACCGTAGTAAGCGAAGCGGGGAGAAAAGAAACGAGACGGCGGTGTCGGGAGAATCGAGAGGTCAGCCGGCTTCTACATACCCAACCAGAGGAGTAAGGCTGCCACACGTGGGGATCAGGTCGGCGAAGACAGGCGACAGCAAAGAGAGAGAGCTGAAGAGAGAGAGAGAGCGCGCACGCGCAAGAGCGGAGCTTGCCTACGGCGGGAGAAGGATACATTCGCCTGGCAGCGATGGAAGATGGGAGGGACAAGCGTACAATGGGTGTGAGAGGGAAGGGTGGTGTAGATCGCGATGGCGCTACAGCTCACCCGCTGATGGTACGGAGAACATCGGAGTTGCTATTCGTCCGCAGGAAACTACCAGCGGTGCCATAAATAGGACACGAAATCTTCTGGCTTGCCGAAGGTGGGGCGGGGGGGGGGGGGGGGGGGGGGGGGGGGGTGATGTCTCTTGAGCGTTCTGTCTGTGTCGGGGTATGCTAGCAGGTGGCCGAACGAAACATGAACGCGAGGTGGGTAAGGTATACCTGGTACAGATAAAGCGCACGAGATTTAAAGGTGTCCGAAAAAGCAATGGCGGGACCAAGGGTGGAAAGGGGTAGCGCCACTCAGCACGAAAGAGAGGGTGAGAGGGGGGGGTGCGTCGAGAGACGGGAGGGTGGGGGTGGAAGTGGAGTTACCGCGAGAGAGTTTAACATTATTTAAGGGGGGTGTGGGGGGATTCCGGGAGCATTACCGTTGATTTTCTGGAGCGGCTGGTTGGGGGGAGGGGAGGGGAGGGGGAAGGGGGAGCGGACGAGGGGACAAGCGACCTATGAACCATAGAGTGGCACAGCGGCAAGTCAGAGAGAAGCGGAGGGGGGCAGAAGCGAAGGCCGCCGTTAATTTTCTTGAGCGGCGGGAGGGGAGCGGGGTAGGGGGGTAGGGGGGTAGGGGGGGAGTGGTCAGTAGGGAGGGCGTACTCATGTCATGTATGGCCGTACTTGTGTGACCATAAACCCCCGCGTGCCTGCATCGCTAGGGGTTCAACCGGCCAGGCAGACATTGCCAACACCGAAAGCGCGAAGGGGCAAGCGACCTATGGCCCTTGAAACCGCACACCGGCAAGTCAAAGATAGGCGGATGGAGGGGGGACGGGGGCGGGAGCGCAGCTGGCTCCAGAAGGGCTTTCTCTCCGTTCCAGGATAATCGGGCGGGGGTAGCGAGGGTGGGGGATTCAAGCTGGCGGCGGGTGGGGCAAGCGACGCAACTGAATCGAGTGAGGCACGGTGGGCGTCGGGCCTGTTAGTGAGATACAGAAGGGTCGATACGGATGGCCCAATCTTGGCTTTGGAAGTTCTACTAACACGGATCAGCAGGAGAGAGTCTGATGAACGTGCTCAGCGTGAGGAAGTGGCGGAGCGTAGTAGAGGGCGAGGAAACGCCGGAACTATACATGGGAATAAACACCAGAAAAAGGGTGATGCATCAGCTGGGGGGGGGAGGTGCGCTCATCGTCATGCGTGGCCGTAGTCGTATGACCATAGACCCTCGCATCCCTGCAATGCCGGGACGAACCACGTCGGGTTTTCACGGACCAGGCAGACATTGCTTGCACCAAGCGCGAAGCGCCGTGAGGTGTTGGGCGAGCCGCATGAAGGGTGAGCTGCATCCTACTAAGAACCGCTTTTCAGGCGGGTTTTCTTGCGCATGGATGACAGCATCAATGGATTGATGTATTTTCTGTTGTGGTCACTTCCAGAGACAGCAATGGGCTCACCATGTGACTGCATCGTGGTTGCCTTACCATACGCACTCTACGTGATACGATCATCCCCCTTGTGCGGAGTTAAGGTTCTCCCCGCACAAAAATGATCTAACTCGACCGCCAGCCGTGGTGACCGCCAGGAAAAACAAAAAACAAAAAAAACGGTACCCTGGTTGTCTAGCTCACGCAGTGAGAGGCGTGTTTTACAGCATCGTCACCAACTGACACCAACCCAACCTTGTGTATAAATACCAGGCATATAATATAGGGGGGAGTTAGTCTAGGTTGCTTGTTTTCGCCTGCCACCGAGGCGGATCAGTCGCGGTGTAGCCGGAGGTACGTTTAATGAGGAGTGTTTCGGTCGGATGTCCCCCCCCCCGCGCCTCCTTCTCGGGCAGTTCAACATTTTGTTTAGAAGGAGTCGAGAAGCAGAACCTGACGACGCAGGCAGTGTTTTTTTTTTTTTTTGTCAAACAGAAGTTTGGGCGTGGCTGATTGGACTGCATGACAAAACGGCGAAGATGCACTGCTGTCTGCACAGACCAGGAAGCACTCGAGCAGGGCCTACACAGCCAGCGTCCCAGACTGTCAGACAAAAAAAAGTCGTTTTGGGAATCTCTATCCCACATCACAAAGTCGAACTAGTCTCTTTTCGGAAGAAAAGCCGACGGAGAACACCGACACTAAATAAACACTACGTATACGGGTCTCTCTCACTTTGGACAATCATGTCTCACAAGCCTTGTGCAATTGATGTTTCGCGTGCCATTTCAGTCATTCTTCCAGTTTTGCGAACTGGCTTTTCCGCTGATGGACATCCTTTTCCTTTTTTTTGCGATCTTCGGTTTGCAAGACGAAACGTACGTGATATGACATCTCACTCGCACATGCAGATCACAGATCACACATATGCGGGCAATAGTACTACGGGGGTCCATATTAAATAGGACCTACGGTAGACACAAAACCCCATATATTTCGTATTTTTTACTAACCATATTTGGTTCTATTTACTATGGTCCCCCGTAATAGGCTCCACGCGTTTTATTTCTCGTTCTCTGGCGGAGCTTTTGTTCTGCTGTGTATTATACCAGACATACCGTGTATATACGAGGTACCAAAATAGGCGGCTGAGCCTTCGTTTTTTTTGTTATTTCTCCGAAGTTGCAGCGAAAGCGTTCAAGTTCGCATACTATTAATACCACAGCAAGTACCTGTTACGAAATAGTGGCATTAATATACACGTAACTACTACCTGCACATACTCTTAATACTGCTGTGCACAGGGCCGCCGACCCGCGGCCAATAAAATCAAGCAGGAAGGTTGCTCGCAAATACGTACCTGGTACGAAGTATCTAATGATCACCCAGATACGTACTCTCTGTGGCGTAGCTTTGTGACCACATAACTTGTATCTCTTCTAGGATTGGAGAATCGGCACGGACACTGGTTGTGCTGGATGTCGACGGGTAGAAAGAACGGCTTAATGCGAAGAACACACACACCATGCGTCTACGAGGTACAGTCACTATTAATAATGGTACAGCCGACCGATGTGGTTCGCCCGCGGGATGGTGTGAGTGCATGGAGTAACATATTCATATACCACGATGTACCATAACATAAGAACCGGTTTAACACTAATTGGTATACCAAACGGTGATTATACTTCGGTACAGAGTGGTATTTAGTACGTATACGCACCAGAATGGGGATACATACGTACTCTTATTAAATGTATTGAGTATTCTCATACTCTCGCTTGTTGTAGAGCTTCCACGCGTACATGACGCAGACAGCTTGGCAGGCAGGCAGGCAGGCGTCTTACCACCCTTTTCCCGTTTTTCAGGAGGGGGGATTTTCCGGCGGCGAAATCGTTCGAGTTCGCATAAATTCAAGTTGGCTTAACCCTTTTAGACACCGCACTCCCATAAGTGGGGACAAAACACTCTAATGATAAGTAGTGTGTCCCCAAAACGGGACTGGGGCCCTAAAAGGGTTTAACACCGTTGACTTAAATGAGGCGCAAAAAAAACAACAGATGGGGGTCCTTTTGGTGTAGTTCTTTTCTTATGTACAATGCAGTGAGGGCCACGATCACGATAATCGAAACCACCATATTGAGCAAAAGCCGTCGCTCGTCTTCGAACTCGCCCCGACCGCTGCGCCGGACCAACCAACAAACAATTGCCCGGACGGCTGACTGCGCACCGAGCAGCAAGTATTTTTTTTTTTTAAGCGGTGTGTTTCCATAAGCATCACCCCGTAAATTCGCAACCCCCAAAGGTGGAAGCTTTGTCAGGTACGTGTTATTATGTGATTCTTTCGTAGGGTGTTTCGTTTCGTTTTTTTTTTTTTTCCTCTTCTTGTGGACGCCAAAAGTTTCGATCGGAAAGCGCGCGGCTACTCTTAAAAACGGAGCAAAAGGACGGCACTTTGTTGAAGCAGTACGCTTGGAGGCTCTTATCTAGCCAGCAGTTTGGCAGAAAAGGGAGTTAAGGTTAACTCTATGCATATACAAGTATAGATATACACATATTCCTTTTGATTTTTCCTTTTTTTTCCCTTTTGGTTTTCTTCGTTCTTCTCTCGGGGAGAAGCGTCTGTGAGTGACCAACGTTGAAGCTCGTCCTGCCGCAATTCGATGTTGGACGGCTAACGCGACACCAAAAAAAAGTGCTTCGTACATCTACAAATGAGCTCGATTATGGCGCGTGAGCGAGCGCACAACCACCATGTCTAGAACCCCGCGTTCACGTTTTCGCGAAGGGGGGGGGGGGGGGTGCATTCGATAGGAGAGATGTACTCGATCTCATGCATGGCCGTAGTCGTATGGACCACCATAGTTTTGGTGGGGGGGGGGGGGGCGGGGCGAAACTACTTGGAATTGGTGTGGAAGTATTGTGTGATATGTTGTTTTGTTTGTTTTTTGCGGTGGTTAAAAAATAAGGGGTAACCGCATATTATTTGGTTCGACGCGGCGCCAGAAAATCGGACGGTGAGAAAGAACGCGCTGACGCTCTTTCTCACACCTCCGTGGGATAAAATATTGAAAAACAAACGAGTACGGTCGTAGCCGCTACGTATGTGTCTGGGGGAGGGAGGGGGGGGGTACTCATCATCATGCATGGGCGTAGTCGTATAACCATAGACCCTCGCATCCCTACAACGCCGGAACGGGGCACGTCGGGTTTTCACCGACCAGGCAGACATTGCTTGCACCAAGCGCGAAGCGCCGTGAGGTGTTCGGCGGGTCGGATGGAGAGTGAGCTGCATCCCACTATGAGGCTCTTGTGAGGCGGACTTACACATGGACGACAGCTTCAATGAGTTGATTTAATTTCCGGTGTAGGCATTTCCAGAGACAGCAATGGGAGTACTATGTAACTGCCTCTTGGGTGCCTTACCTCGAACACTACGTGATGCGATCATTCACAATTGTGCGAAGTAAAGGTTATTTACCTCGCACAAATGATCTAACTCGACAACCGGACTGTGGGCGACCGCCAAAAAGAAAAAGAAAAAAAAACGGTTCCCTGGTTGTCTAGCTCACGTAGTGAGCGGCATGTTTTACAGTGTCGTTGCCACCGACGCCAACCCATCCTATATAAAAGAGGGGGGGGGGGATCCCTTTGTTGCTTCCTCTGTAATTTGACCATTGATCACTCATCCCTTTCGAGACGGGCGCGAGGGAGGTACTCCTTTTTGTCGCTTGCCTTAGTCCTTCGACCGTTGGCCAACGCATCTCTTTCGAGATGGGGCACCGTTCTTGCTCCTACTAGAGACACCTCCAAGCGTTTTGGAGAACCT